>OY754981.1:5458787-6058787 GCA_963576475.1 Molanna angustata
TGGTCAAATCAAAACATGAAACATATTAATTAATATTTACTTCAAATCAGTGTGATTTCTGTTGTTGCCTTTCAGAAACCAATTCAGAAATTCGCGGATTTACCTTAGCAAGTGCCACTTTCATGTCATTTTCACAACAAAGTCTATTCCTCTTCTTCGTTTTTATATCCAACATCTTCGAAAAGGATTGCTCGCAAGGATATGTTGTAACAAACGGTATAAAAATCTCCAGAGCTTTCTTAGCAATAACAGGATATGTTTCCATTTCTATGGTCCGTATAAAATGTCTATGGTCATTTACGGGCGGCCATCTTGACCGGTAATCGCAAGCACTACCGCTGCGTGATCACCTGCAGCCAATGATGGACAAGCGGGGCGTGTCACCACGAATCATATAAGTCGGGGGTCTTGACCTCCACCGAACCCCCAACACTGACTCACCGAACCCCTGGGGTTCGATCGAACCCAGGTTAAGAACCACTGGTCTAGTTTATTAAATATACGTGGGGCAATAAATTTTAACTGTCTTTGTCCAAATGAGGTATTCATAATTGTCACAGTAAAGTTAATGTTATTTGCATGTCTAGTGGTTCATGTTTGTTGGGATCTGTTGTGTAAGGTTATGTTTTTTATGGAAATGTACAGTTTTGAGGTACAGTTGTCTCGTGTCAAGTACGTCAAACATTCTGAAAAAATCACCTGAAGGAAATGATAACGCTCGTTTATCAAAAACAAATACATCCTCATACATTCACTAAACATAACTTAAATGCTTCTGCTATAGGTAAACGAAATCGGTCGAGGCAGCTAGAATGGAGTTCGAACTCACGACCATTGTATTACTAGAACAGCGCGATGCCTGATCTGCCACCAACCCCATATATACAACATATTCATTATTTTATAAAAATAAACTAAACCAAAAATTCCGGGTTCGAATCCCGGTGGAGACTAAATTCACCGTCTTCATAAAATGTTGTCACAGTAGGAACCATAAAGTTAATAATCCTATATTTGATAATAACAAATAGTCTATCAACATTTTAATATTTTCCATTTCTTTAACCCGATAATAAAATGTTATCATATAAGTAGGTACTACAAAGTTTATAATCATATATTTGATAATTACACAAATAGGATATCAACATTCTAATTATTTTCCTACTTCTTAACTCGATCATAAAATGTAATCATATTATAAGTACGACAAAGTTAATAATCCTATATTTGATAATTACACAAAGAGGATATCAACATTCTAATTATTTTCCTACTTCTTAACTCGATCATAAAATGTTATCATATTATAAGTACGACAAAGTTAATAATCCTATATTTGATAATTACACAAATAGGATATCAACATTCTAATTATTTTCCTACTTCTTAACTCGATCATAAAATGTTATCATATTATAAGTCCGACAAAGTTAATAATCCTATATTTGATAATTACACAAATAGGATATCAACATTCTAATTATTTTCCTTCTTCTTAACTCGATCATAAAATGTTATCATATTATAAGTACGACAAAGTTAATAATCCTATATTTGATAATTACACAAATAGGATATCAACATTCTAATTATTATCCTACTTCTTAACTCGATCATAAAATGTTATCATATTATAAGTACGACAAAGTTAATAATCCTATATTTGATAATTACACAAATAGGATATCAACATTCTAATTATTTTCCTACTTCTTAAATCGATCATAAAATGTTATCATATTATAAGTACGACAAAGTTAATAATCCTATATTTGATAATTACACAAATAGGATATCAACATTCTAATTATTTTCCTACTTCTTAACTCGATCATAAAATGTTATCATATTATAAGTCCGACAAAGTTAATAATCCTATATTTGATAATTACACAAATAGGATATCAACATTCTAATTATTTTCCTTCTTCTTAACTCGATCATAAAATGTTATCATATTATAAGTACGACAAAGTTAATAATCCTATATTTGATAATTACACAAATAGGATATCAACATTCTAATTATTTTCCTACTTCTTAACTCGATCATAAAATGTTATCATATTATAAGTACGACAAAGTTAATAATCCTATATTTGATAATTACACAAAGAGGATATCAACATTCTAATTATTTTCCTACTTCTTAAATCGATCATAAAATGTTATCATATTATAAGTACGACAAAGTTAATAATCCTATATTTGATAATTACACAAATAGGATATCAACATTCTAATTATTTTCCTACTTCTTAACTCGATCATAAAATGTTATCATATTATAAGTACGACAAAGTTAATAATCCTATATTTGATAATTACACAAATAGGATATCAACATTCTAATTATTTTCCTACTTCTTAACTCGATCATAAAATGTTATCATATTATAAGTACGACAAAGTTAATAATCCTATATTTGATAATTACACAAAGAGGATATCAACATTCTAATTATTTTCCTACTTCTTAAATCGATCATAAAATGTTATCATATAAGTACGACAAAGTTAATAATCCTATATTTGATAATTACAAAAAGAGGATATCAACATCTTATTTCTTAACCATCTTCTTAACTCGATCTGACGTGTGTGGAAGGACAGAGACAAGTAATAGGATGCATAGTGATCTCTTTCGATGCATATTATAACGCAATTAATCTTCTTACCAAAGTTAGACACTCCTTTCTTCCAGGGATGATATTCAACATTGAAGTTGAAAGATGGATCGATATTGGGTACAGTCAAAGAACATTATTTTTTTTTCTATTTTATTTAATTATACATATTAGCCAGAAGCATTTATTTTATTTAATTCGGAAACAGAACAGCTTTTTTTACAAAAGACATCATAATACTACATAATTAAAAATAATTCAACCAATTACAATGCTTCATTAAATTATATAAACATCTTTCATATATCCCATGAAGAGAACATTGATCAGGTGAATAAAGTTTGCTTCTAATCTTGATTTTCCCCTTGGTCTCAACTTAAGTAATTATGCTGAATCAATCGATTACCATAATTTGATAACTCTGGCAAACCGCAGAACACTAATTGATATTATATATTATTTGTTTAAGTTGGTCAACAATTTTGTGGATTCCCCAGACTTGTTGAAAAAAAATTGCTTTCACTGTCCGAGCAGAACAACCAGATATCCTAGCATTTTTTATATTCCTAATTATTGTTACAACAACTACACTCAGAATGCTCTTGTGTACCGTGCTTGCACGGTGTACATTTTTTTCTTTAATACACTCAACATCTCTGCGAGCTCTCTCAGTGTGTTTAGGACAGCTGTCTCCCCCTATCTTTCCTAGTACTTTGATTTAATCAGTTGTCTTATTTTGGTGTTTTTTTATATGTACTGGTAAATCAAATATATGTATATTATATTATTTGTAATTTTTTGTATCAATATTAATAATCCTATTGAATAATGCATGGAGTTTTCACTGGTCCACTAATAAAGCAATGTACATTGTCTGTTTTATAAATTGTGTAGACTGTATAACTCTCTATCAACCAATAAATAAATATTATCCAATTGAATAATGCATGGAGTTTTCACTGGTCCACTAATAAAGCAATGTACATTGTCTGTTTTATAAATTGTGTAGACTGTATAACTCTCTATCAACCAATAAATAAATATTATCCTATTGAATAATGCATGGAGTTTTCACTGGTCCACTAATAAAGCAATGTACATTGTCTGTTTTATAAATTGTGTAGACTGTATAACTCTCTATCAACCAATAAATAAATATTATCCTATTGAATAATGCATGGAGTTTTCACTGGTCCACTAATAAAGCAATGTACATTGTCTGTTTTATAAATTGTGTAGACTGTATAACTCTCTATCAACCAATAAATAAATATTATCCTATTGAATAATGCATGGAGTTTTCACTGGTCCACTAATAAAGCAATGTACATTGTCTGTTTTATAAATTGTGTAGACTGTATAACTCTCTATCCACCAATAAAATAAGTAAATAAAATACAAATAAGATTTAGTATATGGCAAGGAAACTGGGAAATGAACTGGAAGGATAAAATTTCTTCAAATTAGGGTCAACCTTCCTACAGTGGCGCAGCTATAAAGTATGGGCCCTCCAACATTTCTTAAGGCCCTCATCCCTCATGAAAAATAAAGAAAGGTACCTACTTCTAAATTTTTAAAAATATGAAATTTACTTATTCTTCCCCCATCACCACCCGTTCTGCTTATAGGGACTAATAACGGCCCCTTACAAAACTCTGAAAGAACATAAAATAATAAATAAACTCACTGATTTTAAAATGTCTTGTTTCTTGCTAATTGAATAATAATAGGATAAATTTAAATCTCGTGTTGTGAAAATTTATTTATATTTGTGTGTGCTTTGAAAAAATATTTCAAAATTGATAATGATTACCTACTATTTCAATGGTATGAGGAGAAATTGATTTAAATTCATTTCTCACGCAAATATTGCTTCTCTGGGCTGAAAAAACTGGTTAGTTCGAAGAAGTTGCCATACGGCAATAAACTCACCACTTTCCCAGGGTGCAAGGAAGTGTTAATTGTTATTATTACTATTTCATAATATAGAATGTTTAGAAATTTAGGCCCCTTGTCAAGTTGGGTCCTTTTTTTGAGACTATTTGAGAGTCCTTTGATTTGCATAAATATTGTTAGATATGTTATAATAATTATGAATTATTCATTATTTTAGATTTTTAAATTTGTATCTTCTATTTTATAAAAAAGTATAACTCCATAGAATTATAATGTACAGAAGCCGCGTCTAGTACAAATTTCGAATTCAAATGTATGCCAAGTTTTTTTTACATGTGTGTGTGAGGCGGTCGATCGGTTGGTCTACGTTTTATGTAGGTGTGCGTGTCGGTAGGTGTACGTATACTAGAAATTCTTCTGTTTCCTCGTAGTTTTAGTTGGCATACATTCATTGCGCTGACTAGGTATCTGTATCATATATAATCTAAGTATAACTCAAATTATCGCTCACGTCGCGTCGTAGGTACCTAACTGTTTCGCGCTAGTCAAATCGTACAAAATGTATGGAAGTACGAACCACACCGCTTCTACTTCAGCACGAGAAGTGAAGTTCAACTTGCTAAAAATTCTCAGTGCCTGTACCCGCTTAAGTCATTGTCGACAAAATGAAAATAGTCCAGAATAATTGCAGTTTTTAGACAGACATTCAGGTTGGTTTCTGAGGGTTGCAAATCAGGATTTTGTCCCACCAAGCAAAATATTACCAGATCGGGTTGTGTTCAATGTGAGTTTGACAAAAAATATCATTAATTTTAACATTTCCGTTTTTGTTGCGGCTCTCGCGCCTCGCCATTAAAACGTATCATTCGACTGCGCCATTTTGTTTGTAAAAATATTAATATTTTCGACACCATTGTATTGCAGCCGATGCATCTTAATTAAAACATAAACTTTTTGGCCCATTTTTGTTCCTCATTTGGATGTGAGCCAACAGTAGAGTCAGATGGAAAACGGAAGTTGAAACGACGACAATGCTAGGATCATTGCCAGATGCAAAAACCGCAATAGACACTTTTCAACAACATGCAACACCAAACTACGGATGTAATAATATCATAATATATTATAACACCATCGTTCAATTGCATTTTACCATCAAATACTGTGCAAGTATGAAGAGTTATGATTCCGTAGTTTTTCAACATAACGTGGTCGTAGTGATTAACTCCAGTGCTACTCCTCATACGTTCTTAATACCTACCTACTTCTCTTTACTTGATCTTAAAAATGTATGTATATTTATAAGGTGTACTTACAGCCGTGTTCTCATTAATGATTTTTATTTTAATATCAGTTAGACTTTACTCAATATCTCATTTCAACCATAGCTTTGTGCCTTTCATCATTGCCACTACGCTTTTATGGATTCAAATAACTAAGATACCTATCATTATTTTATTTTTTTAATTATTATGTTATTTATTTTACTTGTAACCTAAAAATAAAATAATGCCTCAAAGCAAACTCATCTAGTGAGGCTGTAAATTTTCAAATAGGAACACCATTTTATAAAATATTATCATTTAAAGTTTTTTTTTTATATTTATTTTTGTATTGTTATTATAACTTATAAATAATAAAAAATAAATCATTTTATTTCTTTATTTTTCATTTCATTCCGTTTCATTCTATTTTATTTCATTTCATATCATTTCATTTCATTTCTTTTCTTTTCTTTTCTTTTCATTTCATTTCATTTCATTTCATACCATTCTATTCCATTCCATTCCAATCCATTCCGTTCCGTTTCGTTCCATTCCACTCCATTTCATTCCATTCCACTCCACTCCATTCGATTTGTTTTTTTTTTATTAAATTTTATTTAGTTTTCTGAAAAAAGCATTGTGATTTTTGATACATAATTTGTAATCCCGCAAATCCAACATATGCGCGAGATTGGATTACCTAGTTGTCGACCTATTATTATTGCAAAATCAAGTACTAAAACATGTGATCATAATAAATTATTGGCGTCCAATTTATACATATAGGTTGGTATGTTAATTATATTAGAAGAATTAGGAAGTTCCCTTTTTCCGAGTCTATATACCTACCTATCTAATATTATATGCCACATAATATTGTGTAGGTACCTAGTCATTTGTGTACGTTAGAAAACAACGTGTTATCGTAATTTACTTTATATTAAATAGATGTTTGTAAACATAATATTAGCAGTGACGTCCCGTAAATATATGCAGACAAAGCTGTGCTATAGGGCGACTAATTTAGATGGCGGAAAAATAAAAGAGTTCGCGACAGAAAATTTATTGAAATTCTTCATATACATATGTATTTATTTTGTATTTATTACAAAAATCCAGTACCATATAAATATTAATCAGAAAACACAAAATTACGAAAATACAAAATAGAAATTTATTTATTTATTTATTTTTACCATCACAATATTCAATACATTATTTATAAATACTATCCCAACCTCACTAGGACTACGCCTATTTCTAGGTTGGAAATTTACAATATTATATTGATACATTACATCTACATCCATGTACCCACCACACAAAAATACAATATTTACTAATATGCAGTTGAATACCTCAAATCATTATTGTTACAATAATATTATTCCAGAGCAAAAAAATAGGCACACCCAACTGGTACAATTAATTCGAGGTACATGGATATAAATGTTAGGATGACCACGCAATCAAAATATTTTCAATATATTAATATTGAAGAAAAAATTAAACAAATTACAAATTAATTTAAATTAATCATTTCAGGTGAATACATAAATTTTGAGTTGTTTTTTAAATTATCAATTAAATATGGAATTTTTCCACTACTCTAGTCCATATTCTGGGGCTAATGTGTAAGTGTAACTATGTGACAGGCGTCTGTCACATAGTTACAAATACATAAGGTCTCCAATGCTCCAATGACAGCCGCCTGTCACATAGTTTATACTAAATATAAAATTATGTTTGAACAATCATCAATTGAAGTAAGTAATTACAATAATAGTTGTTGATTAATTTAATTCTTAATCTACTAAAATATACATTTATATCCTACTATTTGAAGGGCAGAGTGGAAAAATAAAATGGAGGCCTGCCTTCAACTCTTTTCAGTTCTTTTTTATAGGATGCAATGTTTTCATCAAACATTGCATCCTATAAAAAAGAACTGTTAAAATCGATAAATGGATATATAGTCTCTTGAACTACACGTCATAAGTATGAATGCTTTGTATAGTGGCATGTTTGTGGTCGCACGTTGCGCGGGTCGATTTACTACATATATACGTCCCCCCCTTCCCCTCCCCACAGTGTGTCCCATCACGTCGTATCCATCTCCATGGGCAGTCTAGCAGTGAAGATTATATTATGTTATGTTACACTTTGTTGTATTGTATTGTGTTGCATTGTGTTGTATTGTGTTATGTTATATTATATTATATTATATTGTAACACCCACTAGGAAATACTGTAATTGGCGTTATCAACAAGAACTTTATCTTACTGTATTATCATATTATTGTATAAGCTGTTGTATTTCTGAATAAAATAAAAATAAAAATAAAAAAAATAAAATAAAATAAAAAACACTGGACGACGACAGACTGATGATGATGATCAGTAATATTTGAAGTTCTTCTTCTTCTTGTGCCGCTCCTAACGGATGTAGACGACCGTCACACCAATCTTATCGCGATCTTGCGCCATCCTAATTCGGTTCAGTGTTGCCCATTCATTGCGCTCCAATTGAAATCGGCAACGCTTTTTGATGGGTCCACGACGAGCTGCTTGTTTTTTATTTGCCCACTTCTCCAATCCTCGGCCCAGACTGGTTCGATTGTAAAACGACTGTTCTCCTGAGCTTGAGCTCTGGTCCAAAAGGGCTTTCTCGATTTAAGTATCATAAAGTAAAAATAGCCATCTTCAAAGACGATCATGATAATATTAATCAATTAAAAGTAAACTCAAAAACTTTCGACAGTTAAACTACTTACGGGCTATTTCACCACCTCTGGATAAAGTGCCCGATAGCCAATCTAACACAAATCTAACGGATAAACCGAAAAATGCGTTTCATGACTCTCTAATAGCTCTATCCCATGGATAAAGTTCTAGAGATGTTGTCTAGCGGAATATGTTCGCGATAAGTGATAGATAAGTTAAACTGAGTTTAAGTTATTTTTTAAATGATCGAAATTTATGACCAAATCGACGATGATATTGTATTTTTACATAATACGAGACAAAATCGGCGTCAGAGATTTATTCCAAATGCGAAAAGATTATTTTCGGAGTTCGACAATATTGATTTCAAGGCGAGGTTTAGATTGACGAAAACGTCTGCACAGAACATTTTAGGACTCATAAAAGAATTAAAATATTTTTTCTTATATGTTATTTTCTATAACATTTTTATGCTGACAAACTAAATCCACCAACACGTTGATGTCATCCTCTCAGAAATTCGTAGTTCTTTCTCTTTTAATACATTCTCAAAATATTTGAAATATCTTGTTTTGTGTCCACGTGTTCGTTTTGACCGCGTGTTTATTTACCGTTGTCCGTTGTTTACTGCGACTTTTTACGATTTACAATGTGACAGCTTTATCAACCCATAGACAAGACCATTGAAATAGATGAAATTACAACGTTGCCACCCTTTATCCGTCGGATAACAATCTGTAAGAAATGTGTAGGTGGTGAAACGCTCTCTTCATTTATCCTTAAGATAAATTTATCTTATGGATAATTATCTAGAACTTTATCCAGAGGTGGTGAAATAGCCCGTTAAAGAAATAAATTTTAGCTGTGTACGATAATGCATATGGCATGAGAATATCGGAATATCTCTCTTGCATATATACACTACATGCCCAAAATATTTTACCCACTTGAAAAGGTACATGATGAGGTCCGATGACGACAGCTATGTGCTCTAAGAGCATGCTCTTTGAGTTGATCTTTGTTTATTAAAACTACCAAATACTGAACTCGACTACCTCAGATAAACCGTGAAGGTTTCGATGGTTGGCTATATTTTATATTAAAAATGTGATTATATATTTAAAAAAAATTCTCGTAGCCGGAGTAACCCTCAAGGTCAAGTTAAGAAGGAATATTTTGTTCTTTGTCGTTGCCCATTCTCTGACTGTAGATGCTTCCCTTCGGATATTGGGAGGAGCTTTTTATGTTGGCGAGTACTGGTAGCCATTGCCATTGTGTGGATTTCAACACACCGGCTATAATTCTCATTGTGGTATTGAGTTGAGTGTCCACCTTCTTCGCATGAGCATTGCCGCCTGACACAGACGCACGGTATTAAGCAGTAGAGTAGACAAGCGATAGTCCCGCTGTTCGTAGTGTGTCAGCACATACACTCTACCCAGATACCGCCAGCACACATGTATGAAGTGAATAACTCACATTGAATAGTGATTCCACTTTTCCATTACACTTTTTTTCATTAGTGTCCTTTAAGATCCGGGTAATCTAAAATACAACAGGCAAAGTAACATCTCATAGTTCCTCGATGAAATTCACCACCCATTCTGAATGTTGGCTTTTTAGGTGAGACGAGACTGGTGTGTGGAGATACACGCATGTGTTGTGCTTCCTTTTTTTAAGGTAATTTACACCCTGATTAAATTTCCATGGACACACTGAAAAAAAATATTATGAAAACCGAACTGGTTACCTGCGTTTTAGCCAAACCTTTGTTATCAGTAATAAAAGTTTATCTATTTATGACTGTACAGCTTGGCTGTGTGCACAAAACATTTGGTTGCACAAAACCGAATGTTTTATAGTCATTATTGTTAATTTTAATATGAAATTTTGTTGCTATCAACAAAATAAATTTTTCAGAGCATCCGTTCATTTCTTGTCTATGATTTCATCTGTCAACTTTTTGAGTGCTCTCATGTTCTGGAAATTAAAGATTTTTTTAATTTTTGTTTAAATAATGTAAACGAAAGAAATTAATCGTACTTCATAAAAATGTATTCAGGGATTAACAACCTTTCAAGAAGAAATAAATAGATACACTAAGTATGTATTGGAGACATCCCATTATAACATGTGATCAATTTTAAAATGTGCATAAATCGTAATAAATGATAACAATAAATTGGGATGATTTTTATAGCGCCGTTTTTGTGAGAACCTTTTCTCAAGAGCGCTTTGAATATATTACGGGTTTATGTAAGGCTCGCGGAAGAAGTGAGTTTTCAGGTGTTTCCTGAATAGTGCTAAGTTGTCGATCCGCCTTAGTTCAGGTGGTGTGGTGGCTGACCGAAGTGTTTGTTGTCGCCCGTGGCATATATTTTATCACTATACCATGGTGATAAAACCATGGTGATAATGGTGATATCGTTAGATTCCTGTACAGGTGTCCTGGATTCGATACCTATCAATGGAGAAATTTATTCAAAATTATTTACCTTTGCAAAAATGAACCATATTTTCGAATGGGCATTATTAAACCTTGCCTCGTTATAGCGTCTGACATAGAGTCTTCAGAAAAAAAATTTGGGATCCCCGTTTCAGTAATAAAAGATAACCAATCATTACTCACCAGCTCCAGACAGATCAAATAAACGGTATATAAACAGCCGGCCAAAGAATTATTTCATCATTCTCTTGTAGCGCATTAACAGTTGAAGGTACAACAGTTTGTCTTACATAATCAAGTGAAGCTTTCATTAAGACATCTGCAAAATGAGATTCTTCTTGTTTTTCTTCGTATCCTTCCTATTGGTGGACTTCCTCACCTCTGCATCTCTGAATATTGACCAAGAGATGAACCATGATGACTTGATAGAGAAAAACTGTAAGTAAATACATACATAATATATACCAACACGCCATATACCTTACGGGGTAAGCAGAAAGAAACGAGCGCCATACTCCTCTATTTTCACACACATTCCTGGCTTCCTTTACACCCATGCATAGTCTCATACATGCTCGTCGATTTTTCAAGCTTCTAGTATTTCCTTCTTGCAAAATATCATTCACATGGTCATGCCATCCTTTTCTAGGGCGACCCCTGCTACTCCATCTCTTACACCCATGTATATTTTTTTGGTTAGGCATTCATCATTCATTCTTTCATTTTACTTATAATATTTTTCTTTATCTTGCATTCTCTCCTTATTTCCTCATTTTTCATTATATCATATATCGTTCTATTACATACTCTTCTTAGTGATCTCATTTCTACAGCATTCATTCTACTTTCATGCGTCTTTTACCACGTCCATGTTTCACTGATATGTCCGAGCTGTGATATAACCGCAAAGGGTTTATGTCAAGTCTTTTTTTCGGTTGCGAGTTTTTTTTATTATAAGTCACAAAATTATAATCTTTTATTTCAATTCATAAAGTCACTTTTTATCTGATTTTTTAAAGAAAATAATTAAAATTAGCTTTCACTGATAGCATATTTCATCATTGCCATGAGCAATGATTTTTTTATCACATTGGCCATGGAAATTTTAAACTAGTACTTACTTTGTCTAACGAGGCGGTAAAATTTCCGAATATGCGAAAAAAATGTAATTGTAAATTAAATTCTAATTGTTATTTTGTACTTTTAAAGTCCCGTTCACCAAATTTCACTATTCGGCGAAAATCTTCAGAATGGTCTATACGTTGAAATATGAGTAATTTTCATTTTTTTAATGAATGTCGTTATTATGCATTTTAAGAAGCTGGTGTTTTATTTTTTTTACAGACGATCCCATCCATCATGAAAGAGTTTTGTCGCGTATGACAAGAGCTACCTGTCCATGGTTTGCTGGTGCTTGTGAGATTCACTGCAAATCAAAGGGATTCTCCACTGGATTCTGCAGAGGTGGAACATGTACCTGCAAGAACCATTAATTTGTTGATCCTCGACTATCTGTTTTGTATTATTTAATTATAAAAATATGAAATTTACTAATTCTTCCCCCATCACCACCCGTTCTGCTTATAGGGACTAATAACGGCCCCTTACAAAACTCTGAAAGAACATAAAATAATAAATAAACTCACTGATTTTAAAATGTCTTGTTTCTTGCTAATTGAATAATAATAGGATCAATTTAAATCTCGTGTTTTGAAAATTTATTTATATTTGTGTGTGTTTTGAAAAAATATTTCAAGATTGATAATGATTACTATTTCAATATTGATAATGAGAAGAAATTGATTTAAATTCATTTCTCACGCAAATATTGCTTCTCTGGGCTGAAAAAACTGGTTAGTTCGAAGAAGTTGCCATACGGCAATAAACTCACCACTTTTCCAGGGTGCAAGGAAGTGTTCATTGTTATTATTAATATTTCATAATATAGAATGTTTAGAAATGTAGGCCCCTTGTCAAGTTGGGTCCATTTTTTGAGAGTCCTATGATTTGCATAAATATTGTTAGATATGTTATAATTCATTATTTAAGATTTTTAAATTTGTGTCTTCTATTTTATAAAAAAGTATAACTCATATTATCGCTCACGTCGCGTCGTAGGTCGCGTCGTATCGCTCACCTGTTTCACGCTAGTCAAATCGTACAAAATGTATGGAAGTACGAACCACACCGCTTCTACTTCAGCACGAGAAGTGAAGTACAACTTGCTAAAAATTCTCAGTGCCTGTACCCGCTTAAGTCATTGTCGACAAAATGAAAATAGTCCAGAATAATTGCAGTTTTTAGACAGACATTCAGGTTGGTTTCTGAGAGTTGCAAATCAGGATTTTGTCCCACCCAGCAAAATATTACCAGATCGGGTTGTGGTGAATGTGAGTTTGTCAAAAAATATCATTAATTTTAATATTTCCGTTTTTGTTGCGGCTCTCGCGCCTCGCCATTAAAACGTATCATTCGACTGCGCCATTTTGTTTGTAAAAATATTAATATTTTCGACACCATTGTATTGCAGCCGATGCATCTTAATTAAAACATAAACTTTTTGGCCCATTTTTGTTCCTCATTTGGATGTGAGCCAACAGTAGAGTCAGATGGAAAACGGAAGTTGAAACGACGACAATGCTAGGATCATTGCCAGATGCAAAAACCGCAATAGACACTTTTCAACAACACGCAACACCAAACTACGGATGTAATAATATCATAATATATTATAACACCATCGTTCAATTGCATTTTACCATCAAATACTGTGCAAGTATGAAGAGTTATGATTCCGTAATTTTTCAACATAACGTGGTCGTAGTGGTGAACTCCAGTGCTACTCGTCATACGTTCTTAATACCTACCTACTTCTCTTTGCTTCTTCTTCTTCTTCATTTAGTAGACCTAGTTGGTCTGTTCATCCGAAACTATGCCTCCTGAGATGACGAAGTCCAGCTATCCTTCCATCTCTTGGGTGGTCTTCCGGGTAGGCGGCGGCCAGAAGGAATTTCTGAATGATTTTTATTTTAATATCAGTTAGACTTTACTCAATATCTCATTTCAACCATAGCTTTGTGCCTTTCATCATTGCCACTACGCTTTTATGGATTCAAATAACTAAGATGCCTATCATTATTTAATTTTTTTAATTATTATGTTAATGTTTTTACTTGTAACCTAAAAATAAAATACTGCCTCAAAGCAAACTCATTTAGTGAGGCTGTAAATTTTCCAATAGGAACACCATTTTAAAAATTATTATCATTTAAAGTTTTTTTATATTTATTTTTTGTATTGTTATTATAACTTATGTATAAATAATAGAAAATTAATCATTTAATTTCTTTATTTTTCATTTCATTCCGTTTCATTCTATTTCATTTCATTTCATTTCGCTCCAACACTCTCCAAACCATTTCTTTCCATTCCATTTCATACCAGTCTATTTTATTCCATTCCATCCCATACCATTCCATTCCAATCCGTTCCGTTCTATTCCATTACATTACATTCCACTCCATTTCATACCATTCCACTCCATTTCATACCATTCCACTCCATTTCATTCCATTCCACTCCATTTCATTCCATTCCACTCCATTTAATTCCATTTGTTTTTTTTTAGGTATTAAATTTTATTTAGTTTTCTTAGCAACTAAAAAAACAATTGTGATTTTTGATACATAATTTGTAATCCCGCAAATCCAACCGATGCGCGAGATTGCATTATCTAGTTGTTGACCTATTATTATTGCAAAAACAGGTTCCAAAACATATTATGATCATAATTATTGACGTCTAATTTATAATTATGTTAATTATATGAGAAAAAAGAGGAAGTTCCCTTTTTCCTAGTCTATATACCTATCTAATATTATATATACCACATAATATTGTGTACCTAGTCATTTGTAAGACAGTCATAAAAAATAAACAACGTAATAATATTATCATAATTTACTTTATATAAAATAGATGTTTGTAAACATAATATTAGCAGTGACGTCCCGTAAATATATGCAGACAAAGCTGTGCTATAGGGCGACAAATTTAGATTTAGTTCGCGACAGAAAATTTATTTAAATTCTTCATATACATATGTATTCATTTTGAATTTATTACGAAATTCCAGTACCATATAAATATTAATGGGAAAATACAAAATTACGAAAACAAAATACCTAGGATTAACTATATACGATAAACTGTCATGGATGCCACACGTCAATAATTTGCATAATAAAATATAAGGAGTTATCGGTGCACTGAGAAGGAGCAATCTACCTATTGATATAAAAAAAGATATACAAAATGCAAATAATTCCACATATAACATATAATATTGTAGTTTGGTCACATTGCTCAAAGCAGTTGATTGGTAGGTACTACAGGAAGGATGCTAACCAAGGCACTTAAAACTATATACGGACTACACTGGCGAACACCATATGAAATAGTAACTGTATATGAAATAGTAACAGAACCCACATTTTGTTGTTCACTTCTCTGATGCCCTATATATATATATATATATATATATATATATATATATATATATATATATATATATATATATATATATATATATATATATATCTAAAGTAATAAAGCAATCAAAATGTTAGTGTTTGTGTGTGTGTATGTGTGTGTGTGTGTGTTTGTCTCACGCCTTCTGAAAAACCAAGAGCATCTAAAAATCTAATTTATGTGCGAACGTGTACCTGTATACCTGATGCAGTGTCACGCTAAAAATAATGCGATAAAAATGCTGAATTTTAAAAATATTTCAATAATTATTTTTTTCATACAAAATTTTCCAAGTCGTATCTGTCAAAAAAGTGTACATTTTGCACGCAAATATCTGTTAGTTTAAAAGTTAGAAGTACGTATTTACACGAAAAAAATATATTTTCAAGTATAACTTAGCGTTTAAGTGAAAAACATGGTGAATATTTTGTATAATTATAATGTTTAACTTATTTTTAAAGTAAGCGTTTTGTACATAAACGCCGCCATTTTAATATCTTTTCATACAATATTTCATTTTCCTACCGAATGAATATGTTCTTGAAAATAATAAACCTTTGAAATAAATGTAATTATGAAATAACAAAATGAAACATAAGACATTACAGCAAGTTTTAAGACATACATTGTAAAAATGTGCTTATTATTAGTAAAGATATAGGCATAATAAAATTGCATAATTTGTAAATAATATTTGATTTTTCTGACAATTTTCATTTTTATGGCATCGAACAAACCAATGTAGGTACCTACATATTCAAAAAAGTCTCAAATCAATTGATATTTTTAACATATTGGAATGGTTACTATGGTAACGGAAAGATTCTGATATTCAAATAAAATTTGTTATGAATAGAATTTCTTTAGAATATTGTTGTAGGTAGGTACCTACCTATTACTATTTACTTACAAATCAACAATATACTAATTTCCTATCGGAAAATTGTATGCGATGTACTCCTAAACCGTTTGTCCGATTACAATGAAACTTTGGTGAATTGTCGAGCGTGTGCCCGGGATGGTTTCTGGATTTAAACTTTGTTCTTATTCTTCTTCTTCTTCGTGTATTTGGTCATTTAACCTATGAAGGGGGAGTATCCTGGGAAAAAAACGTCCGACTGTCCCTCCATCTCTTCGCAGGTCTTCCAGGACGGTTTGTGGATTTTAACTTTTTTGTTCTTCTTCTTCATCGTGTATTTGGTTATTTTACCTATGAAGGTGGACTATCCTGGGAGAAGAAGGTCCCATTTTCCGACCATCTCTTCACAGGTTTTTGGGTTTAAACTTTTTTCTTTTTTTTCTTCATCGTGTATTTGGTCATCTTACCTATGAAGGTGGACTAACCTGGGAGAAGAAGGTCCAATTTTCCTTCCATCTCTTCACAGGTTTCTGGATTTAAACTTTTTTCTTCTTCTGAATAATATAAGTTTTATTTTAATTTTTATTTAAATAATGTAAACGAAAGAAATTAATCGTACTTCATAATAATGTATTCAGGGATTGACAACCTTTCAAGAAGAAATAAATAGATACACTAAGTATATATTTGAGACAACCCATTCGTTTACATATAACGCGTGATCGCCATGACATAGTGATAAATCGTTTGATTCCTTTACCGGTGTCTTGGATTCGATACCTAACAATGGAGAAATTTATTCAAAATTATTTACCTTTGCAAAAATGAACCACATTATCGAATGGGCATTATTAAACCTTGCTTCATTGCAGCGTCTGATATAGAGTCTTCATTAAAGAAGAAAATTTTGGGATAACCCGGTTTCAGTAATAGAAGATAACTTATCATTACTCACCAGCTACAGACAGATCACACAAACGGTATATAAAGAGCCGGCCAAAGAATTCTTTCATCATTCTCAATTTGCGCATTAAGAGTTGAAGGTACAACAGTTTGTCTTATATAATCAAGTGAAGCTTTCTTCAACACATCTGTAAAATGAGATTCTTCTTGTTTTTCTTCGTATCCTTCCTATTGGTGGACTTCCTCACCTCTGCACCTCAGGATATTGACAAAGAGACGAACCATGATGACTTGATCATTACAGACTGTAAGTAAATACATACATATATACCATCACGCCATATTCCTTACGGGGTAAGCAGAGAGAACCGAATGCCATACTCCTCTATTTTTGCACACATTACTGGCTTCCTTTACATCCATGCACCGTCTCATACATGCTCGTCGATTTTTCAAGCTTCTAATATTTCCTTCTTTCAAAATATCATTCACATGGTCATGCCGTCTTTTTCTAGGGCGACCCCTGCTATTCACTCCATCTCTTACACCCATGTATATTTTTTTGGTCAGCCGTACATCGTTCATTCTTTCAATATGTCCAAACCAACTCCAGGAATTCACTTTCATTTTACTTTTAATATTTTTCTTTATCATGCATTCTCTCCTCATGTCCTCATTTTTTATTCTATCATATATCGTTCTATTACATACTCTTCTTAGTGATCTCATTTCCACGGCATTTATTCTACTTTCATGCGTCTTTTACCACGTCCATGTTTCACTGTGGGATACGTCAAAGTTGGCACTACAATTGCATTATGTACGGCAATTTCGGCTTCCTTTGAGATGCTTGGATCTGACATTACCGGTCTGAGTGCTCCGTTTATTCTATTATCAGCCATAACTCTTAAATATCTTTATCAGATCTTCCATTCCGTTCAAACATACTTCCCAAGTATAAATATTCCTCTACTTTTTATAACCATTCGTTCTCTACTATTGGGTAGACAACGAATGTTTATTAAAATAATTAATTAAAAAGAATAAATAGTTAATTATAATTAGTTTGTTATAGGGACGGTATTTCAGTCGGCCCTTAGGAGTTTAACTCAAGTTTAACAAAAATATTGCGTATTTCAGTACTTAATCTTCCCTTAAATACGTCACTAAACGACAAACAAGGCCTTACTAGGTATATATTGAGCCGTGACGACACTCAACGTTTCTGGCGGATCGCGTGTCTTAATCTTGAGTTAAGTATTGTTTCTAGTCTTTTTTCGCCAGGTGGCGTACTAATCGCCGCACGCTTTAATGTTTTATTTCATTTTATACTACAAATAACTATGCATAATAATTATAATCATGATTTATTTTTGTTGTTAAAATAAAAGTCTTGATATAAAAGTGGTTCATGTATTTAATATTTATTTTCTTTTTAACATAATTATAATGTATTGCCTGACAACAAACGAAATAAACTGTCAGCCATAATGGCACGTCAGGCACGCATTATAAAACTTTATTTTTATGATGTTTTTTTCATCCCGATTTTTAAATGGATTATCCTGTTTCTATATTAATGTGTATTCTTAAATTTTCTACACAAGACATTATTTTACCATTATCACTTAGTTAAAATATACATACATTTTGCATTGAATTATATGCATGTAGTACATATTCAATGACATTTTGTCACTACAATGATTGATTTTAATTAAAAAAAACATCGATTGGTATAAAAAATTGAAAAAGTAACATGCTGTGTAATGAAACAAATAAAATAATGTGTTGTTATAATAATAAAATAATATTTAGTCACACCTTCGCGTCACGTATCATTAAGGGTTATTGACAATCTCTCATGGCACGAACAAATTTCTCATGTCATGTAAGAATATGTTCTTTAGTATACATTCTCTCAATAGACTGAAAAATTTTCTTCCGACACATTCAAAAATCACGCTTGCACAATCCTTACTTCTCCCTTTGCTTGACTATGCTGACGTCTGTTATCTGGATGCTAACGAAGAACTCCTTAATAAACTTGAACGATTGTAAAATATTTGTATATGCTTTATTTACAATCTTAGAAAATTTGATCATGTGTCCACTTACCGAAATCTTCTTCGCTGGCCTAAGATACGTCAACGACGTAATATTCATTTACTTTCTCTACTGTATAATTTAATTAACAACACAAATTCACCACAATATCTAAAGAATAAAGTTATTTTCTTGTCAAATCACGGTCTACCTTTTCGATCAGCTGAACGTACCACACTAGCTATTCCCATTCATTCTACTGAATTTTTCAGTTCCTCTTTGAAGTACAATCAGCAAGACTATGGAACACTTTAAGTAATGATATTACGACGTCTCAATCGATTCAACTTTTCAAAAAGAAACTAAAGCTGTTTTACTTGTCTAATAATTCTTAACTGACACCCCATATCTACCCTACCTCCCCTCCCTCAACCTCTATTTCCTTCCTTCCTTTGTTGCTGTGAATTTAATCTAAATATTATTTTCGTTTGTCTTTGAATTTTATGTACATAATACCGATTTACTATTTATGACCTCACGTTGCTTTGGTTGGTTGGAAGAAATTGCCTTGTGGCAATAAACCCGCCATTGTACATATTATAATGTACATGAAGTTAAATAAATAAAAATAAAATAAATAAATTTGACAGATACGCTATAGACAATAACCATAGAAAACGTAAAATATATCTATAGTTGAAGATTACGTAACTGACGTTTCATTTTGCACTGAAATACGCGAATGAAATTTAATCTTCCCTAAACTTTTAACTTGGATTACTAAATCCAACGATTTAAGGGCCAACTGATATCTCGGGCCATGATACTTAAATATTTAAAAATTACAAAATTGTTTGCACTATTTTACAACTAATAGGCAATTGCTCAGCTGTCACCCGTGGAAACTCACAATACAGCTGTTTTTTACCAGTGCC
The DNA here is from genome assembly GCA_963576475.1 of Molanna angustata. Lineage (NCBI taxonomy): Eukaryota > Metazoa > Arthropoda > Insecta > Trichoptera > Molannidae > Molanna > Molanna angustata. The sequence goes on from OY754981.1 coordinate 5,479,022, forward strand.
TTATTAAACTTTCACAAAATATATGCATATACCTAGATAAGAATAAATAAATAAATAACTTCATAAATTACTTCACAGATGACAATAGTATAATTCCTTATTTTTAGGTGAATTGTTACACATTATTCAATTATATACAACTTTCCAAAATTAGGTACATTCATAAGGGAACTCAACAAGAAGTCATAATTGGTGAACGTTGCGCAAGCGTATAAAGTGATCACGTAAACAGGCCGATGACAGGTCGTAAGTCCTGTAGGTGCCTTGAGTTCCTGGTTCATTTATAATATCCCAACTCGTCTCTATTGAGATGTTAAAAAGGTTGCCAATAATAAAATGTTATTATTGCTTAATGTTGTATATTTAACAGCCTTTTAATGCTTATTAAAGCTGTGCAGTAGATATAAATCAGAGTTGCTTCGAACATCAGCACCTTTTTTTAATATCAGCATCCGCATCCGCATTGATCGATGCTGATATGTCCGAGTTGTGACATAACCGCAGAGGGAATATAATACCTTTTTTTTATTACAAGTCACTAATACAATATTTTATTTCAATTCATAAAGTCACGTTTTGTCTGATTATTTAAAGAAAATAATTAAAATCATCTTTCACTTATAGCATATTTTATCATTGCCATGAGCAATTATGAATTTTTTATTACATTAACCTTGGGAATTGTTATCACATTGGCCATGGAAATTTTAAACTAGTACTTACTGCCTCAGAACAGACTCTGTCTAGCGAGGCAGTAAAATTTTCGAATGTGTGAAAAAAATGTTGTTATGAATTTAATTCTAATTGTTATTTTGTACTTTTAAAGTCCCTTTCACCGAATTTTACTATTCGGCTAAAATCTTCATGGGCGATGCGTTGAAATATGAGTAATTTTCAATAATCAATGTCGTTATTATGCATTTTATTCGGCGAAAATCTTCATGGGCGATGCGTTGAAATATGAGTAATTTTCAATAATCAATGTCGTTATTATGCATTTTATTCGGCTAAAATCTTCAGAATGGGCGATGCGTTGAAATATGAGTAATTTTCAATAATCAATGTCGTTATTATGCATTTTATTCGGCGAAAATCTTCAGAATGGGCGATGCGTTGACACATGAGTAATTTTCAATAATCAATTTCATTATGATGCATTTTATGAAGCTGGTGTATTATTGTTTTTTACAGACGATCCCATCATTCATGAAAGAGTTTTTTCCCGTATGAGAAGAGCTAACAGCTGTTCATGGTTTGCTGGTGCTTGTGAGTTTGACTGCAAATCAACGGGATTCTCCACTGGATTCTGCAGAAGTGGAACGTGTATCTGCAAGAACCATTAATTTGTTGATCCTCGACTATCTGTTTTGTATTATTTAATTATAAATTAATTATTTTCTGTTATACAACAATAATTACGCTTTTTTTACACATTATAACATACATTGTAACAGTTATCGGCAATTAATTTGAGAAAAAACGTGGACTGCGTTAAGCGCAAATTTGAGTTTTTTTGCTTGATTGATATATATGTATTATGGTAAATATATTTGATGAAAGTTTTATTTTATTTCATTTTACTTTTCGGGCGACTAACAGATAGGTACATTGTCAAATATTTATTTAACAAGATGTCACATTCTGGAGACGCGATATTAATCGTCTCACAGATCCAGACTGAAAACACAATTTTAAGTAGTCTCTCCACCGGAAATCAAACCCGGTACTATAGAATTAGATTGTACAGAAGCCGCGTGTAGTACAAATTTCGAATTCAAATGTATGACAAGTTTTTTTTACATGTGTGTGTGAGGCGGTAGATGGGTTGGTCTACGTATTATGTAGGTGTGCGTATAGGTAGGTTTACGTATACTAGAAATTTGTCTGTTTCAGCGTAGTTTTATTTGGCATACATTCATTGCGCTGACTAGGTATCTGTATCATATATAATCTAAGCCCGGGACCTTTGGATTTGGTTTTCAAGCTACTTGACGGAAACTATACTTAAAATATTTATCAACTCTACTTAAAATATTTGTTAACTATACTTTATATATTAACTAGTTGCATGTAACACATGAGATCCAACTGTCGATAGCGATAGTATGTATAGTTGAAGAATAAAAATCAAACTATAAACCCATAAATCCCAATTATTGAAAATTTCAACACATGTTGGTATGTATGTCAAGATTGGACAGTATGGAGGTCAGTCCTCTTTTCCTACCCGGAATATGAAAACAGCATGATGGTTCTGTATGTATGTTTGGATATTAAGATCCTATCAAACTATCGAGTCTTCTTATTGTGTATAGGCGACTGCCATACAAATTGTATGAAGCAATGTCGTCACTAAATCACTAATTGTTAAAAAAATTTGAGATGTACAAATACAATGTTAATTATTTTTTATAGAAAATTAAATTATCTAGTTGGGGTATTTCGGCTTTTTTCGAAATTTTTAAAAAGTTTGGAAATAAGGGCAGTTAAACTCATAAATTTATCATAAAAAAATATTTTTCTTAATAAAAATGTTTGAGAAACCCTGTAATATTTTTAAAAAAATAAATTAGAGATTTTGTATTTGTCTATGTTTATACCAATTTTCAGCATTCTAGCTTTTATGGTTTCTGAGATATATGGAAAAATAAACCATAATTTCAAAAGTTGATAACCCCTGACTGAAACAAAAATTCACAATTCTGAGTATAAAAGTTTTGTTGGCCTATAACCATTTATATATTCTGAAAATTTGGGCTCTGTAAATTGAGCGGATCAAAAGTTATAAGGGGACACACACACACACACCCTCACACACACACACACACACACACACACACACACACACACACAAAACTCACATAAAATGTTCTACTCCGAATTCTGAGTAAATCCATGTATGGGAACATATATGCTGCGAGGCCTCTAGTTGGCGTTATTAGCATGCAAAAAGTCCTCTACGCCATACAAAATTTTCTTTCGTACACGCATCTTGGCTTAATAATGTCGATTCATTCAGAGAATTGAATTCTCATGAACGAATCGACAGTTGGATAATGTCGATTCATTCAGAGAATTGAATTCTCATGAACGAATCAAATCTTTGATATTTTTACTTAGAAAACCCAAATGTGAGGAAAAAATATTTCAAAATAACGTAGTACCTACCTACATACTGAAACGTAACGACAACAGTTATTTTTTGTAATGAAACTACAATTATTCGTATGTGAAAAAATATCCTTTAAAATATTTAGTACCTAATTTCTAAAATTAATGCTGTAACAATTATAATTTATGTAGTACCTACTACAATTTATCTATTACCTATTACAATTTATGTAGTACCCACTGTAATTTATGTTGTACCTACTTCATTTGATGTACTACCTACTGCAATTTATGTAGTAAGTACTTCTGCAATTTATGTAGTAGATACTTCTGCAATTTATGTAGTACCTAATGCAATTTATGAAGTACTTACTAACTGACATTTATGTAGTAGAAGCATATTAAATCATATGGTCCTCGGAAGAGGAAAAAAAGGAAGGGGCTCAATTACTTTTGCTTACTCCTAAGGAGAAATGACGTGATGATACTGGACTCGATTCCTAGCAGAAGAGAAATTTATTTCAAATTATTTATCATTCCTTGCCTTAGTTGAAAGAAAAAAAATTGTCCTTTGGCAATAATTTCTCTTCAGCTGGGAATCGAACCCAGGACGCCAGCACAGAAACCAAACGGCTTTCCAACAGACTGACTATTTTCAAAGGCCCTTATATGGCGAAACGGACACTAGACCTTAAAATACGCCACAGCTCATATTATCAAAATCGGATGAGCTGTCAAAGTTGACAAAAATCGCGAAAATTTTATATTTTTTTAAGTAAATATGACCTTATTAAACAAGTACATATACATCTTCCTACATTCCCTAAATAAAGCATATATGCTTATGCTATAGGTGATAGAAATCGGTCGAGGCAGGATACGAACTCGCGACCACTGCATTACTATCCCAGCGCGCTAACCGCTCTGCCATCGACCCATCTATACATAAATAATATGTTAAAAAATACATATAAAATATTTGAAAAATGTAATACGTATACATATTAAACATATCCTTAACCTCAGATTACAAAGGTGTTGATATGAGTAATATGAGTTGTGCTGTATTCTAAGGTTAGGAGTAAACGGCCAGCCTAATGATAAGAATGAAATTATCTGTTTTCATTTTTTTATATTGCGTATATAAAAACAAATAAATGATATATTCATCGTTAATTTGTTTTTAAAGAAATCCCCATTTCAAGACAACAATTTACCCAATGCGATAAGCATAATAATTATTTGCTAATTATTCATAACATAGTGTCACGAGATTAAACTTGGCCCATTTATCTTTATTTTATTTTATTTAATTGAGCACAGACACAGGCATGAATGCCCAAAATTTTCTGCGCATAATAGTTATACATAGGATGTACATTGTTAGTATTGTATGTAGGTATACTGCTTCCTACCTACACTACACTATGCAGTGTACGGAAGGTGCAGTGTCTATTTTATAAACACATATAATATTATTAAGTTACATAGCAAGTTCACAGTTGTAGACCCAAAGATTTTTATCTTTGAGTCCACTACAAATTAAACAAATGAAATATGAACACAAAAATTAAATAAATGAAATATGAGAATTAATCAATAATTGAATATGAAAAAATAAACAGAGAAGGTATACATAAATTTATATAAGAGAATTAAGATTTTATTTTATTTTATGCAGCATACAACAAAATAAACGGTCATTAGTTTTATAGAACATGGAGAATTGTGGAAAATTGCTAATGCAAGATAAAATAAGTTAAAGAATTCGCCTTGTCTTTACCAAAAGATATGCCCGCAGTCATCCGCATCTGACAGAATATGTTATGGTATAAAGATATGCCCGCAGTCATCCGCATCTGACAGAATATGTTATGGTATAAAAACAAAAGATATGCCCGCAGTCATCCGCATCTGACAGAATATGTTATGGTATAAAAACAAAAGATATGCCCGCAGTCATCCGCATCTGACAGAATATGTTATGGTATAAAAACAACAAGATGCAAAATACAAACATCATTCTCTTGAAGAACATCAGTTGTATTTTCCGATCTGAGTGAAGCATCAACCTTCATAATGAGATTTTTCTTCATGTTTTTCGTCGTCTCTTTCCTGTTGGTGGATTTTCTCACAGCAGCGTCTCTGGATACATACCACGATGAGCTGGCCAACGAAAATTGTAACTAATAATTTATTTATATGATACTATCCATATCAAAACAACATTGTACAATTCATAAATACGTATACTCATAAGTCATACCCTTATAAGAATAACCGTTCTTGGCATGAACAGATATCACATGTCAGCAAATCTGGCCTTGGCCATACACTCTCTAAATTAACTTAAGACTTTCCTTCAACTTTGTTGTACTATAACCATAATATAATTTAAATTGAAATTAAAATTTACTTGATGTTTGAATGCTATTGCATGTTCTGTTAAGGATTTTTTTCATTTTTTACTGTTTCTTAAAATGTCTAATTGTTGTTTAATGGATGTAGTATATATATATATGTGTAATTAATGCTTTAATTTAATAATAGCTCATGAAATTTATTAATGTTGTGTGCATCCATTATTGGAAGTCCAGCATACTCATAGATAAAAACAAATATTTTGACATGAAAGTTATAAGCTGGATTTCTGTTGATACGCCTTTATAAATAAATAAAAAATAAATAAATAACACAATCACTTCTCCTACCGTTGCTTGACTACATATGCTGGTGTTTGCTATTTGGATGCAAACGAGGAACATCTTAACAAACTTGAACGTCTTCAAAATTTTTGTATCCGTTTTATCTTTGAAATAAAAAAAATGGTAACATTTCTCATTACCGTAATCTTCTGCATTGGCCCAAGATACGACAACGACGTAACATACATCATGTCATTGTTATACAAATTAAAACTCTTTTTGAAGTTGAGTCATAAAAAAAAAATTACAATGTATATTTTTAAAAATTGTATATATTGTTATATTGTGTATTTTTCTTTGTTATTTTAAATAAATAAATAAAAAATAAATAAAATAAATAATATAAAGGATAATTAGTTTTTGCATCAATTTCTTAACAGGTATGTATCGTGTGTAGAATGCAGACTATCGTGTTTTAGGGGATTTTTTTTTATTTTGTTGTTTTATCTGTATTTCGCATAACGTATTAAATATGGCGTACCTACTATAATATAATATTATGTCTTTCAGCCTACAAGCCCATTTTAATTCATATTAAAATTATAATATGTTTAAAATGTATCAACAACTTTTCTATAGATAACGGTAAATTTATTTCTTCTTTATAATAACATCTGTCAAAACTTCTCTCACATTCTAGAAAATAGATATTTTTACATTTTATTTTAAGGGGGCGACTGCTGCCATTGTACTTATTTTTCAATTTGATATACCATCATTGTTTCTTATCAAATCGTTTTGAAAAAAAATACTTAGATAGTTTTGGTATTAATAAAGAAAAATAAACCTTAACTTTTTGATAATGTTCTGTATACCGCATACCGCGATTTTCAACGTTTATCTTATATTTTTAATAAACTATAAGATGTAGAGCAATATATATTTTTTTAAATTATAGAAGTAAAAATATCTGGAAAAAATATGTTGTGACAATGGTTGTGACGTTGCATAAATGCATCAGGTTTAGTAAAGAAACCTTAAAAACATTTATTTTCCATTCAGCGCCATTGCGAAATAAAAGTTTTTTTGGTTTATTTACTTAACCTGATGCATTAATGCAACGTCACAACATTTTTTTCTAGATATTATGTTCTTCTTTAATTTAAAAAAATATATAATGCTCTATACTTAATATTTTTTTAGAAATATAAGATAAATGTCAAAAATCGGGGTATGCTTATTATGTTTCTACAGGAATATATACAGAACATAATTAAATAGTTAAGGTATATTTTTATTTATTAATATCCAAACTAACGAAATTTTTTTTTTCAAAATGATTCGACTTGTAGTAATGATGCAATATCAAATTGATAAATTAGGTACATTGGCAGGAGTCGCCCCCTTAAAAATGTGTTCGATTGAAACTTACTTAATAAAAAAGTGTTCAGGGATAAGCAATAAGCAATCTTTGAATAAGAATAAAAAGTGTACTCCTACATGTATAGTATTAACCACAACGCACTAATTTTAATAATATAATTTTGGCATCATATAAATCTATGATTACCATTTTCGATTTAGAAATAAAAAGTGAACACTGACTTGGGAGTATAGTGTTGGACACAACTCACTTGTTTTTTTATGACTTATTATTATAATAAATTCATATCTTATATCGATAATGAGCATTTAATTCGATATACCGAGACAATAATAAAACTGTTTATTTTTTTAAATAAATATTAACTTATAACTTGCTGTAATGTGCCTATGAATCAAACCTTGAAATCAAATTATAAAATACTTCTCAAAGTATCATATTCTACTCTCGCTGTAATTTTATACATTTTAAAAAAATTTTAAATTAATTATTTTATCAAAAAGACAGTGCAATAGTACAGTAGGTACTTATGAAACGCTCTTAAAACTTTCTTATCTTATTAAACTGTTTTAATCTTAAAAAAATAAATCATCGGTACTAGATCATAACCTAATCTTAATCTACATTCGATAGCAGCCCGTAAACAGTCAATATAGATCGCGATCCGTGATCAAAAAAATGATCACGATACAGATTAAGGAACATTAATAAGTTCCTTATAATAAATATTAATAAGGAACGGTAGCCCATACACAGTCAATCTGTATCGCGATCCGTGTTCAAAATACATAAATGATCACGATTAAGATGAATATGAAACGTCAGCCCATACACAGTCAATCTGGATCGCGATCTGTGTTCAAAATACATCATAAATGATCACGATACAGATGAATATGGAACGTCAGCCCATCTGGATAGCGATCCGTGTTCAAAATACATTTTAAATGATCACGATACAGATGAATATGGAACGTCAGACCATACACAGTCAATCTGTATCGCGATCCGTGATCAAAATACATAAATGATCACGATTAAGATGAATATGAAACGTCAGCCCATACACAGTCAATCTGGATCGCGATCCGTGTTCAAAATACATCATAAATGATCACGATACAGATGAATATGGAACGTCAGCCCATACACAGTCAATCTGGATGGCGATCCGTGTTCAAAATACATTATAAATGATCACGATACAGATGAATATGGAACGTCAGCCCATACACAGACAATCTGGATGGCAATCCGTGTTCAAAATACATTATAAATGATCACGATACAGATGAATATGGAACGTCAGCCCATACACAGTCAATCTGGATCGCGATCCGTGTTCAAAATACATAAATGATCACGATTAAGATGAATATGGAACGTCAGCCCATACACAGTCAATCTGGATGGCGATCTGTGATCAAAATAAATTATCACGATGCAGATTTAATAAGGAACGGCAGCCCCATACATAGTCAATCTGAATCGCGATCCGTGTTCAAAATAAATTATCACGATACAGATGAATATGGAACGTCAGACCATACACAGTCAGTCTGGATCACGATCCGTGATCAAAATAAATGATCACGATACATATGAATAAGGAACGGCAGCCCATACACAGTCAATCTAGATCACAATCCGTGATCAAAATCAACATCATTGCCATCTATCGGAGACAGTGAAACTTATTCCTAACGCCATCTATTGAAAAATTCACGTGTTTCATATCCTTATTTCAGCTTGATTCATTTGATACAAAGTAAACAATAATAGTATACCATACCGTCACGCCATTTCCCTATTTGGGTTAGGCAGAGAGAACCGAACGTCAGACTGCTCTCTCTTAACATACATTTCTCGCTTCGTTCACGTCCATGTATCATCTCATACACGCTCTTCTAACTCCTAACGTCTCCATCTTTCAAAATTCCATTTTTGTTATTCCAACTTTTCCTTGGCTGACATCTACTTTTCATTCCTCGATAATTCTACTTTCATGCGTCTTCTACCATGTCCATGTCCTACTAGCATACATTAGAGTCGGTACGACGATACCATTGTGTGCCGTGAGCTTTGCTTGCCTCGAAATAATTGGGTCAGCCATTACATATCTTAATGCACCATTCACTCTATTACCTGCCGTTACTCTCTTTTCAATATCTTTTTCCAGTTTTCCATCACACTGAAACATGCTTCCTTATTATAAATACTCATCCACTAGTTCTAATATTGTGCATTCGTATCTCGCATTTTGTTCGTCTTTCGCTATTCTCAATTACCATCAATTTGATTTAGTTGCATTCATTCTCAATTCATTTTACATGCATCCATCATAATAATATTTTAACCAAACATTCCAAGTCTACACTTTCTGCCATTAATACTTCGCCATCTGCATACATTAGATCACATAATGTAACACCTTCCAATTTCAACCCAATGTTCTCATTCTTAAGTGCTCTCACACATTAGTCAATACGAGTACCTATATAAATCAAAGACCTACGGTGATAATACGCAATTAAAGGAGAACCATCCTGTTAGAGAGTTTTCGTCCTCAAACAGGCTTGGTTTTCCTCATAGAGAGATGATATTGCCCTTATCAACCTGCCTCCCACTCCATATACTGATACCACGTTCCAAAGCATTTCACGGTCTACTTTGTCATAGGCCTTTTCCGGGTCTAGGAAAGCACAGAATAGCTTCTGTTTTTTGCCAGAACCTTTTCAGTCGCCATTCGAGGGGAAAAAATTTGATCGGCGCATCCTCTGCCTCCAACAAACGCTCCTTGTGCATCCAATACCTTGCTTGCTGTAATCTTAGTCAACGTTTGGTCCAGCATCCTAGCGTACAATTTTCCAACCGAACTCAGCAGACTGATAGCTCGGTAGTCCTTGCAGTCTAAATTTGAACATTTCTTAAAAAGGGTCACAATCACTGCGTTTCTCCAATCTGACGGGTTATGTCCTGTCTCTCAACATTTGTTGAAGAGGCAATGACAACATTCCATCGTCTTTTCGCCACCATATTTAATAAGTTTGGTTGGTGTACTGTCAAATACCACAGCCTTTCCTGTACGTGCATGCTTCACTGTTTCTCTGACATCTTCTATTGAAATTTTCTCGCTGTCATTCTCACATTCATTTATCGGTATCCTAATGTTCGTCAGACTTTCGCACTGTGTGCTTTCATAAAACTTTTCAAAGTATTCCTTCCGTCTTTCCTTGAATTTTTCTTCGTCTATAACCATCTTTATCATTTATTTATTTATTTTTACTTATTTAATCTTTTTGTACATATATACATTCATACATTTCGAACCTAGAACTACTCCTTGTTTTAGTCGATTTACTCTTTTCCTGAAAATTTTTGTGTTTCCAGATAAATCATTCACAATTTTCATACTTTCTATTTCTTTCAGAGCATTTTTCTTCTTTTACTCTTGCTTTTGTTTTCCTCTTGCACTCATAATATATATTTTAAGCTCTTTCTTCCTTCTCGCTTCCAGATCCTTTACATACCTTTACGTTTTTCTTACGCTTTACGTTTTTCTTCCACTACTTTTCTTACTCTTTCATTCCACCAAGCATCTTCTTTTATGTTCCTTTTTTTTCCTTCGCCACACACACTTTTAGCCACATTGAGTACACTGTTTTAAGTATACTCCATGTGTCACTAATATTCACTTAAAGCGCACTCAATACTTCTTGCAAATTCTTGTCTGATACTTTCCTCTTGCAGCTTCTCTACTTTGATACGTGGTGGTAGACTGCCACGATTGGTTTTAGAGCGCCATCCCGTAAACAGGCGTATTTTTGTAAAAATGGTCTGTCTCTAACTCGACAGCTCTGTATACCCTCGTATCAATAGTCACTTTTCTCAGAGCAGAGTCCACACAGACAAAATCTATCATGGATCTTTCATTTTCTCTTTCCCGTGTATACATATGAATTCTTTTGTGGTCAAAAATTGTGTTTGACACAAAGATGTCCATTTCCACACATACATCTAACAGTCTTTTGCCGTTATCATTCACTTTATTACTGCCTTAAGATCCGAGAATTGATTCAATATCTTTTCTCCGGATGCCTACCCAACCATTCAAATCGCCTGCCAGAATCAACTTTTCGTTATCTTTTTTCTTGTTCATTTCCTCTGTTGCACTTATCCAAAACTCATATTTTGCATTCTCCAAGCTAGAGTTCACAGGCGCATATCCAATAAGCAGAAATATACCTGTGATTCCTATCTTAAATCCAATCCACATGAGTCTTGAGCTTACAAACATATTATATTCTTTCATGCACATTGCACTCTACTATTCGCTCATCTAATAACGCCCCTACTCCCTCTCATGCAAAATCATCTTCTCTTATGCCCGACTAAAGTTCCATTCTTCCATCGTGTTTTCATTCATACCCTTTCTTTCCTCTTTGTTACGGTTAAGAAATGTATGTCTAGTTCTTTCATTCTCATCGCATCACACAGTTCATTAATCTTTCTTTCCATTCCTCCTCTCTGTTCCATCGTTCCATACACCAAACAATAATACTATACTTATTGCATTAAACCAGGAGTATTTTTATGAATCTCTTTTTAGGTGAAGAAAACTTTGAATAGGATGTCCTTAACATTTTTTCGATTAAGTTGTTTTTATTATACTTTACAGACCATGATGCCATGTCCCATGAGAGAGTTTTGTCCCGAATGAGAAGAGCTACCTGTCCATGGTTTGCTGGTGCTTGTGATATCCACTGCAAATCAAAGGGATTCTCTACTGGATTCTGCAGAGGTGGAACATGTACCTGTAAAAACCACTAATATTTTAACATATAATTATGTTTTTCATAATATGACAATCTACATACCTGTTTAAATTTTATTTTAGTATATTTAACTACATAATATGTCGTTATGTATTTGTTATATTTCATTAAATTATGTCAATATAAAAAAAATCATTATTTGTTTCATATATTATTTATTTATTTCCAATTTAAAAATGTTAATAATAATAATAAGTCATTTGTATAGCGCCGTTTAATGATTCGAGATCATACCAAGGGCGCTGATAGTCTAATGTTGTGTTGCTCTCTGAAACAAAGCTGTTTTTAATCCTTTAGTGAAAGTGCTCTTGCTTTGAGCACTGCGGACATCTAGAGGCAGTGAATTCCACTTAATAGGACCACTCACACTAAAGCATCGGTCATAGTAAGCCGCTTTGTTGACTCTGTCCAACTCCTTGAAGGAATTGTTACTCTGTGATCCAGACGACCTGAGTGTGAGATGCCTCCCAGAGAGATCTCTTCTCTGACACAGCTCTTGTATATATTTTGGTGCCAGGTTGTTCAAAGCATTATATACTGTCAAACAAATTTTGTAATCAATTCGCTCTGGACACTTCAACCAGTGTAATTCGTTTAGTAGTGGAGTTATGTGACATCGTTTTTCTGCACCGAAAATAAGTCTTGCCGCTGTGTTAAATACCATCTGTAGTCTATCGAGCTGATACTTCGACAATCCAGCATAAATGCCGTTGCAGTAATCAAGCCGAGACACAACGAATGAATTTACAAGTGTTTTAGTCTCATTCTTGGGTAAATTTCGACGAATGTTTTTCAGTTGTCTGAGTTGAAAAAAACATGAACTGACCGTTTTTGAGATTTGAAGGTCAAGTGACAACTTATTGTCCAAGTGAATACCCAAGAATTTGACACTTGTAGCTGGCACGAGTGTTTCTCCGTTGATGTTGATAGGAGTACTCTCAATGAGGTGCTGTCGCCGTGGTGAAGCTACCCACATAAACTCTGTTTTAGTTGGGTTCAGTTTAAGCTTGTTGCTAGACATCCACGTGGTGTTAATATTGGTTATTGGTAAAAAAATGTTTTTATTCAAGAAAGCAATTGGGCAGTCCTTAGAAACTCAATTGTTTCCAGGTACATTTCATGTTTAACTATTTCTTACGATGCTTTTCTAAATGTTTACTTGGTCTTGACTTAAATTAAAAACCCTATTGAAAACAAAATATTTCTAAAAAAATTAACAATGAGGTTTAAAGGGAGTATCGATCTCTGCGGAATGTATTTGTGAACTGTTCAAGTTTGCTGGTTTCAATATAACCCTCAATCAACGCTTTCTTGCATCCTTCTCTATTTGATTTTTTTTTCTTCCATCTAAACAGAATGCTGATATTCTGAGGGAGCGACGAAAAAATGAAAATCACTGGCTGTGTTTCTCGAACAAAAGTATCAGTAATAGTATAGTTAAAATACTTTTATTTCATAAAATTGTGCAATACTTATGGTTTCATTGAAATCTAATGCCGTCAAACGACACAATTTTGAACAACTTTATGTAATCAAAGTATTTTAACTATGCTATTACTGATAGTTTTGTCGAAACAACCCAGCCTAAGGCTATGTTTCTCGAACAAGGATTAAAGTAAAAGTATGGTTAAAATACTTTGATTTCATAAAATTGTGCAATAACTTTGGTTGTTTCATTGAAATCTAATGCCATCAAACGACTCAATATTGAACAATTTAAATAAATCAAAGTATTTTCATTTTACTATTCCTGACACTGTTGAAACAACTCAGCCTAAGTAGCTAATGGAGCCCTCTGATTAGCAATCTCGGCACCGTAGTGCAAAAAATACAATCGACGAATATGAATAGAAGATTCACACTCATTAACTTGTAATTAACTTGATGTACGACTATAATGTATGTGCTTTTTATAGAAAATATAAATATCTTGTAAGGGTGTTTCGGTGTTTAACGATGTTTTAAATTAAATTATAGGTACCTAGTTAATCACACACTTGTCATAAAAAAATGTTTTTCTTGATAAAAAAGGTTAGAGATATTCCGGCACTTTCCCAAAAAATTAAAAGATTGGTAACCAACCGACTGGAACGAAAATTCTGTTAATACAACATAAATTTTCTTGAACAAATCGACAGTTGGATAAAATATACTGCAAAGCCTCTAAGTTGGTGTTTTTTTAATTCAAAGTTGAAAAACCATAAAAAACAATAATCTACTACTGCATACGATTCTCTCACACGGGACAAAGATCAATACTGTCGATTCATTAAGAGAAATACTCTTGAACGAATCGACAGTTGGAAAATCGTCTTATAATATCCTTGCAGTTGCAAAATCTACTGAACGATAATTTATAATTTTGCCTGAAATTATACATAAAACTTATTTAAATTACGACCAAGTTAAAATATAAACCTACTTTCCTTAAACATTCATCCCTTCCTTATCAACGCTTTCCTATATCCATTACCCTTCCCTTTCCCCCACATACACTCACCATCTTACAATGACTACCCAACATTAATAATGTATAATAATTTAAATATGTGAAACTTTATAATTGATTATTTATTTTGTATTCTCATTTGAAATCAAGTATTATAAATGTATAGCTGTTAAGTTAACAAACAAATAAAAAATAAAAAATTAATAAAAAAAAAATAATAAAATAAAATATGATTCGTTACTGTATTGTTTAATCGATGGAATAAAATTAATGTATTAGGCTTGCTCATTTATTGTAAACACGGTAAAAATTCGCAAGTATAAAAGGTCAATCGAGAAAGGACTCAATGCAGTAGAAGTTTTTTCATTCTCAAGACAATATTCCAAAACAGAAACAAGTCTCTTTACAAAAATGAAGTTAATAATATTCGTAACTTTGATGTGTGCAGTTATCGTGGCTCATGCATCAGAAGTAGATTCTCATGGCAACACAGGTAAGGTCAATTATCTTTTATTTTAAAATATTGGTTCTTATTTCTTTATTTCAGGGTTTACACAAGAAATTTTCGTTTTCTCTCTCCCTCCGATTGCGTCCCAGCTTTTAGCTTTAGCTTAGGCCTAATGCAGATTTTACCTCCAATGCTGTCTGTTTTGAAGCCCCTTTTTCCAATACTCCACCAGAAAGAAGCCTGTGCCGAATGGATTCAACGATCCGACAGCGTATTTAACTAGTTTTCAAAGGAAGATCTATATCAGATTGAAGTTGCAGAAGATATGGGAGAAACTAATAAATACGGGAGAGACTAAAGGGATGGTAAGGACTGTAAGGATGGGAGAGACTGAAGGACCGAAGAGACATTCAATACGTGTCGGATACTTCCTAGTTTCATATAGGAAAGTTAATGATGGTTTAACTTACAAACTTTTATTGTATACACGGTCAAAATTCGCAAGTATAAATGGTTAATCGAGAAAAGGACTCAGAGAAGTAGAAGATTTTCATTTTCAAGACAACTTCAAAGAAAGACATTTTCAGGTATCTTTACAAAAATGAATTTTAATAATATTCGTATCTTTAATGTTTGCAGTTATCGTGACAAAAGGGAGAAAGAATCAAGATGGTGGTAGTAAGTTCTTTAAGTTAAATATTTCAATTTATTACAAACTACTTATTTTTAAGATCGGGAAAGAATGTAAAATAAAGAAATATGTCGTCAATAAAATGAAAAAGAATGCCTGACGAAGAAAATATACAAAGGGGACAGGAATTGAATGAGAGGTCGGGGCCGTCCAAGAAATGGATGGCTCGACCACATGAACGACATTCTGAAAAAGGAAAATGTAAAGAGAAAGCTCGAACAAAAGAAGAACATGTATGTATATGACGTTGATGAGGCGATGGATGAGAGCCAGCAGGCTAGGTCTGTAAGTATATCTCGACCAAAAAAAATAGAAATTATCTCGACTAGTCGATATTTTGACAGTTTTGGTGGTCAATATGCAGATAACGCATCGATTCGATCACGCCGCCATGTTGAATTACATGTTATTTTTTTACAAGGTCAATGACAGATTTTGTATTTATTATGAGGAAAATTAAACGGGTTGAACGACGCCGTTCAAGAAATTTCTTCAAACCCTTAAATATTCTGCATAACTTATTTATCACTACTTACCGCATAACAAAAGATTTATATATGTTTATATATTTATTGGAAATACTGCGTCCGTATATTTTTTCCTAATAAATATGAAGTAACTTTTGATTTTAAAAAAGACTTAAAATTTGCTATTTTATCACATATGTATTTTTACCACTTAACAAAAGAAAAAGTGGCGTAATTTTTAGTTAAAAAACGTTTTGCTTTTTTTTCAATAAAATGCTTTTTTTAATAAAATGCAACTTTTAAAATTACTTTCAAAACATTCAAGGAATACAAAAGAAACTCTATTTAATCGTATTAATTATAACTTGTCGTGCTTAAAAAGGAAACAAATCATAGGGAAAAAATAAAAAAAAACAATTATTCAAATCATAGAGAAAGTATTGTGTATTGCCATAAATGATCATTTAAAAATGTACCTCAAACTAGCCCAACGGTGAGACATACGAATAAGTGCATTTACGAACTCGACAGTGCTTAGTGACTATAATAGGAATTATCGTCATGGGCGTAAACATAGGCGAGACGTTACCGGATCTCAACTTTTTTACTGACTTGGCTAACTAGAGATATGGTGTGATAGTACTTCTTTTTAATCTTTGTATTACATTCTTGCTGAGAATAGCGGCTACACTCAATCTCGCCCTTTTGTAAGACTGTCCCTTGGACAAATTGAAGAACTTCGGTGATTGAAAATTATGTAGCAGACTTAACAAGATCACTTCATCGAGTCGATGATCAACCTCCAGACCTAGCTATTGCCCTCCACGTTTCCCACTAGGACGAGCTTCTCGGAACTATCAGGATCCCTTCCGGCAATATGTCAAAAATATTGAACGATTCGCTGTTGGCATATGTGTAATGTGTAGTCGACAGGCGATCCTTTAAGTGCAGTTCTGTTGCTTTCAACACATATTATAAAAATAGAATTTTATTTTAGTTAATACAAAAAATTAAGTAGCTGAAAACAACTCATTTCGTTCCAGTGAGCGCCAGATTCAATTCCCATGCCGCAATACATGAGTACAACAATAGCGAACGACTCAACGAAGCTAACAGAAGAAAGAATCGTATTCCACGTTCAGCAGACCAAACGATAGCAGAAGAAGAAGGACTTACAGAAGAGAAACCAATAGTGTATCGTGTACAGCGTTCTTTAGGAAACGGACAACCACAACATTACATGTCCCATTATGATCCATCACATGATTCAGGTTACGAAACTTATGGCAACACAGGTAAGTTTATTTTTTATTTTAAAATATTGTTTCAGGATTAACAAATTAAAGGAATTTTAGTTTTCTCTCTCTCTCCGATGGCGTCACAGTTTTTATCTTAAACCGAGGTTTTAGGCCTCTTGCATATTTCACCTCCAACTCTATCTATTCTGAAGTCACTTTTTTCCAACTCGCCACGTGAAGAATCTGCGCCGTATTCATTTAACAATCCTGTGGCATGTTTATCTCATTTTAACAGGAAAATCTATATCCGATAGAAGGCCAGAAAAGACGGCAGTAACTAAAAGACAGGAGGAATTAGAGGAGGGGTAGAGATGGAAGGGACTGAATGGTTAATGATAGTTGTACTTAAAATGTTTATTGTAAACACGGTTATAATTCAAAAGTTTAAAAGGTTACTCGTGAATGGGACTCTGTGCAGTAAGAGATTCTTTATTCTCAAGACAACATTCCAATCCAAAAACTGACACAATTATCTTTACTAAAAGGAAGATTATAATATTCGTATCTTTGATGTTTGCTGTTATCGTGACTAAAGGGAGACAGATACAAGATGACAGCGGTATGTTCTTTAGATTAAACAATTTAATTTATTACAAACCACTTCTTTTTAAGATTAGGAAATAATGTAAAATAAAGAAAAAGGGATGGTTAAGCCACATGAAGAGAATTAATCCAGAACGCCTGACGAAGAAAATAAACAATGCGGACAGGAATTGAATGAGAGGTCGAGGCTGTCCAAAAAATGGATGTCTCGACCACTGAATGACATTTTAAAAGAAGGAAATGTAAAGGGAAAGGTTGAACAGCAGACGAATGTACGAGATGTTGATGAGGTCGACGGATGCGAGCCGATAGAAAATCCGTTCGGTTCTCTCTATCTAAAAACATGGTGTGATCATAGCTATTAGGCCTCTTGCAGATTTCGATTCCAACTCTGCTTGTTCTGAAGTCCCTTCTTCCAACTCGCCACCAGAAGAAGCTGTGCCGCAAAATATTTTATCTCATCTTATTTTATTTTATTTATTTCTCCTCTCGTTCCACCTGGATGTAGTGCCCGGTCATTTACATTCCAGTGTGTCTGGCATTCTCTCTACGTGTCCAACCCATCTCAATCTCATAAGTTTCTTATGTGTCGTGTCAAGATACTAAGGGGCTGGTTTGTGTTGTAGAGTTATAATTATTATTATCCATTATGCAATATATAATTTAACAAATTATGACCAAAATTGTGTACGATAGTCGTAAGAAATATAAATTTATGTATATCAAAATGGATGTTCGAATGTCTGAGACTTATGCATTCCTTGGGCATTAAATTATGCAGTCATTTGAGTAATTTTTGAGTAGTGAGTAGTGATATTTACGGTTTTTACTTCTTTAGTAAAGGTACTATGTATGTGGGAAATCTGGCAACACCGAGCGGAAGCGGAAGTCAGGCGCAGCTTGGCCAAGGGACGCCAGTCGAAGTGCAAGCGGCGTTGCGCGGAGACCCGGAGAAAGTTTTAGATATGATTATGTAAATAAAAGAAGTTGAAGAAATATTTTTGTTTTCATATACTATTAATTCCAATCCCACAACTTGGGGGCTCGTCCGGGATTCGAAAAATAATAGTAAAATCAAAAATAACGAGTGATATACGCAGATAATTACGTGAAGAAGAAAGACGCCATTTTGATGATTGCCGTGCGATTAGTGTGTCGAACGAAACTACGCATCGAGTGATAAAAACTATTTTGAGAACAATATTGTGAATTTAAATTATAAACTGTGAACTTTTTTAAATCAAAAATAACGAGTTATATACGCAGATAAACGCGTGAAGAAGAAAGACGCCATTTTGATGATTGCCGTGCGATTCGTGTGTCAAGCGAAACTACGCATCGAGTGATAAAAACTATTCCGAGAACAATATTGTGAACTTTGTAAACTTTAATTATAAATTGTGAACATTTTCAAAACATTTTATGTCGATTCTGACATTAACTGTGAAGTGACGTCGTAAATTTTTGAATTGTCGACTCTGTGACGGTTAGACGCGTACCTAATATCATACAACGAAAACATATAGGTAACCTAACAATATGCCACCGAAGACGGATAAGGCAGATGTGGAAACGCTGAAATTCACATTTAAGGACGTTGAAGATGCCCTGACTCTATTTAGCGGCGAAGATAACTTTGGCGTCGATAAGTTTATCGAAGATTTCGAAGATGCTGCGCAAGTAGCAAATTGGAACAGCGTGGAGAAGTTCATTTACGTCAAAAAATTATTACGAGGAACGGCTCAGCTCTTCGTTAAATCAGAATCGTTTAAATCATGGAACGAGCTGAGCGACGGCCTACAAGAAGAGTTTGGAAAAAAAATAAATTCGGCCGCCATTCATCGCCAACTAGCAACGACGAGGAAGCTACGCGATCAAAGTTGCATCCATTATTTTTACCAAATGAAAGAGATAAACAACAGGGGAAACATAGATGATGAGTCATTAATGGAATACGTAATTGACGGCATATCTGATACGGAAATAAACAAATCTATTTTATATGGCTTGACGAATCTAAAAGAATTTAAGCACAAACTGGAATTATATTCGAAAATTTCAGAAAAGCAAAAGTCGAAAGGTGAGACCTCCAAAAATCAACTAAAAGAAAGCTCCCCTAAAGTATCGAA
Source organism: Molanna angustata (assembly GCA_963576475.1). Classification (NCBI taxonomy): domain Eukaryota; kingdom Metazoa; phylum Arthropoda; class Insecta; order Trichoptera; family Molannidae; genus Molanna; species Molanna angustata. The sequence goes on from OY754981.1 coordinate 5,499,022, forward strand.
AGACAGATGCTTTAACTGCGGAGGAATTGGTCACAGGTCAGGAGAATGTAAATTCAAGGATAAGGGAACGAGGTGTTTTAAATGTAACGACTTTGGACACATTGCGTCTAAATGTTCTAACTTGAGAGAAAATGCCTCCAAGAGCACACTGAAAGTAACCGTCCAAGAATCAGAATCTCCGCTCTACAAAACGGTCATGTTGGGAGGAAAATCTGCAAGAGCATTTATAGACACTGGTAGTGATTTGAATTTGATGACAATGTCGCAGTTATTGAAGATGGATCAGGTCAACCTAATCGACGACTCCTTGGAGCTCCGAGGGATAGCAGAAAAGAAGGTCACCACAATTGGACATTTCGAGACGATGATGAAAATAGATAATTGCGAGTTCCCAACTACCTTTCATGTAGTTCACGATGCAGTGTTGCCCATGACAGTCCTCCTTGGTAGGGCTATTTTACAGAACGTTGACATGATGGTACGTGTTGGAGGAGTTGAAGTCACAGAGAATACTGTAGATGAACAAGTAAAGAGCTTGTACTTGATTGAAACAAAAGATAACCATGATCATGTAGATTTAGGAGATGAGATTTACAGAGAAAGAATCAACACAATGGTCTCAAACTATTCTAGCGAGTCGCCTAGAGTTAAAGAAACAAATATCAAGATGAGAATTGTCTTAGAAGATGAAACACCCATTTACCAGCCACCCCGACGTCTGTCCCCTCGAGAACTAGAAGTTGTAAATAACCAAGTAGAGGAATGGCTCAACGATGGGATCATTCGCCCAAGTAGATCGGACTTTGCAAGTCCAGTAGTTTTGTCAAAAAAGAAAAGCGGGGAGATGCGTCTCTGTATAGATTACAGGAGACTCAACTAGAAGACGATTAAAGAAAGATTCCCAATTCCACTTATTGATGACCAAATAGACAAACTGCGAAATGCTAAAGTTTTCTCTACTCTTGATTTGAGAGACGGATTTTTCCACGTACCAGTAGAAGACAATTCACAAAAATACACTTCTTTTATTGTGCCTAATGGACAATTTGAATTCTTAAAAACTCCCTTTGGTTTATCCAATGGACCAGCTGTTTTTCAAACTTTCATCAACGCTGTATTCAGAGATATGATGCTGAGTGGAATTGTTCTCACTTATCTAGACGACCTAATTGTACCTAGTGACGATGAAGAAGAAGGCCTACAAAGATTGGAACTAGTCCTAAATAGGATGAACGAGTATGGGTTAGTTATCAACTGGAAGAAGTGCAGGATACTGATGCGGTCCGTAGAGTATCTTGGACATGAGATTCGAGATAATGAAATTAGACCAAGTAAGTTGAAGACTAATGCCGTGACTAAGTTTCCAATACCGAAAACCTTAAAAGATGTTCAGTCTTACTTAGGGCTGACAGGATACTTTCGTAAGTTTATCCATAACTATTCTAAAATAGCTAGACCACTGACGAATCTACTGAAGAAGGAAAATGAGTTTATGTTTGGAACCGAGCAAAAGATAGCCTTTGAGACGTTGAAGAAGATATTATCAGAAGACCCTGTTTTAAAGATCTATGATCCTCATTTACTGACGGAACTACACACTGATGCCAGCTGCGAGGGATATGGCGCAGTTTTACTTCAAAAGGATCCATACGATAACAAGATGCACCCTGTTTACTATATGAGCAAGAAAACAACAGACGCAGAAAGAAAATATCCTAGTTACGAACTGGAGGTGCTAGCAATTATAAATGCTTTAAAGAAATTCAGAGTTTACCTATTGGGACTAAATTTCAAGATCGTGACAGACTGTAAGGCCTTCGTCCTTACCTTAAAGAAGAAGGATCTTGCACCAAGAGTCGCCAGGTGGGCACTATTGCTTGAGGAGTATGACTATGTCGTGGAACATCGACCAGGTGAGAGGTTACGACATGCTGATACGCTAAGCCGATACCCTGTTGATTGTTTAATTCTCGAAAATGAACTCGTAGCCCGATTGAGAAGAGCCCAATCCAACGATAAATATTTAAATGCCATACGAGAGTTACTTACTCTTGGAAAGAGACACGAAGACTATACCCTGGATGGAGGAGTTGTCTACAGAGAACAAGGGGGCTATAGACTTATAGTAGTTCCGAAAACTATGCAGACGGAAATAATAAGAATGTACCATGATCGTGGCCATTTCGGCATAAATAAGACAAGAGAACTTCTAGAGAGAGAGTTCTGGATAAAAGATTGTCCAGCAAAAACAAAAAAATGCATCGAGAACTGTGTAGCCTGTATACTGGTAGATCGAAAGAGAGGAAAGCGGGAAGGTTTCCTACACCCTATAGACAAAGGTGATAGTCCATTAGACACATATCACATAGACCACTTAGGACCGCTGCCTTCAACCAACAAAAACTATAAATATGTTCTCACAATAGTAGATGCTTTTACTAAGTTTTTTGGGCCATACAAGGTCACCAAAGTATGTGGAAGAGACAGATATAACCTGCGAAGAATTGGTGGAACAGAAGGCGCTTGGGAGACAACAGCATCAGCAGACCTAATGAAGCCATGGAGAAGAGATAGTACAGACGATGATGATTCATCCGAGGCGGATGACCTGCAGGATGACCGAGTTGTGGGAAATCTGGCAACACCGAGCGGAAGCGGAAGTCAGGCGCAGCTTGGCCAAGGGACGCCAGTCGAAGTGCAAGCGGCGTTGCGCGGAGACCCGGAGAAAGTTTTAGATATGATTATGTAAATAAAAGAAGTTGAAGAAATATTTTTGTTTTCATATACTATTAATTCCAATCCCACATGTATTTATTAACTATTTTCTTATATTTTTATATCTTCTTCATATTTTACTAGCACAACCCAATAGACGTTGCCCTGCCTATATATGATTCTTGGATTAAACAAGTCAATGAAATCAGCAGTATTTTTTTCTATAGTATATTCACTCATTCAACATCCAACTTAAAAATAAAGCTCGCTTAAAGTCTCCTTCTCTACATTCTCGATATTATTATTCTTATGCAGGTATTTGCTGCTTAGATCTTAACCAGGGACTCTTAACAAATTAGATTGATTACAGAATGTCTGCATACGATACTCTGATAATCCTTCCCAAATACGATCACACGTTACAAGCAACTCAAATGGCTACCTGCGCCGTAATCAACACACTCTTTATCTCCTGTTTAATTTATTGAACAATCCTAATGCTTCATCATATCTGACCGAAAGATTTCAACCTCTGGCCTCTCATGGAATCCCTCTTCGATCTAGAAAAGGAAGAACCCTCGCCATCCTTCGGATTTCTATTCAGCGTCCTATGTCCATGCTGCCCGGAACAACTTGACCTTTAACATCAAAACTGCACCAACGTTAGCAACCTCTAAAACTAGAATAAAACGCGCGCTCCTACTTTCTATTCTCTAACCAACCTAATTCCCATATATTCAACCATCCTACGTTAAAGCGATAAAACAAATTATATTGAAGGTAAATTTTCATGTTTGCTTTTATTTCCAGCAATAAATCAAAGAGGACTCTCCGGTGTGTGCCCAGTGTCATCCTTCGCATGTAGCGAACAGTGCAGATTCAGAGGATACAGCACTGGATACTGCTTGAACAGAAACTGCAAATGTTTGGCTTAATCCCACCATAAAACAAAATCAAACGCAACTGAAACTATAGATTCTAAATACATCACAAAACTGATTTTGATCAAGGATCGATTTTGATCAATTTGTATATTCTAGTGAATTTCCAAGTTTGTATCTAGTGTCTATGAGCATGAATAATGCCTTAGTCTTTAAAATATATTGCATCATATTATTACTTTGTTTAAATTATACCCTATCCCAACTCTAGTTCCAGTTTTATAATAACATAAATAAACATAAAAAAAAAAAATAACATAAACATATTTTATTTATTTATTTAATAATAAATATACAAGATATATGATATTTGCTTTCCGACAAGAGTTAAGTCTCTGTATATATTATGTACTTACAAAATGACTTAATGTGACGCTCATCGCTTATACGAACGCAAAAAAATTAGACTCCAGTAAAATTTTAAGGCTCGTACGAAAACGTTGCGTCACAAAATGCTCGTAGCTCAACACACAAAAAAATTCTTGTTGCATGTGCGCAAGGACAATATTTCCACTAGTTCCCTTATATATTGTATTGAGAAATTATAAAATTAATATGACAGATACAAATTCACCGAACAACGCTGCCGCTGATACAAATAACATCCTTAAATTAAATAAACAAAATGAAACAAAAACGTCTGAATCCCGTAATTCTACAGTGGAACTGTAGAAGTATAAAAAGAAATAAAGACAACCTTTCTCAACTTTTGCACTCTAATTCAGTTTCAGTCGCAGCTCTGGCTGAGACTTGTCTTCATTCTATGGATCGATTGCATATCTCTGGCTATACTCTTATTCGTAATGACCGCGAGGACGGTTGGGGTGGCTCTGCCATACTCATTAAGAATGGGATTCCCTTTAATAGAATTCAAGTAGTACCTCTTGATAATTGTATGCAAATATGTGCTATAACTATTGCTGCATTCACTTTGGTTTTGGTCTATTGTAGTCCTTCTTATAAATTTAATATCACATGGTGAAATGATTTCGTATCTTCCTTGCCATCTACTCTTCTAATAGTAGGATAAGTTAATGCTCATTCCACCATATGGGGTTGTATCTCCAACGACAGAAAGGGAGAAATTCTTACTGAAATATTTATTGATAACTCGAATCTCTGCATTCTTAATGACGGCTCACCTACAAGAATGGCTTATCCTCATAGAAAAGAAAGCGCTCTAGATCTAGCATTTGCCTCTCCTCAATTAGCAACAACTCTTTCCTGGCAGACCCTTGACGACCCATATGGAAGCAATCATTTTCCAATCATAATAAAAAATTTCAAGGCTGCTCACAAAAGCATAACTCAATCCAGATCTTTCTTTAGAATATCCTCGCGAAAAGAAAATTTAGAAGGATTTAAAGCAGAGCTAGAAAGTATCGCAAATGATTTCTTGCATCCTCCTCACCAAAATGTATGTGATTATAACAAACTAGTTGAATTGTTGTATTCTGTAGGAAAAAACATATCCCATTTCGTCCTCCAAAAGATAGGAAAAAACTATTCCCCACACCCTGGTGGGATTCCTTATGTAAAGATGAAGTAGAAAAACGAAGGAATGCTTTCCGCCAATTCCTATCTGATATTTCTTGAGATAGTTATATTGAATACAAGAACACAGCAGCAAAAGTTAGGAGGGTTCTCCGAGCAAAGAAAAGAGACGGATGGAATTTTTTTACAGAAATCTCTCCCCCAATACCTTTGTCAAGACTGTTTGGTCTATGATAAAAAGATACAGAGTTTCATTCGACTCGTCAATGGACAATTCACCACAAAATTTATTGTGGCTCCATGATTTTTTAAACAATCACGCCCCTCCTTATGCCCCCACAAAAGAAGAGTCAAATTTAAATGTGATCTTCAAAATATCTCCCAATAATGAATTAAACAATCCATTCTCGATGGCTGAAATGCAATTTGTCTTATCTGAGCTAAAAGACTCTTCTCCAGGTCCAGATGACATTCCATACTCATTTATTAAACTTGCTCCAAGAAGTCTCCAAAATTTGTTTCTTATCATCCTCAATCAAATATTTGCATCAGGAACTATTCCTGATAACTGGAGAGAACAGTATGTGATACCTATTATGAAACCTCAAAAAGACCCTACTTTGGGATCCTCATACAGGCCAATTGCTTTGTCTTTGTATATTATTTCTCCTCAAAATCATGGAAAACTTGATAAAAAAACAGGTATTTTTGGTTCTTGGAGCGCCACAGTTTGCTGGCGAGACATCAATTTAGTTTCCGTAAAAATATGGGAACTAGTGATGCTCTCAGCTTACTGTGTGCCGAAATAAGGATCTCATTTGCAAAAAAAAAATCACTGACAGCTGCATTTCTAGACGTGGCTGGAGCCTATGACCACGTAAATATCCCTATTCTCATTAACAAATTGAATATTGAATATTCTTTTTTAATTGCATATACGCAAACATTGGATTTTTTTCCTTTCCGGGAGTCAAATGATATTTTTATTGACAAACATTTTTTCAACATCTCAATAGAGACGAAGTTGGGATATTGTAGAAGAACCAGGAACTCGAGGCAACTACAGGGCTTATGACCTGTCATCGGCTGGTTTACGTGATCACGTTCTGTTCCTGTTTCTTCTACAATATCCCAACTTCGTCTCTATTGAGATGTTGAAAAAATTATTGTCATTAAAAAAAAAATTTAATATTCTTAAGGTCCCTTCTAATTTAATTAAATTTGTGTATGGCATACTATGCATCCGTACTATTAGGGTTCTGCAACGAGGAATTCCTGTCCTCTCTCATAGAACATGGAAGGGCTTGCCTCAGGGTTCAGTTCTAAGTCCAATCCTCTACTCTGTGTATATATACATATGATATAGAGCAGTCCCAACCTGGGGAGGCACATATAATATAGTATGCTGATGACTTGATAGTATACACCCAGAACACAGACCCGGTAATCGCAGCCAACAAATTGGAAACCTCTCTAAAAAGTCTTCAACTATGGCTAACGAATAATCACTTGCATATTTCTCCGGAAAAATCCAAAGTAGTCATATTTTCCAAAAAGCGGAAAATTCCCGAAATAAATATTATTTTTGATTCCACTCCAATACCAATATGCAAGGAGGTTAGGTACTTGGGAATGATATTTCAATGTAACCTTCTTTGGAACTCCCACATAGATCAGATTGTGTCAAAATGCAATAAGGTATTCAATGTCCTAAAAGCAACAACGGGAGTTTGGTGAGGTTCTCACCCCAGAACTTTAAAAATACTATACAATGGGTTAATTACTCCCTCAAGCTTTAAGTTCTTTTTTTATTTATTTATTCAATTTACGGTCGATAAAATTAATATACACAAATTTATACTTAGCTAGACATGATACTCAATACAATTGAATATAACAATAAGAATGCAATATAATATTCTTGTAATTATTAGTTAAGTAATTTAAAATGAATAAAAAAAAACTTGAGACTGACCAAGAACCCCAAAAGGCGAAGGTCAAAAAAAAAATATAATGTTGTTTAACTTTCAAAAACAATGACTGCTCCCAATTTAACACAGGGACTACCCCTAGCATATTGAAGAGCAAAAAAATTAACTGACAGCAAAGCGTAAAGCGCACTTTACACGGACGAGGTTTTCAACGGGGTCAAGCTTTCAACGGTTTTTCAACGCGGTAGGAAAAAAATATAACGTGTTCTATTTTTCAACGCGTTTTGTATCGTTTTTTTTAAAACAGAAATCTGCAAAATTATACGTTGTCGACGAGTGAACATGGCTGCCAATTATATAGTGTTAACTTTGACGTTCGCGGTATGTTTTGTTCATTTGGCATCTCTCGATCAGAGAGCAATGTTCAAAGAACATATAATACCTTACGGATACAATGTTTTAAAACAAAAACAAATAATGAAGGTCTAAAAAAATTTAATTGTGTTCAATTCAATTCAAATGCCGGATAGTTCAAATGCAAAGTCAAACGAATAAAACGAGAGAAAGATAAAACGAAACGCGGAACAAGCGAAAACTAAAATGTTGCATTTTTTCTCATAAATAGCATATTTATTTATTTTATATTACTTTTCGGGCAAATAACAGGTACTATGTCAAATATTAATTTAACGCGCACCCAATAACAATAAGTTGTCACATTCTCGAGACTCGCGATATTAATCGATTCGCAGATCCAGACTGATAACACAATAATTAAAAACTGTGTCTCCACCGGGAATCGTCACGGGGTAGGCATAGAGAGCAGAACGCCACATTTTGACACGATCTTGACACTCATTTATCCCCTCGTTAACTTTCATACATGTTCGTCTGTTGTTCCCGCTTCTTTCCATTATTTCTTGGGTGTCTTTCCATTATATCTGACAGTTCAACATTTTCGTTCCTGTCGGCTTTGTCCAATTCGTTTTCAATTTCAATAGTTTGTACTGACATTTTTATTTCGTCCCGATGTCAGGACTCGAATTTCTTCTTAGTGAATTGTTCCCGATTATTGGACCACGTAATTCCTTACTGGACACGGCAGTTTCAAAAGTTATCTCTTTCGTTTTCACTTATCCGATTCGTCCTCATGTCAGCTTTGTGATAAACCTGATCAGACTCTTGAGCATAACCTATGAAAATGCACTAACTTCTCCGTGTCAATTTCCGACGAGAACTCTACAACGATGTCCGAGGGAATTTCTTTTGACCAATTGGAAATGAGGTCTTTGTAGATACAAAGAACAACTTCAGGGCTTTTCTTACTCTTATCTTCACTTTCACAGAGCCAGATTTTTTCTCATAATTAGCACTCTTTGGCACTTTTAAGTGCGGGGTCTGCAATGTTTTAGAGTTCTCCGGACTGATCTTATGTTCTTTATGTGTTATTTCAGAGTTCCGCAAGGGGCCGTTATAAGTCCCCATAAACAGAGCGGGTGGTGGTGGGGGAATAACAGTTTGTATCCTTTAGCGAATAATGTAAAAATATATTTAATTTAAAATGAATCATACTCAATTCGCAGATATGTAAAATACTATCTCATTTATTTTGTCAAATATATAATAAACTAAGAGATAATAAAATTTAATTTTATGCATTGTATAATTATTTTTATAATAAATGTTATCAATAATTAAACAAACTGTGAAGCTTAAGAGCGGGCCCACACATTATTTAATAACCCATTCATTCATACCATCACGACAGGTGTACGGGTGTGTGTTACCCCATAAAAGGAAGCACGACACGAGCGTGAATCCCAAAACACCAGTCTCGTCTCACCTAAAATGACACTACATTCAGAATGTGTGATGGTGAACCTCATTACTGAACTATGTGAGATGTTATTGTTGCCTGTTGTATTTTCTATTACCCGGCTCTTACGGGACACCCGAAACACTACATTCAGAATGTGTGATGGTGAACCTCATTGCTGAACTATGTGAGATGTTACTGTTGCCTGTTGTATTTTCTATTACCCGGCTCTTACGGGACATCCGAAACACTACATTCAGAATGTGTGATGGTGAACCTCATTGCTGAACTATGTGAGATGTTATTGTTGCCTGTTGTATTTTCTATTACCCGGCTCTTACGGGACACTCGAAACACTAAATTCAGAATGTGTGGTGGTGAACCTCATTGCTGAACTACATATGTGAGATGCTATTGTTGCCTGTTGTATTTTTATACTACCCGGCTCTTACGGGACACATGAAAACGATGATAATTATCAGAATAAATTATAATAACTAAAACAATATATTTTATTTTGTATAGTTTCTCGGGCAACTTACAGGTATAATGTGAAATAAAATTATTTATTTTCCATTATTTACAAATAAAATATATTACATTAACAAAAAAGTAACTTTATCCTTCGGTGATCGTGCTTTTGCTGTGGCTGGACCAGCCTCGTGGAATAAACTACCACCTGAACTGAGGCAAATCGACAACTTAGCACTATTCACGAAACATCTGAAAACTCACTTTTTCCGCGAGTCTTACAAAAACCTGTAATATATTCAAAACGCCCTTGAGGTGAGGTTATCACAAAAACGGCGCAAAAAAATTATCCCAATTTGTTTTTGTTTGTTATAACAAATAAACTTTGTACAATTATTGTATTTGGAAATTTACTGCCTCACTAAACGAGTCTGTACTGAGGGAGTACTTTTTAAATTTGTTCTAAGGTTACATGTTATTGAATGCAAGAATTAACAGAAATTATTAAACACCAACAGAAAAGAAAATATACAGAAAAATATACAGTGCCCTCTCAGATAAAATTGTAATGGAAAATTAATATTGTAATTGTAATTATTTCTCTGCGAACCTATAAAATTGTAACGGAAATAATGAATCGCACCAAGCTATGGTAGAGATTCTCCAGATTATAAAGACAAAGAGTAGTGAATTATGTTAGGATATTTAACAGTGTAATGTACCTATGCATAAAATTGTAATAGAAATTATGAATGGCACCAAGCTATGGTAGAGATTCTCCAGATTATAAAGACAAAGAGTAGTGAATTATGTTAGGATATTTAACAGTGTAATGTACCTATGCATAAAATTGTAATGGAAATTATGAATGGCACCAAGCTATGGTAGAGATTCTCCAGATTATAAAGACAAAGAGTAGTGAATTATGTTAGGATATTTAACAGTGTAATGTACCTATGCATAAAATTGTAATGGAAATTATGAATGGCACCAAGCTATGGTAGAGATTCTCCAGATTATAAAGACAAAGAGTAGTGAATTATGTTAGGATATTTAACAGTGTAATGTACCTATGCTTAAAATTGTAATGGAAATTATGAATGGCACCAAGCTATGGTAGAGATTCTCCAGATTATAAAGACAAAAAGTAGTGAATTATGTTAGGATATTTAACAGTGTAATGTACCTATGCATAAAATTGTAATGGAAATTATGAATGGCACCAAGCTATGGTAGAGATTCTCCAGATTATAAAGACAAAGAGTCGTGAATTATGTTAGGATATTTAACAGTGTAATGTACCTATGCATAAAATTGTAATAGAAATTATGAATGGCACCAAGCTATGGTAGAGATTCTCCAGATTATAAAGACAAAGAGTAGTGAATTATGTTAGGATATTTAACAGTGTAATGTACCTATGCATAAAATTGTAATGGAAATTATGAATGGCACCAAGCTATGGTAGAGATTCTCCAGATTATAAAGACAAAGAGTAGTGAATTATGTTAGGATATTTAACAGTATGCATAAAATTGTAATGGAAATTATGAATGGCACCAAGCTATGGCAGAGATTCTCCAGATTATAAAGACAAAGAGTAGTGAATTATGTTAGGATATTTAATAGTTTGATGTACCTATGCATAAAATTGTAATGTAAATTATGAATGGCACCAAGATATGGTAGAGATTCTCAGATTATAAAGACAAAGAGTAGTGAATTACATATGTTAGGATATTTAACAGTGTAATGTACCTATGCATAAAATTGTAATGGAAATGATGAATAGCACCAAGCTATGGTAGAGATTCTCCAGATTATAAAGACAAAGAGTAGTGAATTATGTTAGGATATTAAACAGTGTAGTGTACCTATGCATAAAATTGTAATTGAAATGATGAATGCCACCAAGCTATGGTAGAGATTCTCAGGTTATAAAGACAAAGAGTAGTGAATTATGTTAGGATATTTAATGTAATGATATTTATATATTTGAATTTAATGTACCTATGCATAAAATTGTAATGGAAATTATGAATAGCACCAAGCTATGATAAAGATTCTCTGGTTATGAAGGCACGGAGTAGTGCATTATGTTAGGATATAATAAGACTAGCGTCCATACAGGCGCATCGGACGGATTGGACGGAGAGCATTAGAGGGATTTGTTTGTGGCAGTGCGTCCACACAGGCGCACCATTCGGATTCGTCGACACAACTGTGAAAATGCAAACACACAAATAATTCTTCGACTTGGTAATCGCATGATCGGCTCGTCCATTATTTTATTCAATGAAAATAAATCATGAAAATTAATAAAGATGAATGTAAAAAATGTATAGTCCCATAGCCTTTTATAGGATATACATATCTTAATACCAAATTTCATCCAAAATCATTCAGCCGTTTTCAATTTAAAGAACGTGATTAATTAAAAAATTTAAATGATTATTTTCCTTTAAAAAGGCGATATAATATCACCATAGAAAATGCACATACAAAAATGACAAATACATGCACATACAACCGATCATCGAGGGAGATCGCGATCCACTTCCACGCCTGCGACGCTATAGAGCTCATTGGCCCTGTTCACCACCGGACGCAGCCGCAAAAAAAACAAAAAAACAAAAGAAAAAAAAAAAAAAAAAAAAAAAAAAAAAAAAAAAACGGACAAACACAAGTATCCACCATCCATCGGGTTCAACCACTGCCCCCGAGAATCCAACCACACACGTCAGGGCCTCCGATTGGTCTCGAAAATCGGCCGCTAAGAACACTCCGTTTCAAGTCGGAGGGGCTTGTACCCCGACCCCTCGGTCCTCGTGTTGGCGTCCGAAGGTTCCGCGGGCTAACACCGGGGGCATCCGACGCAATCATCACCTGTCAGATTTGACGTCTAGTTGTCAACACAGGATGTCTGACCCGACGTCTGCGCCGGCGGTGTGCCCGAACCACACAACAACATTCGCCACAGTTGACGAGTAACTGCCGAGCGAGACTAGAGGCGTCCGTCCTGCTCTTCTCTAAGTACAGAATGACGAGGGCACAACAGCGTCGGCCGCCCACCCCCGCCTTTACTGCCTAGGCCCTTAGAGCCGCAACCTAGGCTTAAGTCCCGACGCATCGGTCCTCGTGTTGGCGTCCGAAGTTCCGCGGGCTAACACCGGGGGCATCTGACGCAATCATCACCTGTCAGATTTGACGTCACTTGTCAACACAGGATGTCTGACCCGACGTCTGCGCCGGCGGTGTGCCCGAACCACACAACAACATTCGCCACAGTTGACGAGTCACTGCCGAGCGAGACTAAAGGCGTTCGTCCTGCTCTTCTCTAAGTACAGAATTGACGAGGGCACAACAGCGTCGGCCGCCCACCCCCGCCTTTACTGCCTAGGCCCTTAGAGCCGCAACCTAGGCCTAAATACAACCGATCAGTTGACGCACTCGCATGAATTCCTATACAACGAATTCTAAAATCTGTCTGATGCGCTCCGTCCGCTGCGCCTGTATTGAAGCTAGCCTTACAGTATATGAGCAGATTGTATTCAGCCATTACTTTTCAACTAAACATTAATTTAACACGCACCCAAATAACAAGTTGCCACATTCTGGTTCTATTATAATCAAACTTGCTAAGCCACGATGACCGCCGAGAAAATATTCACTAATACCTACCATGTTTCTGCGGGTATTATAGTGGCCACACACTGGACTACCAGTGACGACCACAGCAAGGAAATTAGTGGCCACCACAAGAAGTGAACGGAAATTTTCATACCTTATGTGATATCTATTCAAGAACCGCTAGTGGCTCAATGTACGGCCGCCCTTACGCGACGTCCTACGTAGGCGATTCAAAGCGAATGCGAAGCGGCGCGGCTCGGCGCGAAAATAACAAACAGTCGGTAACTATGGTAGTGTCCTACGTTACCGACTGCGAGTTGGTTTCGATGCGGCGCGGCGCGATGCGAAGCAAACGCGATCAGTTGGTTTGATATTTTCGCGCGAATTGATAGCGGCGCCATTGTTTTTTGACATGTCAGAAACAGAAATTTTAATTTCTGTCCATGAACGTCCCATATTATGGGACAAATTATTATCGAACCGCGAATTTTAGGATTTGGCAACAATAAATGGGACTACAAGTAAACACATTATTTATTATTGCTATTTTACAATAGGATGTTGTTCAAAACACACAAAGTTTTCTCTCCCTTGCACGAATGTCAAATTTTTATATGTTTCCCGGAAAGATGTAAATTCAGTCTCATTTATTAATTCAAGATCACGTAATTCTTCATACAAATTGTGATATTCCCCATAAATGTGCCTCTCAAGTACACAAAATTAGTTTCACTTCTCTGCCGTACATATTTCTTGAGTATTCGCTTACGTACATCCATGACAGTAGCTGGCGGCAGAGGGAACGATTCGCGCACACGTAGGACAGAGCCGCCGCGGCGCACCACATCGCATTGAATTCGCTTGTATCCGCACCGCATCGCTTCGCAATCGCGTTCGCTTTGAATCGCCTACGTAGGACGTAGCGTTAGTGTCGACTTAAAACATCAACACTAAAAAGTTATAGCGAGGAGTTTTTTCCGTAAACACACGACAGCTGCTGCCAATTATAGAGTTTATTTATTTTTTTATTTAATTAACGTATTTCAATACAGTACATTTCATAAAAGTAGGCATACATAGTAAAAATATTGAAATTTTACTATCTCACTAGGCTGAACGCCTGTTCTGAGTACTCTTAAAGCATTTAGACAAAGGTATTGAGGGTATATTATTAAGATTACATACCTAACTAAGAAAATGTATACATACTGAATTTGTAAGATAATTTAGATGTTCAATATATATGTGTGCAAATTAACTTAAAATGTGTGTTAGTGCTGTTTCCGATCCCTGTCTGCCCTTATTCATAAGCCAAAGTGTTATCAAACGCTTGAAATTGTTGTGCGTGGAGGAGGGTGGTGTATCGTTATTAATAATATTTTTGGAGCAAGATACCTGTAATGTCTTCCGTAAGTAGTACGTGTCCAAGGTGGTAGAAAGTTATGTCGATGTCTTGTGTTGTATACGTTTTGCCCCGCACTATTACTTGTACTTATATATTTTTTTAAATTTGAATCTATTGTTCGTATGTATAGTTGTCTGACATCAAGTACATTGAATTGTTTAAATAATTATTACTTAGTTTATATATGATACAGATACCTAGTCAGCGCAATGAATGTATGCCAACTAAAACTACGCTGAAACAGACGAATTTCACTCGCCCGGCCGTATACGTACACCTACCGATACGCACACCTACATATTACGTAGACCAACCGATATACCGCCTCACATACACATATAAAAAAAAACTTGCCATACATTTGAATTCGAAATTTGTACTACACGCGGCTTCTGTACCTTATAATTCTATGAATTATAAATTTTTATTTTAAATTTATTTTCATATTTATTTACCTTATGGTATAAATTTCATATATACCATAACGTCGTGTCCTTAAAGGGGCATAAAAATAAAAAATAACGTAACAAACTCATTTCATAAAAATGCTGAATATTTTCCATATAAAAATTGTATAATAATATTTTTTTTAATAATAGTAACTTTTATTTAGACGTAAAAAATACAAAATTAATACACCTAGTGTAAACAAATAATTTTTTTTTGATACAATAATAAATTATGGTACAGAGTATGACATTACATTTATTAAAACATGTAAAGTATGGAGAACATTAATATTTTTTAACTATGTGTTCAGCACCTAGCCTACGAAAGGTGGCAAGACTTGTGGTTTCTTTTATGTTTGGTGGCAAACGTTTTATATATTTTGAGACTTAGGTATATGGTATAAACAATTTTGTGTAGTTGTTAATCTCGTTTTTGGAAGTCTAAAATCCTGACATCCTCTCGTAGGGTAAGTGTGAACATTGGCATTAAATAATATATTTTTCTGCATATATTTTGGAAGTATATTATTTTTTAAATTGAAAATCAAAGTTAAAGTGTTGTATATAATGTACCTATTGCTTTACTGTCATTAATTTTAGTTTATTTAACATAAGATCGAAATGAGATCGCTAAGAAGAATCTGCAATAGAACGATGTATGACAGGGTAAGAAATGAGAACATAAGGAAAGAATGTAAGATGAAGAAAGATATCATTAATAGAATGAAAGTGAACACACATGGGTAGAATGAATGAGGAACGCCTGACGAAGAAAATATACAATGCGGATAGGATTGGATTGAGAGGCCGGGGCCGCCCAAGAAAGGGATGGCACGACCATGTGAACGATATTCTGAAAGAAGGAAATGTTAGAAGTGTATACAATAGACGAACATGTATGAGACGATGCATGAATGTTGACGAGGCGATGAATGTGTGCCAGGATAGAAAGATATGGCGTTCAGTTCTCTCTGCCTACCCCGTAAGGGACATGGCGTGATGGTATGTATGTATGTATTTAACATTAGGTTAATTCTTGTATATCTGTTACATTTAAAAATTGTTCTCATTCCCATATTATGAATGATCTGTAATTTTCTATTTTGAGTTTCATTGCAGAGGAAAAGGACACTAGACCAATAATTTAAATGGTGAATTACAATTAATCTTGATGAGTGAAAATACTTGTTATAGAATTACTTGTTAGTGAAGAGTTTAGCGATGGCCACAACCCACTCGTTTTGCTATGATGTTTTTTTCTTTTAGTTTTGTTTTTCAAATTTATCTTATCGTCGGCCTTCGTGGCTCAGTTGGTTGGGTATCTGACTACTGATCCAAAGGTCCCGGGTTCGATTCCCGGTGGAGACACAGTTTTTAATTGTGTTTTCAGTCTGGATCTGTGAGACGATTAATATCGTAAGTCTCCAGAATGTGGCAACTTGTTATTGGGTGCGTGTTAAATTAATATTTGACATAGTACCTGTTAGTTGCCCGAAAAATAATATATAATATATATAAATAAATAAATATTATCTTAGTTTAATGTACTTATATTTTCTAACATAATATATAATTTTGTCATACTTTGTAATATAGTTGGTTGGAAGAATTTGCTTATGACAACAAGCCCGCCAGTGTGCATTATATTTGTTTATATTATGTACAAAAAGAAATATGTAAATAAATAAATAAATGCATTTTTGTATGTGGACACATAAAAAAATCAATAAGCATTGAAAAATATAGTTAACTATAAATATGTGTTATATAATTGCAGAGCACATATAGTATTGGACACATCTCTTCATACACAATCCATTATCCTCTTTACATAATGAGATCAGACCGAATGAGACTGTATTTTTTATTCGCGCATTAAAAATTATCGCATATTGACGTTCATTCTCTAATTACATACAAATAAAATATAAAGATGAAATTTATTCTCTTATTTGTGGTCTTATTTTGTGTTAGTTTTTATGTCAGTGAATCTTCATCCTCCAGACCTTCTACAGACACTCAGCTACGCCAAGAAAAGGACCAACTAACTGGTAAATATTTAAAAATAATAATAAAATATTTAATAATAAAAAAACTTAAACTCAGAGCCAAATCCTTTGATATGTTAAGTATCTGGATGGGTGAACTATTCCCAATTGAAAGCTTGATGATGCGTTTGTTGCATTTTATTTTTCTCTTTTAAATAATTTACAATTTACGCAGTGATCTGCTAATTCTTTTGAGGAAGTGTATAATGGTAGTAATAATAATAATAATTGAGTGTTATTATTTGTAGTGCTTAATTGTTATTAATATCATTAGTAAATCGGTCAGCGCCCAAACTCAAAGCACAATTATAAATTGTGTCTCCACCGGGAATCGAACCCGAGACTTTTAGATCAGCAGTCAGATACCTAAGCAACTGAGCCACGAAGGCCGACAAACTATATAGACCGTTGATATTATCTTTAAATTTTGCAGAATTTCTGTATTCGGCATCCGAGAGGGACTTGCACAGACGAAGGTACCGCGTCTCAATACCAACATCAAGATATAACAGTGGATGGAGGAAGGCGTTGCGAAAGAAGATTCGTGCAAGGAACAACATCAGGCTGATGAACATACAAATGAAAGCCAGAAGAATGAAGGATCCATCGAGTTATGTTAGGAAGACTTATAGGTTGAGACAGGTTCAAATCAGTCCACCTCATCCACCTATCGACGGAGTTAGAGTTATGATCCAATCAAATAATAAAACTGTTAATATTTAATTAAATAGCAACTTTTTCAATTAATCATTGACTGTTTTTTTTTTCCTTATTGAATATAATCATACACATCTGCATACACACTCTCACACATAGACACATATACATACACCCTCCCACAAAACCCACACATACATACTTCCATATTTTACTTCATCATCCCCATACTGGTCACCGACCTATTATCCTATTAGGCATAAAAAAAATGTTCTCTATTATCTTTTCACCATATTATACCGTTTAACTTTTTTCCTTGCAATGTTTTCGTAAGTGTCCCCCTGCGCCGGTGTGGAGATAGACCATCAGTGCGTTAAAAGTAAATTGACCAAAGGACAAATAAAACCTAACTAAGTAGGTACCTATAACCGTATTGTGGCGACTGTATTGGCACAATTATTACAATTTATAATTATCTTGAATATCTACCTACTAAATTTACTTTTTCGACATTATTTTTAAAATAATTTAAGACATCTCTGTAATTGGCTTTGATATGTATAATTCTTTTAATCAATTTATGAAATAGCTTTTCAGATGAAATAAAAAAAAAAATATATAGGTACATTTCTATATAATATATTCAATAAGGAAGGAAATATAAAAAACAAACATTAAAAATGATTTTTTTGACATCTCTTTGACTATATAGGTACATTATGTACTTAAGAGGGTGACTGCTGCCAACGTACCTATTTTTTCAATTTGATATACCATCATTATTACAAAACGAATCATTTTGAAAAAAATAACCTAGTTCGGTTGGATATTAATAAAAAGAAATATACCTTAATTTTTTGATTATTTTCTGTATATATTCTTGTAGGAAAATAATAAGCATACCCCGATTTTAGACATTTATCTTAAATTTCTAAAAAAATATAAGGTATAGAGCAATATTTTTTTTTACAAATCAAAGAAGAACAAAATACCTGGAAAATATGATATAACGTTGCATTAACGCATCAGGTTAAGTAAATAAACCAAAAAAACTTTTATTACGCAATGGCGCTGAATGGAAAATAAATGTTTTTAGGTTTATTTACTAAACCTGAAGCATTAATGCAACGTCACATCATATTTTTCTAGATATTTTTGTCTTCTTCAATTTAAAAAAATATATATTACTCTAGGCCTTATAGTTTATTAAAAATATATGATAAACGTTGAAAATCGGGGTATGCCATTATTTTTCTACAAGAATTTATACAGAACATTATCAAAAATTTAAGGTATATTTTTGTTCATTAATATCCAAACTATCTAAATTATTTTTTTCAAAACGATTTGATAAGAAATAATGATGGTATATCAAATTGAAAAATAGGTACGTTGGCAGCAGTCCCCCCCTTAAATCAAACGAAATTATTACCTATTATTAATCAAGCAGAGATCCAAATTCAAAACTTATTGCAAATATTTTTATGCATTTGTTTGAGTACCATTAAATTTATATTGATTCACATTATATATGTATTTTTCTTCAACATCTTCTGTATTTGAATTTATCTTAATTTGTTGTATAAACAACTGAAAGTGAAGAATCTTTAGTTGACATGAGGTACGTTTTTATTTAATTTAATGTATTTGTAACACATATAAATGTATCAATTTTAGTTTTCTGCACCTTCTCCATAAAAACTTTAACTACTTATGCCATATCTCATACTCGTCGTGTGCGCACTTTGCTTAAAATTGGGTCCGAAGTTTACACTTTACGTATTACAGCTGTCGCCAAACATCTTGAGCCATTTCGCTGAAAAGAGAGGCGATTTGCACTATACAAACGAAGCTAAAAGACATAAATTTGCTCTCGGCGAACCCGGAAGTCTGGCTCAAGTTGTTTTACCATAATTATTTATGCCTTTGCCTTATTAATCTTTTAATTAATATTCAGTCAGTAACCAATACCCCTCTGTCCTGTCCTCCTAGTCTCTCTTCTCTCCTTTCTCTTCCCTTCCCTAGTTGTTGTGTATGTGGCTATATATGTGTACTTATGTATGTATATGTGTGTGTGTGTGTGTTTGTGTGTGTGAGGGTGTGTGTGTGTGTGTGTGTGAGGGTGCGGGTGTGTATGAGTATTTTTGGCTTATAAAATGTTATTTGTTTTTATATTATGTTGATGGAATGCTTTTTTGGCTCTATTATTTATTTTTTAAATGGCACTTGTAACCTCAAATGGAGGAACATTGGCCAGAGTCAAGTTTTTTTTACAAAATCGTACATCTTAATTACATTAAAATAAAAAACAAATAATAAAATATGTGGAATACAACAAAAAGGTTAATAATTAATACTGAAATTAAAATATTTTGGGAAAAGAGTTTTTTTTTTTTAATGGAAATTAGAAAATGAAATCATAATTTGACGTTATTCTGTCTGATAAATTTTGTAAGAACATTAAGTACATGAAATTTATTAAGGCTAAGTAATGAGTTGATATTATGAGGAGGAAATATTTTTAATTTAATCAGGTGTGTTAAAGATATTGGGAACTTAGATGTAGGGCAATTGAAAAATATGTGATCCAAGCTGCCTTCTTCTTGGACACATTGACAAAGAGATGAGTTCTTAATACCCTACCTTGCTAGGTGAAAAGGGGAACAACAGTGTCCGAATCTCAATCGGCATATGACGGAAGATTCATGTCTGCTACAATGGAATTTGGAAAACCATGGTTTGATGGGGATAAATTTTTGAATTGATGCATATCTTGAACCTTTTGAAATTGAAGATATAAGAATGAACAAGAGGGAGGAAAATTTTTGGCCCTAACATTGTAAAAATAATATTTTATAATAAACTGTAAATAAGCTGTAGCTTCCCAAAGAAAATAAATAAATAAATATTCTTATGTCCATACTTTTTAATTACTTTATTTTATTTGAGTTGTTTTTTTTTATTTATTCGTTGGTTCTTAATGTATGTACTTTCGTGTTTAATTAACCTTTCTTATGTGTTTTTATTTTTTATATTATCTGCTAACGTTGATATGTATATATGTTATGAATGTTTATAAATTGTATTTCTTTGGTTAAGTTTATGCTGTATCTAATATTTTGTTTTGTAAAGGGCTTTAAGCCGTGAATGTCTCAATAAATAAATAAATTAATTAAAGCAAGCGCGACACATGCGTGTATTCCACATACCAGTATCGTCTGACCTAAAATGACGACATTCGGAAGAAGTGGTGAACCTCATTACTAAAATATATGTGTTGTAATTGTTGCCTGTCGTATTTTCGATTCACACTAAGGTCGTTTAGATCACAAAGTAACAACTCCCTTCCCTAAGGAGTTGGACAGAATCAACAAAGCGGCTATGACCGATGCTTTGGTGTGAGCGGTCCAATTAAGAGGAATACACTGCCTCCAGATGTCCGCAGTGCTCGAAGCAAGAGCACTTTCACTAAAGGACTGAAAACAGCTTTGTTTCGTAGAACACCACATATCTAAACTATCTGCGCCCTTGGAAATAATGTTTGGGAAACCCTGGAACTTTGAAAAAAAATCAATTTCAGATATTGTATTTTTCTATGTTTATGCAAATTTTCAGCGTTCTAGTTTATGGTTTTTGAAATATATGGAAAAATGCAATAAAAATTCAAATTTCGATAACCCTTGAAAATTCTCAGTATAAAAGTTTTATAGGTTTATAATTTTCTATATTTTCAGATTTTTTTGGCTCTGTGCATTGAACTGATCAAAATTTATAAGGAGACTACCACCCACCCACCTTAATTTTTTGACATTTTTTCGCTCTATCGAGAATAAAATAATTTAAAAAATATTTCGTCATATTATTCCAAGATATAACAATATAAACATGCATATCAAAATCAAATTTGATTCGTAATAAATGAAATTTGTCTTAAAACACCGCTCAACTACCTAGAACAGGTGTGCAAGCGTTGTGTAAAATTAGTATGAGAGATACACAGTCGTTGACCAACTGATCTGCTACACAGCGTTTATTGGTAACGTTTTTGCCTACACGGATGTTAAACGGTCGTGTAAATTTTACAACGCGTTTATTAATTAGACTGTCAGTAAAAGGGGAAGACCTTCAACGCAACTGTTAAATAGTTAAATTCACGAAAAGTTAAAATAACAGTACTGATTGAAGACACTGTTTGAGAGGGGTGTGTGGGGTCGGGCGTAGCTTCCATAAGCTTCCGATAGAGGGACTCAGAGTAGATGGGTAGTACTTATACATTGTATAATCGTCGTCGGTACTGCCAAGGGAAGATATTGTGTAAAATCTGCAAGATATATTTATTTAATAAAGTCAACATGACAGCAAGAAGTCTTAGGAAATAATGAAACAAAAGGTACGTACTTAGTGGAAATTCTGTTAAGGCGATTACCGTCCTATCGAAAGTTCCTCTCCCCCCCCCCCTCTAAACACCCCAAGAGCCAAGGCAAGAATAAATTGTCTTATCTGTCGCAGATTGGTCGGTAGGTAAGTGCCTCCCCTCATACCTACACCTTCCGAGTTCATTTATAATGGTTAATTAAAAATAAATATTTGAACGACATTCGCTTTACATCGATGAAATTCGATCCACGTCTCCGTCTATCTGCAGGACCTTTGAAACTTTGATTCGCTCAAACAGACTATACTCTCTGCGAGTACTTTCAACTGTCATTTATGTTGGTGGTTAGATAATACCGATTGCCTGCCATTTGTACAAATCAAATCGTGACAGTAAAGATACTGACATTTGAGATTTAGACCATCATAAAAAGATTAATTATATATTTAAAAAAATGGGCAACGTACAAAAATAAAAATTTACCAATATAATATATACGTATAACATAAGTAATTGTAACTTAATCAGACCACCTTTGATTTCATGTTACATGTACTCACTGCTGGTAACAAAACAATGAATTATTCCTGTCTAATTTGGCTCCTAAAAAGGATCCTGGTCACGAATCTGATCTTTTTAAATTATTATATGTGGTAAGGTAGGTATCGGTACAATGGCAAATTCTGAACGGCGTTAGTGTTTTTGTCTAAAAGGAACGTTGTGAGGTGTGCATTGTTCGTCTGTTTGGTATGTTGAAGTTAATATTTTTTAGACTGTCTGTACAGTCAATATTGGAGTTTATTATGTCATAAAGGTACTTTAAGTCTGAGGTCTTTCATCTTGTCTATAAAGTCTCTAATAAATTCATGTTTGTAGTTTGGCACTACTGGTCTTGGTATTGGAATAATATTTTTTTGTATCGAGAATATTAGGCGCGTTCGATTCTATAACGTTTTAATAACAATTACGTTCCGGCTAAAATAGGTGCGTTCCTATTCCACTTAGTCCAAGTTGATATTCTATAACGCTGAAATAAGAACGTCTCTATTTAGGAGCGTTCTTACTCCATGTATGTCACATTTTAGTCTTATCAACTGTCAAAACGTCCCTAATTTTAGTTCAAACCTAATTGGAAGCGTACTAACTATTTATTTTCACAGCAATTTGGGATATTTTGGCTATGTTGAAAATATCAGTTGTGTACGGAAGCAAATAAAAATGAATAATTTACACGTGTTGAAAAAAAAACCAAAGAATATTAATAAAGATCAATTGAAATGTTAGGATAGGCGACATGACATAAATAAATGGCCGAACAGTGCGCAATACGCATGCGTTGTCTGCGCCATAGACAATTTGAGTTCAAATTATATCTACTGTGAACTTATTTTGTAAATTTTAGTTTTAG
This sequence comes from Molanna angustata, assembly GCA_963576475.1. Taxonomy (NCBI): domain Eukaryota; kingdom Metazoa; phylum Arthropoda; class Insecta; order Trichoptera; family Molannidae; genus Molanna; species Molanna angustata. Next base: position 5,522,362 of record OY754981.1, read on the forward strand.
AAACAACGTCAGCTACAGAATACAAAAATTAGTTTCAAATGACCTTAGTTCTAAAATTTTAGAACGTTCCTTTTTTAGTTCAAAGAGTTACTGAATTGGACGTATTTTCAATGGTCTTACAAAGAATCAACCAACTGTGTTGCAACAAAAAGTCAATTTGCTCAGCTGGTCACCACGTGGAGACATACAATACCTTGGACATAAAACGTTATAATAAAACTACAAGAGTTGTGAGTTTCGTAGTCAAGACTGCTGGTAATACAATATGTTCCAAGTTTGGACTATATCTACTATAATAATAATAATAATAGTAACTTTTATTTAGACGTAAAAAAATATAAAAATTAATACATCTAGTATAAACAAAAAAACAAAAAGTATACATTTTTTTTGATAAATTAATAAATTCTGGTACAGGTACAGGGTATGACACTAAATTATTTAAAACAATGTAAAGTATGGAGAAAATTAATAATTTTCAACTATGTGCCCAGCACCCAGCCTACGAAAGGTGGCAAGACTTGTGGTTTGTTTTATTTTTGGTGGCAAACTATTATATATTTTAAGACCTTTATGGTATAAACTATTTTGAGTGCATGTTAATCTCGTTTTTGGAAGTCTAAAATCCTGACATCCTCTCGTAGGGTAGGTGTGAACATTGGAATTGAATAATATATCCCTCTGCATATATTTTGGAAGCATATTATTTTTTAGTTTGAAAATCAAAGTTAATGTGTTGTATATAATGTATTGCTTTACTGTCATTAATTTTAGTTTATTTAACATTAGGTTTATTTTTGTATATCTGTTACATTTTAAAATTGTTCTCATTCCCATATTATGAATAATCTGTAATTTTCTATTTTGAGTTTCATTGCAGAGGAAAAGGACACTAGAACAATAATTTAAATGGGGAATTACAATTGAATTAAAAATTAATCTTGATGTGTGAAAATCTAAGTTATTTCTTATTCTTTTTAAGAAACCAATTTTTTTAGCCATTTTTTTCATAATATATTCAAAGTGTTTATCAAATTTCAATTTATCGTCTATCAATATACCTAAATATTTCATACATTTAACTTTTTCAATGTTCTCATTATCAATATTTAATGTGAAGTTGTCATTTTGTCCTTGGTCACTTATAATTAGAAACTTGGTTTTGGCCACATTTAATTTTAATTTATTTTCATATAACCATAGTACCACACTATTCAAATCAATTTGAACTTCTTCTATGCCATCACCAAGATTTGATTTCGCTATATATATTAATGTGTCATCTGCGAAGAGTTTTATATCACTGAATTTTAACGTTTTCACTATGTCATTCATATATAAAATAAACAATAATGGGCCCAAAACCGAACCTTGAGGAACTCCTTTATCTATTTGCTGAGGCTCTGATGTTACATCTCCGTATTTGGTTTGCTGTTTCCTTTCTGTTAAATAATCTAAAAACCACTTATTTTCATTTCCACATATTCCAATTCTTTTTAATTTCTTGATAAGTTTATCTCTGTCAATTGTTTCAAAGGCGCGCTTTAAGTCCAAAAATACTGCAATTATGTGCTTTTTTTGATCTTTATATGTTTTCCATTGATCTATAATATAATTTATAGCCGTTTCACATGAAAATTTGTTTCTAAAGCCTGACTGTTGGTTTACTAATATTTGTTTTGCCTCTAGGTATTCCATGACTTGTTCCTTTACAACGTGTTCTAATATTTGTTCGTATTTAGGAAGACAGTTAATAGGTCTAAAGTCATCAAACTTTTTTGGTTGTTCAATTTTAGGAATAGGCGTAATTATTGATGTCTTCCATGTTTTTGGAAATATTCCACTGTTTAATGATTCATTTATTATAGCAACCAATGATTCACCCAACACATCAAGAGAATCTTTGATTATATTTATGGTTATACCATCTTGGGACTCTTTTGATTTCATATTGCTTAGCAACTTTTTTAGGTATGATAGATTAATATTTTTGAATTTGAAATTTACATCCTGGTAACAGGGTACATTTTGTTGATTTTCACTCGTAATTGGTATACTTGCAGCTATATCATCTATGCTCGAGATAAAGTATTTATTGAATTTTTTTGCTATCAGTTCCATCCGATCTTCGGTTCCATCTGGAAACACAACACTTGTTAAGACTTCCTTAGGTTTCCCTTTAATAATTTCTTTCAATGTTAACCACATTTTCTTTGGATCATTTTGTTGTGCTTTAAGTTTTTGTTTATAATATAAACATTTTTGTTGTTTAATTTCTTTGCCGTATGTATTACGCAGTATCTTGTATTTCTTCCATTTTTCTTCCGTTGGTTGCATTTTTGCAGATTGGTATGCATTGTCTCTTTGTTTTCGAAGATTCTGTAGTTGTTTCGTATACCATTTATTAGTATTTTTAAACACAACCTTTCTTAATGGCATAAGATTTGCCACTGCTGACTCTAAGTTTTCAACAAAATTTTCTGCCCTTTCATTAAGTGTAGTTAGATTATTTTTTATTGGCACATTTTTCAACAATTCACAAAGTTTTTGTGAATTATATTGACTCTTGTCTCGAAGCATAAACTCCCTATTTTCGTTCTTTATAGGAACACTATCAAACTTTGTGATTAAAGTCTCATGATCTGAAATTTTTTGTGCATCCACTATATTCACATTCAAGTAGTAATCGCTTGATATGATTAAATCAATGATGGTCGATGATGTATTGGATATTCTTGTAGGTTTTGTTACAAGTTGTTTTAATCCTGAATTGTTTATTATGCTTTGTAGTCTGTTGCTATATGTATTATTAATTTTCATGTCTATGTTAAAATCGCCTGCTACGTAAAAAATATTATTTCGATTTTGTGTGTTATAAGTGCACCAGTTTTCAAAGAAGTCCAGAAATTTAGAATGGCTTTGATTGGGTGAATGATACAATACTGCATATTTACCTTTGATAAAGTTATTTTTAATTTGAATTCCTAATATCCATGCATTATTTATATCAAGTATTTCGTTTGATGTTATTTTGTAAGAAATGTTACTTTTAATTACCATTATAACACCTCCAGTATGTCTACTAAATGAATTACATCTCAATGTTATATATCCATTAAATGTTATTTCATGGTCATTTATATCCTCTGTTACACAAGTTTCACTAAGCATTATGATGTTTGGTTTGTTTTCTTGCAACAGTATTTCAATTTCTTGTAAATGTGCTAACAGACTTGATACATTCAAATAATATATGGTTTGATTTCTTTTGTTTAGCCTAAAAAATCTATTTTTCTTTTCTCTGATTCAATGATTCTTTTGTAGACTTGACATTCCTTACTCCATGCACTATGGTTTTCATTTAACTGTAATGCTAGGCGTTCATTAGTTATTTTACAGTTTATACACTTAATATGGTCGTCATTTTCTTTACATTCCGATATATCGTGTGCATTAGCACATCTAGAACACGATTTTTTATTTCTGCAGTCTTGAGCTTTATGTCTATAACCATTACAATTAAAGCATCTCAATACAGATAAGTGGTCATAAATTGCACATTTGTTCCAGCCAATATTAACTTTCGCTTAATTTAACATTCTTGTATGTGTTTTTCCATCAACTGCTAAAAATACGGTGTAATTTATTTGACCTCCGCTCCTCTTATTTTCCTTTGTATAAGTCACTGATATTTTAGAATTCTCCTTTTCTATGTAATCATTTTGTGCTCTAATTTTATGTTCTATTTCTTCTGCTGTGTATTTCTCCGTAAGTCCAATAATTTTTACTGTTGGTATTTTTGGTTTAGGTAAGGTAACATTATACCTGTCACCAAGCTTAGAAAATACTTCTTCTTGTATCTTTTTGGTCCCTTCTGCATTTTTGCATTGTATTACGATTGCTCCTTGTTTTGACTGCCTCATTCCAGTGACACCAATATCGATAGGATCAAAGTTACTTTTAATTTCTTCCTGAGTTTCAATAGTCTTTTGATCCTTGTTTTTTGGTTTAATAATAATAATCGGTTCGTGTTTTTTTAATATTTTTTCAGCGAAATAAGATTTCACTTCAGGTACCACAGCGATCTTTTTTAGGTCTTTTTTAATCTCTTCATTTCTTAAATCTATAGCAGACATAAAATCCTCATTTTCTTTCAGAATAAACTGTTTTATTGCTTCTACTTGTTTTTCTACTGTAATCAATTTTATATTTAAAGCATCCTGTTGAGTCGAGATAACATTTATGGAGTCCAAAATAAGTTTATTTTGTTGCACAATTTCATTATGCATATTTTTGGTCTCCTTGAATTTATTATCAATCAACTTAAGCACTTCGTTTTTAAAATGGGTTACTTGATCACTTAAATTATCTATTGATTGTGTACCAACGGTAGCATTTCCTGTTTCCACATTAATATTGTTTTTGATAACTGGTAATTTATCCATACTGGCAAGCGCATGCACATTATCAACACTAGATCTGCTGTCAATAGACACAATATTAGGGGAAGAAGAAGTGGTTGCAGTTACCACAGATGGTGACTGACTTCTCGGATCTCTAGATTGACAACTTTTGCACTTCCAGCTATCCCTATATATTTTACTCATCTTCTTGAAGTTTTCCACTGTTGTCCCCACACAGTTATAATGATAACACTTGTAGCATCTGCTGCATTTAATGTTTTTCTTTGGACTCACTGATATTTTACAGATGTGGCAATCCATTTTCAAAACTAATAGGTATAGATTTGTTTGATATCACAATTAATAGTTTCCTCCTCTCTTCCTTCTTCTCATAAAAAATATAAAATAAAAAAAAAGAAAGGAGAAAAAAAACAACGCTGCCGCTACTGCCGCCTACGACAGTAATTCTAAATATGCATGGATTCGGGATGACTCACTTAATGAATATTATTTTCTGACATTTATCGCATATTCAGGAAGTAATTATAAATGTGATGTAATTTTATCAATCGTTTCAAAAGTCCTTCATTCATTTGAAAGCGTATCTCTATTTGATGACATTATTTTATATTCGTATTATTTCTCTTTATTATCATTAAATTTGTTATTCCAAAACAAATAGTTAGGAGAAACTTGTAAATTCAAACAAAAGTAGGGATAATTATATATAAGATACATTTTCTGCTTTTCTACAAGTCTTTTAACAAGAATAGCTCATAATCTTGTTCTTTGATTCAATATTTTTTTGTAAAATTAATTCATTAGGTACCTACCTATTCTTTAGTAGGTACTTAATAAGTTAGTATTATTTGAATTTAATTAGTGTAGTTTAAAAATTTAAATATGACAACGATTAACAAACAAGGGACATAACTTCTCCAGTTATTTTATTTATATATTGATTAATGTACAATAATGTGTACAATGGCTTGTTTATTTCCATAAGGCAACTAACTAACTTCTACTAAAAAAAAACAAACAGAAAGACAAACACATACATACATACATACCATCACGCCATGTCCCTCACGGGGTAGGCAGAGAGAACCGAACGCCACATTTTTCTATCTTGACACACATTCATCGCCTCATCAACATTCATACATCGTCTTATACACGTTCGTCTGTTGTTCACGCTTCTTACATTTCCATCTTTCAGAATATCGTTTACATGGTCGTGCCATCCTTTTCTTGGGCGCCCCCGACCTCTTATTCCATTCCTGTCAGCTTTGTATATTTTCTTCGTCAGGCGTTCTTTATTCATTCTCTCCAAGTGGCCAAACCATCTCAATGTGTTAACTTTCATTCTGTTTATTACATATTTCTTCATCTTACATTCTTTCCTTGTATCTTCATTTCTAACTCTGTCATACATCGTTCTGTTACAAATTCTTCTAACAAACACAACATTATTAAATATAAAATAACAGCAACAAAGAAAGAAAGAGGAGATAGAGGTTATGGGAGGAGATAGATGAAGGATATAGAGTGTCGATTAAGAGTTTTTAGACATGTATAAAAGCTTCGGTTATTTATTTATTTATTCATACAAACATTGATGTCATTACAATAATAATTGAATCTGCAATGCCTCATTAGGCCAAAAACCTGTGCCAGGGCCAATGCATCTCGAGACAGTTTCACTATATTACTTGATGCCAACATAAATAAACAACATCGTAGGTATATAAAAAGAGATAATATCATAACAACTATGGAAATAAAAAAATATATATAAAAAAATTGCGTTAATATATATTTGGAGCAAAATAAGGTATGGTGTCGAAAGCTATGGTTGAAAAATCTCTTCTGCGTAGTGTCTGCCTGATACTAAGAGCCATTCCTTTATTTTAGTTTTAAAAACATGACTATTTTCCGTTTGCTTAATTTTATTGTCGAGCTTATTGAATGTTCTAGGAGCAATGACTTCAAAACGTCTCTGTCCAAACGACGTTTTCATTATAGGCACAGAGAAGTTCAGTTCGTTTGCTTGCCTAGTGAAACGCGTTTGTTGGCTTCTAGTATGCAGAGTTATATTCTTATGGAAATGAATTAATGCAGATTTCAAAAACAGCTGTCTTTGATCTAGAACAGTAAAAATTCTAAACAAATCGTCTGAAGGGATAGTTATGGAATCATCTTCCAATTAAAACAATAAAAACGTTGTTATTTTCAAAATAAGACTAGAGAATACTTATACAGGGTTACAGGTTAAGTCGTACTGAATATTAAAGGACGTTATAATTCAGGTCATTTCTGGTGGATTTGATTCTGTAATATGATGTCCGAAACTTAACCGTTGAATTGAATTGTAAAGATTTAAAAAAAAAATTGGCTATTTTATCAATTTTTTACGGATAAGAGGTCTTAGGGTCCGTTTTTTTATGTATCTAGTTAGAGGGCATGTCAATTAATAAAAATGATTTACAAAAACTGAACCTCCTACTAACAGCTTAAAAAGACAGCTCGACAACGGTTAGAATTAAAGAATTATCACAAAGTGTTTCTAACTTTGAAGCGCTTTTTTTGAAAAAAAAAATACGGAACTTATTCTGCAAATAATTGTAAAAACTTTTACGTCTCTTTAGCTATTCAAAAAGGTATAACACTTGCTATTAACTAGTCAAACCATTGATCAAATAACAGTTAAGGTAGTAGAGGGTACATTTTAGTTTGAGGTAAAAGTATAATAGCTAAAATACGTAAATAAAACAAAAAAAAACAGAGCAATATTTTTATAATTCATGTTTAATAGTAATTTAAGAAAAAGAATGACAATTTGTGTAAGAAATAGCGGCGACCATGTCGAATATAGATTTTTTCTTTAAATTTTGACAATCCTTGAATGCATTTTTGATGAGTGTATTTTTTTGTATCAAAATTTCAAACAGTATAAAAATATCTCGATTTTCCAAACCGTGGGAGCATTTTGAAAATTTTGACAGATGAAATCATAGAGAAAAAATTAACGGATATCTATACGGAAAACTAACCAGCTCTAGGTCTATGCACTTTACACATATGATTTTAATATGAAGTCGAAATCATGAATCTCCACTATTCCATGATGTGGAGAGTGAAAAAGAAAAACAGGCTGAAAATTTAGTGAGAATAACAGAAGAGCGTATATGAGATGATGCATAATATACGGGAATGAAACGATATATGTATTTCAAGAGAGAGGCGTTTAGCGTTCGGTTCTCTCTGCCTACCCCAAATAGGAAAATGGCGTGATGTAGTGGTATGGTATGGCCCAATTTTTAATGAAGCGTAATGTGGTAAGTTAATACTTTACTTATGCGGCCACCTGTTCACTTTTAATTTCTGAATCTGGCCCAATATGGCATTAATTTGTCCCAATATGACATTAAAAATAAAATTGTTATATATAAAAAAATGTTGCTTGTATTCCGCATTAATTGAGAGCAAAAATGATTGATTTGTTTATGGACTGGTGATAACATTATTTTTTCTGAAAATATTGATGACAATATAGCGAGTAACTTGTTACTACCACAACACTGATAACAAGATTTTCATCCATACCATGACCTCATTATAAATGGTGCGTTATGTCGTGTCGTGCGTTTTGTGATCACTATATTATTATTATTATTGCAGCATACGTAACATGTCCCTTTGGCGCAGTGGATAGCGCGTTGGACTTCTAATCCAAAGGTCGTGGGTTCGATCCCCACAAGGGATGCATCGCATTATTTTTTAACGCGATATAAAATTACGAGGCTACCTACCAGTTGAAAAACTTAAATGCCAGGAAAGCAATGATTGAATTTCAAATGGAAATATGTAAAGTGATATACATAGTACTTATATCAAAAGATAGCGTATAGTCAGAGGTTATATTATATTGTTGCATAACATCAATTACACTAGCAAAATTACACTTCGATCTTGTTATATTTTTAATACTAAATTCAATGACGTTGATATATTTAATATCTCGCTTAAAAATTTCACTAACATCCTAAGAAATAAAAATACGTTTTAACATTACTTTCATTCATAACATTCAATAGTCTAAGTTAAATTTTTATTTTAATACAATATATAAAATTAGTAAAAATGTACATAGACCTCTCACACCGTTACATGATATTGTTTGTTTTGTCTCCTACATTGGTTTTGTGGTGCATACTTGTAATAATAAATATTATTTATTAATTAGGTACCTACATAGGCGTTGAACTGTATCAACTGATTGTAGTGAGCTCAATATTAACTGGTCGGTCAGTATTGAGGTTATCTGTTAGTTTTTGGTGCGGATGCGGATGGATAATTACTCTTCTTAACTTTTTCTTTCGAATGTTTTAAAGTACTTAATTATGTTTAAAAAAAATGCAAGTGTTAAATATATTACTTAGTTTAAATTAAATTTTTTCAAAGAACCTTTAAAAGGTTTATAACTTGATTCATATAATATAGCTACTGTATAATTTATAATGTAAACTGTTGGTTCTGTAAATCAATAAAATAAAGAATAAAAAATAAAAAAAAGATGTCCAGATATCCAAAAAAAGTCTAAAATTATATTTATAAAAAAAAATATTTTATTTATTATTTTATTAATAAATGGAACAAACAGTTTATAATAATATTAACAAAGGTATATCAAATTAAAAATTCTGTTATAAACCTTTTTTAGGCTCTTTTAGTAGGTACAATTTGTTAGGTTAAATATGAAGCAAATGCTGGAGGTAAAAAATAAATTGTTAAAATGACAAACTGTTTTATGAATTTAATACAAATGCAACTGTGATAGGCGATGTTTGAAATTATTGTAGTTGTCATGCGAATTAAAATGGCTCAATAATGATTTTTTTTTATTTAATATCTTTTAACATTTTTTTTAATTGTTTAATATTTTCCCTAACTATTTGTACCTACTGAAAAGAGCATTAAAGTTTATTACATAATTTGTAATTTGTTTATATACAGTCTTATAAAATAAACAGAAATAATACTATGAAATGAAAAAAGACAGACCAATTACTTTTGTCTACAATTGATGTACATTAAATAATAATCATAGAAGTATAATATTCGCCAAACATCTTGAACGAGCTTCCGGTTGCGCAGAGCGCAAATTTGTTTCTTTTTGCTTCGTTGGTTTACGTGCAAATCGCCCCCCTTCTCGGCTAAAAGTTCAAGTTATTTGGCGACAACTATATGTACCTACAATACAACAAAAAATAAATTTAAATATAGGTGCTAAAAATATTACATATTCATATATTTCGCACTTCCTTTCCCGCGACGGGAAAGGAAGGGAAGGAAAAAGGAAGGAAGAAGGACCTAATTTGTTACTGTTGTGAAAAATAACAGAATCTTCTAGATAACAAACAAAAATCAAAATAAATATACAAATTAACTTTTTTATGGACAATTCTTGGTAGAACTCCATTGCAAATTATAAATAAATTTGGTAGGGTAAAATAAAACCAAAGTTTTCAGTTCTATTACTTTAATGACACTGACTAGTTTCGACCATCCAGTGACCATTATCAAAGTGTCTTTCATAATGGTCACTAGATGACCGAAACTAATCAGTGTCATTAAAGTAGTAGAACTGAAAATATTGATTTTATTTTACCATACCAAATTTATTTTTAATTTATACAAATTATTTTTTTTAACAATACACAGGTTTACGTCGCTATGCATCTATGTATATAAAGAATTCTTGTAGCAATCATGACTAGCAGTGAATACACCAGAATGTATATAGAAATAACATGCCCTTTTGATAAATTCTTTTTGATTTGAATTGCTGTTGCTTCGAGGAACGTAGAAGAAGGCGCATGGAAATTAATTTTAATAAATATATCTGGAAAGTCAACTTTTGAGTTAATAATTTTGAAATGAAACACATCTCATCCGTGATCCTGTATACGATCTTGGTTATTCGAAAGTGTTTCTCAATTTCATCATATTAACTATATGCGTTAGGTATATGATTTGAAATTTAAGAATTTGAGGAATAGTTTTTGGACTCTCTCAAATCGATTAATTAATTTATTGTAGTGTGGGTTCCAAATCTGAGAAAAATACTCTAAATATGTACGAACATAGCTATTGTAAAGGAGCAAGAACGTCCTGAAGTTGGTTCTAACAAACTGAAGTTGGTTGGTTGGTAACAAACTGTTGGTTCTATATATTAATAAAATAAATTAATTCATAAACTATGGAGCATCATCGAGAATTGTCCATTGATAAGTCTAATGAAGAGATATTTTATAAATAGAACCATAACTTTATATAGCGGACATGAATAAAAAAAACGCCCGCGTCTTTGACGATCGACCTTATTTACCGCGAAAATTCTTCATAGACAAAATGTACGAAGGCTTTTTATCACATAGGCCATTATTTCATTGTGTGTTGGATGTTATTTTTTATTTACTAACCATTCATTGTATCACAGAGTCAAATTAACCTGTCATTTCCACATGGTCTGCCTTTTTTTATTATCATTCACGTAAAGCGGGAAACGTTTTTAAATTTTACCTTCAGTGTTCTATTCAATTCACCCCAACATGTCGCTTCGTGGATGTATTATGGCAGCGCAGATATTTAATGCAATTTCCATAGACACCTTAATTATAAAAAAAACTTTTATAATAACCGTAGACTTTCATAAAAGTAGGTGCCTAAAATGTTATATTATTAAAATATTATCGATATACTCCTTAAGAAAAATGAAAATTAAATATATCATAACAAAACAAAGTTTAGATACAAAAATAATAAAGCTAGGGTGTAAAGCTACATAGTTCGCCTCCACGTGGTGCACCCCGGTTAATACTAAATGAGCTAGCACTCTGGGCGCCAGATAAACTGCTACCATCGATCCTGGCGCACATCGCATCGTACAGCGAAGAAATATATTATTTTAAAGAATTATGAAAAAGTTATACATAATTTTACGTTATATTTAATTACTTTCGCAAACGCGACTTCATTCACCGGTATCGCACAATGCCCAGCATCGTCAGAATGGTGAACAATAGTGATGAAGACCATCTATATATAGATCCAAAACGAGGAAACAAATAATAGAGAAGGAAGGGGTAATACAAAGATACAATAGAATACCCAATGTTGAGTATCGTCAGAATGGTGAACAATTGTGATAAAGACCATCTATATATATAGATCCAAAACGAGGATACAAATAATAGAGAAGGAATGGGTGAAACAAAGATACAATAGAATACCCAATGTTGAGTATCGTCAGAATGGTGAACAATAGTGATGAAGACCATCTGTATATAGATCCAAAACGAGGATACGAATAATAGAGAAGGAAGGGGTAATAAAAAGATACAATAGAATACCCAATGTTGAGTATCGTCAGAATGGTGAACAATAGTGATGAAGACCATCTATATATAGATCCAAAACGAGGATACGAATAATAGAGAAGGAAGGGGTAATACAAAGATACAATAGAATACCCAATGTTGAGTATCGTCAGAATGGTGAACAATAGTGATGAAGACCATCTATATATAGATCCAAAACGAGGATACGAATAATAGAGAAGGAAGGGGTAATAAAAAGATACAATAGAATACCCAATGTTGAGTATCGTCAGAATGGTGAACAATAGTGATGAAGACCATCTATATATAGATCCAAAACGAGGATACGAATAATAGAGAAGGAAGGGGTAATACAAAGATACAATAGAATACCCAATGTTGAGTATCGTCAGAATGGTGAACAATAGTGATGAAGACCATCTGTATATAGATCCAAAACGAGGATACGAATAATAGAGAAGGAAGGGGTAATACAAAGATACAATAGAATACCCAATGTTGAGTATCGTCAGAATGGTGAACAATAGTGATGAAGACCATCTATATATAGATCCAAAACGAGGATACGAATAATAGAGAAGGAAGGGGTAATACAAAGATACAATAGAATACCCAATGTTGAGTATCGTCAGAATGGTGAACAATAGTGATGAAGACCATCTGTATATAGATCCAAAACGAGGATACGAATAATAGAGAAGGAAGGGGTAATAAAAAGATACAATAGAATACCCAATGTTGAGTATCGTCAGAATGGTGAACAATTGTGATGAAGACCATCTGTATATAGATCCAAAACGAGGATACGAATAATAGAGAAGGAAGGGGTAATACAAAGATACAATAGAATACCCAATGTTGAGTATCGTCAGAATGGTGAACAATAGTGATGAAGACCATCTATATATAGATCCAAAACGAGGATACGAATAATAGAGAAGGAAGGGGTAATACAAAGATACAATAGAATACCCAATGTTGAGTATCGTCAGAATGGTGAACAATAGTGATGAAGACCATCTGTATATAGATCCAAAACGAGGATACGAATAATAGAGAAGGAAGGGGTAATAAAAAGATACAATAGAATACCCAATGTTGAGTATCGTCAGAATGGTGAACAATAGTGATGAAGACCATCTATATATAGATCCAAAACGAGGATACGAATAATAGAGAAGAAAGGGGTAATACCAAGATACAATAGAATATCCAAAAGGCAAAAAGAATACATTTTCAACTTAATGCCTTTTGGGTATTCTATTTTTCTTGGTATTAGGTACACCTTCCTTCTCTATCGTTCGTATATATATGTATGTGGTGTGGTCTTCATCACTATTGTTCACCATTCTGACGATGCTCAGCATTGAGCGATACCGGTGAATGGGAGTCTCGTTTACGAACTTAATAAAATAGAACGTAAAATTAAATATATTTTTTTTAAAACTCTATATGCGATTATGGATATATCAAACATTGAAATAAATATTTTATAATGAAATACAATGAATCACGTATATACGCGGTTCGATTTGTTATAATTCCTGATAAGCCGCAGTTTCTGGGGGTTGTTTTTATTCTGATTTACTTTTTTTTTCTATGCTATGTTTTTAATTTGCTATATTTTAAATTGTTTTGTTTTGATTTCCTCTGTTCATTTTTATTAAATTATTTTGTCCTTGTTAAACAAGTACGTATATATCTTCCTACATTCCCTAAATTAAGTATAAATGCTTGTGAGGTTGGTTGAGAAATCGGTCGAGGCAGGATTCGAACTCGCGACCACTGGATTACTAACTAGCCCAGCGCGCTAACCGCTCTGTCATCGACCCATCTGCTAATTTTTCATTGTTTTTGTTTTGATTTAGTTTATTTTCATTGTAAAATGGTACAATTTATTGTATTTTATAATTGTATCATTTGATTATAATCACTAGTAATTACATACATTGCCCGAGAGAGGTTACACTGACGAACTGTTTATACAGTTTAGTGAAAAAAAATGTATTCTTATGCAAATTTAATAAATAAAAAAGAGGTTATAACTATTGTTTAATTGTGTGAACCATCGATTAATGGTGAAAATCTATATGTTTCATCGGTGTAGAGAAGGCGGCCCGAAACAGAAAACGGAATTACTGTTAGATTTGCTTCCTGCCACACCTGTACCATAATTATCCAATTTGATATGATCCAAGAAAAATATACAGTCCTACTTTCAAAATCTCATGTTTTCAGTCCTCAGACGCAGCGGAATGCATAAGCAACAATTATGTTTGATAATTAAAAAGATATCCTGCGAATTGATAGAACTAGTTGCATGTTACACATGAGATCCAACTGTCGATAGCGATAGTACGTATAGTTGAAGAATAAGTACCAAACTATAAACACATAAATACAAATTATTTTATATTTTAAGATATTTGGTTTTCTATACAACACATGTACCTAGGTATGTATGTCAAGATAGGATAGTATGGAGGTCAGTCCTTTGATCCTACCCAGAATATGAAAACAGCATGATGGTATGTACATATGTATGTTTGGAGATTAGTTTCAAACAATTAAGTCTTCTTAGATATTGTGTGTAGGCGACTGCCATACAAATTGTATGAACCAATGTCGTCACTAAATTCAATTTTTATAAAAATTTGAAATGAGCTAATATAATGATAATATTTTTTATATAAAATTAAATTATCTAGTTGGGATGTTTCGACTTTTTTTGATATTTTTAAAAAATTGGAAATATAGGCAGTTAAACTCATAAATTTATCATAAAAAAAATATTTTTCTTAATAAAAAATGTTTGTGGAACCCTGGAATTTTTTTAAAAAAATCATTTTGAGATTTTGTATTTGTCTTTGTTTATACCAATTTTCAGCATTCTAGATTTTACGGTTTCTGAGATATATGGAAAAATAAATCAAAATTTCAAAAGTTGATAACCCCTGACTGAAACAAAAATTAACAATTCTGAGTATAAAAGTTTTGTAGGCCTATAACTGTTTATATATTCTGAAAATTTGGGCTCTGTTAATTGAGCGGATCAAAAGTTATAAGGGGGGGGGGGGGGACACACAGACCACAGAACACATATACAAGGCACAGACACACACACACACACACACACACACACACACACACACACACACACACACACACACACACACACACACACACAGACACACAAAACTCACATAAAATGTTCTACTCCGAATTCTGAGTAAATCCATGTACGGGAACATATATGCTGCGAGGCCTCTAGTTGGTGTTATTAGCATGCTAAAGTCCACTACTTCATACAAAATGTTCCTTCGTACACGCATCTTGGCTTAATAATGTCGATTCATTCAGAGAATTGAATTCTCATGAACGAATCGACAGTTGGACAAAAATATAAAATGGAATCAACTTATCTATCCTATCAAATTGGAAGAGTGTTAATAATTGTCAATTTATTTTAAAGTGTTCGATTTATGAAAGAAAAAGTACAATCTATGAGTAATTTTTCTATTGAACAATATTACTTAAAACAATAGACATTCGAGTAAACCCACCAATCACCTATAATAATTCTAACACTTGTTTTTTTTTCAAACAAACTATTGCGAAATTCTACGAATAATTTAAATCGCAAGACTTAACACAATACACATCCTCGAAATATTTATATTTTTGCGCCTTTTCGTTACAAATGTTCAACCGAATTCATTTTATTTTTCGGAAAGAATTCTTTTTATTTAAGAATTCAAAACCGTATCTTGTTTTACACTCTGTCCAGTTTTCTCGATAAAACTTTACCCAAAAAATATTTCAGAGCCTCACAAAGCGCTTACCCAAATTTATACATTATAATATTTACATTGGTACCGCGACCAACTTTTACAACGTTTTCTTTGTCTAAATTATTTATAATAACTCAAACGATAAAGTTTTGAAGCAACATTCATTGTAGATTTTTTATGATGTAAAATATGTGCTTTGAAATGAATTATTATCGTTTAAAATTTAAAAGGAATAATGTTTGGAGCCTTGGAGGTATATAGGTGTAACAACTTAATAAACTATAAAGTAAAAGTAGATACTTACCATAGATAAAACATAGACAGGTAAGTTGCAGATAGGTATATAATAGCTATCAAAATAATATCAACTAACCAGTTGGTACCTTCTCACAGTGGAATGTTCTCTTCCCCGCGAGCACAGGTACGTAAACATTATTATGCTAAATAGTAATACGAAACTCAAGAAATTATTTGAGTTGTATTTGAATAATTCAAATAAACTTGTAATTATATTCCAAAAGTTGCTAAAGTTTGAATACCTAGTAATACAGTAGTACCTACCATTTCGCTGTTATTTTCTGTGTGGCATAAAATAACATTACCTACATAATAACGAGTAAAAATAAACATTGAATTGATAATAAAAGGAACATACCGAAAAACTTTTCGCCCATGTTTCCTCTCAAAACCTTGATTGTTGATTCAATTGAACTGAATTTTTTGTCGTAGGACCTTACAAGTTACTTGTAGATATCACAAAACCTGTACCATATATGTGTGCAGGGCGGATAAATCATAGAACAATCAGGAACAAGAAATCAGGGCGGTAGTCTTAAAAAGGGCGCTTAAAATTCTAAAATGTTATATAAATCAAAAATCCACAGGAATGGCGCTCGGTTCTCTTTGCGTACCCGGATAGATGCTCGGCATGATGGTGTAAATATGTAATATTATGAATCTCCAATTGTTGTGGCTATTTTTTTTTTATAAACAACTATATAGGTAGGTTTAGGTAATACTAACAAACAAACTAATTCGTCATTTTAGACCCGATGTAATTTTACATAATTTTAAATTGTTCTACATTTGATATTCCAAAAAAAATGGGGGGGGGGATTCAAATATATTGCTACGGGCGCAAACGCACGGTTATCCGGCCCTGTGTGTGTGTGCGGCGTAAAATAATAATAATAACTATATTGAAACTACATTATATGTAGATTTTGCCGAAACACATATGTTAACGAATATTTAACATATTTGTTTTGTTAAAATTAGTCAAAATATAATTAGAATTGTATTAATGCAAAGATACCAGAATCTATTTGTAGAATAGAGGGAAATGAAAGAATCTTACAACTTACAACAATTAATTTCAATATATTATTCCTAAAATATGTACTATAAAGATGTAAGTTTTACGAAGATACAATTATTTAACACTTATATTATGTATTATAACACAAGAAAGAGGTTGATTTGACACAAATCGGCGCACGCCCGCGCAGTCAGATTAATACATCCCGCCGTCTTGAGAAGCATCGATTCTCGGTGATAGGTTGAGACTGAGACGGTCGCCTAGCGGAAATTTGCATCTTCGTTGGTTGAACTGTCACCAAGTGCTGTGTCGCCAAAAACCAATAATGACAATATAAAAAATAAAAAAACGATAAAAAACGACTTCGGAAAAATAATTCAACAAAAAATAAAATCAACAGAGCTGAATGATTTCAATGCTTTATTTTTTGTGTACAATTGTAAAAGGCTTCTGGCCGTAGATACAAATAAATAAATAAAATGCACTAAAAAGTATAAAATACTTATCTTATTTATAGCACGTTATTTTTACATCTAACATAACACATGACTAACAAACACATATTGTAATTTTTTTATTTATGTAGATCAAATCACTTTTTGAAGTCGACGCCACAAACATACCCTACGATCACGATCGATTCAGTCTGTCTTCAGTTGCCCTTTCGATTCGCCACTTGGAGAAACTGCGTCACATTCCCCTTCACGTCAAATGATTAATATAATGCCCAAAAAAAAATATTATTCCAATGTCAGTATAAATAAAAACAAATACGGTACTTTAACGCTATGCTGTTCTAACTGAGCGAATTTGCCACTGATTAATCTAATGACAGATGCTGTAAACCGAAATATATTATACCTTCATAAATTATATAATATAATTTGTAAAGAAATATGTATCAATAATATAGACACACTTGTCAGATATCTACAATCATAGTTTGTACACAAATAGCAACAAGAAAAACGTCACTAAATTTTAATTCATAAATGGCTGAGAACAATAAACGTCACAGCTTAATGAACAAATCATTAAATAAAATGTAATACACATAGCCAATTAACAGACCAGTCATATACCTACTTGATAATTTGTTATTGATTTAAATCCATGTTGTCAATGTTTATTTATTTCCATGTGGCTAAGATTAAAGAGTAGTGTATGTTTATTTATTTATTAGTTTGTCGTAGCTTTAAATACTTATTCATACTAAGGCGTTTAAAATTTACATGGAATGATTACAAAATATATAATGAATGATTAAAAGAATATTTAGTTCTATATCTCAGAAAATCGCTATTGACCGATCGTTTCATGTCGATTTGCCTGCCTTTCTTGGTCGCAGACGAGGTTAAGATCTGGTACAGAGATGATCTTCGAAAAGATGAAAGATTCATCATCGAAAAGATTCATCTTTCGATTGGAAGTTCTCAGTCCTCAGATGCATTGACAAAACACTAGGTCGGAAGTGATCACCATAAAATATAATATCAGAGATTTTTGGACTAGTCTTTACAAAGACCAAGTCCAAAAACCTTAAAGATTGCTTGAGATCTTCGTATACCTTCATTTCCTTATTTGTCCTTCATACCCCATCATCTCCAATCAAAATCCTTTACATACTGCTATATTATTTCATTGTTTATTTTAATTTTAATAAGATCTGTTCTTTATGTGTTTTATTTTTTTGTTCTATTTTATTTAATAACGAATTTCTTTTCTGTTTGTTTCGTTGTGTGTTGGTCATATTGTTATAATTATGTGTAGATTGTAGTTTTGGCGCATGATTAATTTTATAGTTATGTATATTATGTTGTTGTTCGTGTTTTGGGGGATTATTTATTTATTAACGGTAAAAAAACATTTACATAAAAAAAAACAAAAAATAATACAAACACGTCATCTAAAATAAACAGAAACATTTTTTATATCGTTTAATGATTCGGCGGATATTTTGTGGTAGTTAATATTAACCATATTTGAATCATAAATTCGCTATAGACCACTTGTTTTTTGAGTCACTTCGCGACATGTTTCGGAAGCGCTGTCCTTCCATCGACCGGCGTGTCTAGACTAACCCAACCAACCCTCAACCGCCACACCCCTCGCTTCACAGACAGATACACACAAATTCAACATGTTAGTCTAGACACGCCGGTCGATGGAAGGACAGCGCTTCCGAAACATGTCGCGAAGTGACTCAAAAAACAAGTGGTCTATAGAATCATTTTTCGTTGTACAAAATTATATAGGTACCTACAGAAACAAGAAAAAAGTATATAAAGAAAAAATAAAGCAAGAGAAAAAAGAAATGTAGAGAATAGAAAGTGAAAATAAAAAATGTTTTTACTTTTATAGAAAACAAAATACTTTTCTGTCATGATAAATATCTCATGATTTTATAAAATATTTAATATTTATTAATATTGATGAATAGTAAGAAGATACCTATACCAACATGTTATTGAAACATGAAATCATCCGACACAGGGCCGGATCCACCGTAGGTTCAAACGGTGCAGTTGCGCCAGGCGCAAATCAATCTGCAATCGGCGCCAAATATAACAAAAAAAAATCAAAAAATATATCAATATCATCGATTATTAAATAATGTAAATGATACTTATTCAAAAGTGACTATTTCTTCTAATGCATTAAGTTTAAAAAATAATGTAGTGAATTGTATTTTCCTACTTCCTATGTGTAAAGTATTTATTTATTTTATACTGCTTCTCGGGCAACTAACAAGTACTATGTCAAAAATTAATTATAATACCTTAAATTTTCTCTCAAAATCATGCACGTGTCATGCATAAGCTGTTGAATACGAAGAAATATTATTATAAGTTTAATTACATCTAGGAAAAAAATATATTTTTAGTTCAATTCACGATTTAACTCTCTAACATATTAATACCTACGTCACTAACAAAAAACTACGTACAAAACAAAATAAACACAAGTATTTAAAAATGTATTTTATTATAATTTATAAAAATAATTTGATACTTGAAATAAACATTACATTTTAGTGAACGTAGATTGGATCATTTCAATAACATAATATTGTGTAAAATTTTCATTCGTGAAAATTACATATTTCAACGACAGATAAAATTCCGGAAGGGATTGCATCAATCATAGTACATCGACCCTATTACCATCTGCCTAAGACATACTTTAAGATGGTCAGAAAGGATTGATGACTTTGAGATATGGTGTTGACAGAGAATGCTGCGAATACCATGGACTTCTAGGAGAACCAATGTGTCAATAGGTACTTAATGAACTGCAGATATAGGAGGATCATCTTAAAACAATCTGCCTGTAGCGTATTCTTCAGTATTTTGGAAACATTGTCAGAGGGATCACATAATATAACCTCGATCAACTAGAAAGGTCTCTCATTGATCCGATGGAGCGAACCTGTCAAGTCTAATACAAAATCTTTAATAGTATCATACCTTCACGATTTTCAATCACTGAAGCCCTTTTCAGTTATGTTTGGAATTCATGATTAATTTTATAAGTTTAAAAAAAAAACAAGATAAAGGAGAGAATGATGTCAATAATGAAAGGAGTTGGATTGGTCTGTGGTGGAAAGAGGAAGAGGAAAATAGCGAATGGCGTATGGTGATATATATTCTAGTGGTGTTGTTTTTTGTATTCATGGTGAAAATAAAGACGTTAAACATTAAAAAGGCAATTCTTTAATAGTTATGATACAAAGGAGGACGAAGAAGATATTATTATAAAACAGAATTTTCGCCAATTTTTCAAATCGTAGGTAGGAACTCATTTATCGACTCTACAATATATTTTTTTTCTGACAAATTTGTGTATTTTGGAACCAAAAAATACCATATAATACCTACTCGTATACTAGATACAGTACTCCGTGCAATGAGCGAATCATTGTATACCTACCGCGCGTTTGATTTCTTGGTTGGCAACATATTATGTTTTCCATACATTTCAGCACTTCCTAGATAACTGTTCTCTGAATCGTGTTTTTTTTTCAACAAATAAATCCGAAAACAATTCACATTAGTCGTTATTCTCTATACAAAAACGACGTTTTCTGCCCACCAATCCTCACTTCGATTCATACAAAATTTGCTAACTGTGACATCTAGTATATTTTATGAAAATCTATGTTTAGACCATAATAATATACAAATTCATAGAAATGTTAACCATAGAAAATACATCCTATTCCAAATGTCAAAGTCAGTATATTTTGACGTTTATGAAACAATTTGTCGAGTTGTAAAGAAATGTCAATTTTCCTTAATAGTTTTATAAAATAAAAAGTTAAAACAGATATAGACAATATTTCAAAATGGCTGGAACATATTACTTTGTCATTGTTGGACATCTAGACAATCCTATTTTTGAAATGGAATTTGCACCTGTCAACAAGGAAGTTAAGGTACTTCTTATAATAGTATTAAGGCAACTGACCTTTCGCTGGTTATGCTCACAGACCAATAATCTATATACACAACAAATTAGGTGGCAATCAATATAACGTATTTGAATACTTTCCCAATGGTTTCGAATGAAAATTGAAACAGTACTCACACTAATATCAAAAAGTAAATGTTGTTAACAAAGGGATTTAAATTTCGAAAAGCAAATACTTTAACTGTTTCATAAATGTGCCATTAATATCCGATTTATATTTAAACATATACAGTCTTACTAATAAATGTGTTGTAAAAGCTACACGACCGTTTAACACCCGTGTAGGCAAAAACGTTACTAATAAATGCTTTGTAGCAAAACAGTTGGTTAACGACTGTGTATCTCTCATAAAAATTTTACACAACGCTTGCACGCCTGTTCTAGGTAGTTTAGCGATGTTTGAAGACAACTGTCATCTATCATAAATCAAATTTGATTTTGATCTGCATGTTTATATTGTTATATCTTGAAATAATATGACGAAAAATCTTTAAAAATCATTATACTCTCGATAGTTATGCATTTTAGGTGCAAAAGTTGTTAAAAAATTAGCTCCTTTACAATATCTCGAGCTTCAAACCAGAAGGGCGTACAAATGAAATGACTATTTTACAGGAGAGACAAAAAACTATTTATTTCTGTAACGGTTCAATTTATCCATGTAGAGTATTTTTGGAAAATTTGGCAAAAATAAAGCCTCATCGAGGAGTATTATCTAAATTTCAATAACTAGTGAATTTCTTATATATTTTACAAGATATCGCTCAAGTCTTCGGCGTATGTTCTTACGCCCTTCTGGCTCGACAAATTCACCTATGCCATAGCAGACATCCAAAATATCTTTTTGAAATATCTCGAAAAATACACAACGAAAAGCCATGATTTTTTACAGATGGTGGAGGTCTTAATAAAGTATAGTTTGGCATATAAAACGAAAAATCTCATTTTTACAGATACGCCCTTCTGGCTTGACACCTGCGATATCTAAAATGGTGTTTGCATGAATATTCATATGATGAAATTATTCGTTATATTTTCCGTATTCCTATTTTAAAATATGAAAAATATATGAAAATATTAACTATGACAAACGTCAAAATTAGAATGGCGGATGGCTGCTGGGGACTTTGCGCATGTGCAGGCGTGAAAATACAATAATCGATTTTTATCAGTAAGACTGTGAATGCGTTTTGGATATCCCCCGTTCCACCTCACTTTATGTACCGATCTCCCAGCCTAAAATCGTAATCATTTCTGTATATTCTTTACATTGTGGATTAAGCTAATTTTTTTTATCGTGAAATCCTTGTAGTTTACCCTGTTTTCAAAGAATTCTCTTTAATTTTCTCATAATTGGTTGAAATGTATGCATAAAATTAACTGACTGATTTTTTTTACGACTGGATTTACGTTTGTCTGTTATAAAGCCATACAACATACATATCTATAATGGGAAGACATATATCTTTATCAGGAAAATGTATGACATTAATACATTATTGCTTCTCTGGGCTGGAAACACTGGTTAGAAGCAAGAAATTGGCGTACGGCAATAAACTCGCCACTTGCGCAGGGTGCAAGGAAGTGTTTATTATTATTTTTTTTCTACATTATACAAATTTATGTTGCATTAAATTTGATTGATGCATTAAAATAACAATGTGCTAAAGAAAGAATTATTTTTGTGTAGTTACCATTTTAATATTTCAAAATTTATACTTTTATTCCAGAAAGAAGACCATAGACATCTCAATCAATTCATCGCGCATGCTGCATTAGATCTAGTCGACGAACACATGTGGAAAGTCAATACAATGTATTTGAAATCCATAGACAAATTTAACCAGTGGTTTGTGTCGGCATTTGTCACTGCCAGTCATATGAGATTTATCATGGTACACGACGTTAAGAATGAAGATGGAATCAAAAATTTCTTCAACGACATGTACGAATGTTATATCAAATATTCCCTAAACCCATTCTATAAGGAAAATTCATTAATTAAATCGGCGACATTTGACAAAAAAGCTCAGATGTATGGAAAGAAATATTTAACATGATGTTATATTTTCTAAGTCTAAGTTTGTAATTAATATTTGTTGGTATATTTTATAGAATGTTTTATTTATAAATACTTAAATTTTCTTGGTTTCACATAATTATTTATTTAATATTAAAGCTGACCGCCGTGGCACAGTTGATAAGTCGTTTGTTTTCTATGCGGGTGTCCTGGGTTCGATCCCCAGCAGAGTAGAAATTGATTTAAATTCATTTCTCATGCTAATGTTGCTTCTCTGGGCTGGAAACAATGGTTAGTTGGAAGAAATTGCCATATGTTAATAAACTCGCCACTTGTGCAGGGTGCAAGGAAGTGTTAATTATTATTATTATTATTAATTCTGGTATCTTGGAAGCATTGCTGCTCTTGAATATTATACTAAGGTCACTCTAAAACACAAATGGTCTTACTTACTATTTGCAATTTGTGTTTAAAGCTGATACTTACCCAGTTTTTTGTATGACCGAAACTGACTTAGCATTGGATTAAGCTTGTATTTTAATTAGTAAGTAAGGCCCAAAGAATATAAATGTGTATGACTTTGCTGTGTAAGTAACCACTGTTCATAAGCCAGATTTTCACAGCTATTAAAATTTGCTGTGGGGTAAATGGCATCTACGACTCCTAAGTTTATTTTACAACTCTGGATATTGTTGTTATTATGACAAAGAATTTATTCTAGCAGCATTTGCAACAATATTGAGATATTTTTATTGATGGCCTGACACGAAAAACTATTCTGTCATATACTAAATCATTTTCAAATTGGGAGCTGAAAATATGACTTAGTGCTTGATACAAATATATTGTAAATTTTAAAACTTTGATTGGTTGGAACATAACAAACCGTGTTCCTACTTAAGTCTGTGTCATATTCCCTGAAAATATATCATATTATCTAATTCCCAGACCATTTTTCATAGTATTTGTGATAGGTCGGCTTATTTAATATAAGATTACATGATGGTTACTAATAGGGACTGAAATTATTATTATTACTAGGTACCATTCTGACACTGGAAACATTTTCTTTCACATTTCACTCCAATGTACTGATGTCATTTTCAAATTAGAATAAATATATGTATTATATAAATGAAAAAAAGATATTGTAACAATCTGTCTAAGATATAACTTAGATTTAAATTGCAATCCAAAGTAAAGACACATATAAGTATTCTCTTTGTAGTGTTAATCTCAGTATAATTCATAAATATCTACAGTAAGATGTTATGCTATAAGAATTTCTTTTGACAATACGATTTGCATGAATGAACGTGTTTATTACAATAATATTTCATATTTAATAAAACTTAAGATTTACATAGGCTTAGATATACAAAATAATATGCCCTATTATATCTACCAAATGTTGTTCTTAAACATTTCTTGTAAGTAAAAATATTTGCATAGTATTGTGTAACTAAAATGAAAATTATTCTCTCTCACACCCCCTTTCAGAGATTTATTTGTTAATCAACTGTTATGGAGTTAATATAACTAAAAATAAAAATGTATTATTGTATTGTGTCTTTACTTATATAAATATAGTTCAGAATATTGGAATATAAGGTTGGTATAATATGCCAACATCAATCGTAAATAAATTTTAAGAACCTATTAAAATAGTAAGATATCTATGATATATTTACTATGCGATGTACAAACATATAAACATATACATTACAATAACATTTATACCACATGATGCTAAACAAATCTCTTCTATTCTTACTAAATATGCCCAGCTCATCATTTTTTTTCTTCAGAATTATCATTATTCTAATGAAGATCAAAAATTTTTAATAATGTTTATGAATATTACACAGTTGGTAAGGCCGTTCGGTTTCTGTGCGGACGTCCTGGGTTTGATTCCCAGCAGTGGAGAAATTTATTTAAATTCATTTCTCACGCAAATATTGCTTCTCTGTGCTGGAAACACTGGTTAGTTGGAAGAAATTGCCATACGGCAATAAACTCGCCACTTGCGCAGGGTGCAAGGAAGTGTTCATTATTATTATTATTAATATTAGCTATTTCTTAAACAGTCATAAAAAATAAATGTATAAAATAAAGATTTTGTTTCATTTCTCAAGGTTTTTTGTTTTTCATTTATCAATTATATATCTGCATGAAAAAGTGTAAAATTTATTATGAATAGCGTCTTCTTATACAAGCATCATAATAATTATCATTCTTTCCACAAAAGAATAGGTTTTAATTGACTTTTTTCCTTCAATAACTAGATAAACAAGAAAAAATAAAACAATAGAACTTTTGAAATATCGTATACCTGCAGTTGACAATCATGATATCATAAATCTATCCGTAGGTATTATATTCTCTGCATAAATCAAACTCAGACATAGATAGGTACTTCTGAAAAAAATTTAAAAAAAGAATTGGCTTTACATACCAATGCTGCTGACAATGTTTTAATCGGGTGGATGGACTGATGCTCAACAGAGAAACGGGAAGTTATGGCAGGGAACAAAGATGCTTATTGTGCCTTCCACTTAGCTTTGAGACTCAAGCGGTAGAAATGCATCTGTTATTAGTGACCTTTATCAAAGTCCTAATTATAGCATCCGTCTTTGAGAATTTTGCCAACGAGGATAACATCAGCTTATATGAATACAGCATGAAGGTCTATATTATAGCCATTCATAAAGTAAGAGTGAATATCATTCACAGATACTTGAGAGTTTTCATATTGGGCACCCAGTTCGCCTACAACCTCTATTATCATCGTATTTCCTGTGTAGAGAGAATCTAGATTACTGAACTTGGGAAGTTTTCAGGAAAAAGTTACCTCGACTAATCCCAATGCACCTAAAGGACCCGTTAGCCTATTAAAGACCGAGCTATTAAGTTTAGCCACCTAGTGGAAAAACAGTATAAAGCTCTGATTATTATATACTGCTGTATTTCCTTACCTTGGATATGACTTGACTTCCGCAGAAAGGATATTACAACAAATATTTCAATATAAACATAAGTATTTTTAATCGAAAATAAAAAATACACCTACCTACTCCCGGAAAATTTTCTGTGATGATTATTATCAATATGAGCTAATTATTTTTCCCAATTGTCTATGATGCTTTGCCATAAACCAAAATTCAATTACAAGTAAAAAGTATCAAACAAAAAAGATCGAATAAAGCCTAGGCTTTATTTTAAGTGAATAAAAATAAAATTATCCTTTTTATAAAAAGAACCATTTTCAATTCCATTTTAAACAAATTCAACCCGAGTGACTTAAAACATAAATGTCATATTGTTTATGGGTTGTGTTGGGAAATTATTGTATTGTGTAAATTAAATGTAGTTTTCCAAGTTATAAATGGACGAAAGTTAAATTATCTTTTGAAAGAATCATTCGACTGATATTGCTGATATCCCTATCACACTTTTTCATATTAATCTGGTAAATAATTTATGTACTTTTTGTTATTTTTAAAACTATTTGCTTGTTAATTGAATGCATCTGTCAAAAAATGGTAACATGACGTCAGTTTTCAATGTACACGTTTTCATATTTTCCTACGTCAAATGGATTATTTTTAAGTCAATAAACAAAATTTAAGATAAAGAATTGTTTTGAAATCAAAATCGTGTATTTGTTTTTCAAGATATTACGGAAATTTCTTAATATTTTGACAAACGCAGTCGGCGTAGTGACTTGCCGATGCGGCGGACCTTTTTGTTATTATTCTGTTGTTTGCGTGTAGTAAACTAAGTGATAAACAAATATTTGATAGTTTTAGATTTGTAAGATACAATAGAAATGGCCCAGACAATCGTGACTAGCACATCCGAAAGAAGTATTCACGAAATGTTAAAAGATACTCCAGCATTGAATGAATCTAGCGGCTCAGTAACTGCAGGGACAGAACCAAAATACAATTTGACTCACTCCCAAAGCATGCCTTTTCCATCGCCGAGCGGTAAGTAAATTTATTCACATTCATATAATTTATAGCTATTTTGTTATTAATTATATAAATCGGTTTTTAATCTTTTAAAAATGTAATAGATTCATGTCTAATTCTAAATTGAAATTAAATTGAGAGTAAATGAAAACTTTTCGAAGTACCATGAAAATTCTATTTTTTTAGTTGTGTTTAGTTGCATAGTAAATTTTGTTACATTATTGCATTTTTTTTTTGGCTAGATGACTCCTATTAAATGGGTCTTACGGCCATTTTCAAGTTAATAGATAATTATTGTACATGGTATAACAATAATTATATCTTCTCTTTGTTTGGTTAACAATAAAATGAAAAAATAAATATTACGCATATAGCTATATTAAATCAAATATTGATGTTGTTTCTTTTGACGAATTTTAATATTAAATTGAAAATTATTTCTTTATTACTGCTATGCAGTAAGGTCAGAATGTTCACGGGCAGTGGGATCTTTTATATTGAGAGAGATTGGTAAAGTAATGGGGATTGGCAGTTGAGCATTATTGCATTTGTAATGTGCAAATGGAAATCACTATGATACTGATTATACAATGATGATTCATTTGAATTAAGTGCCGGCGTCTTGGGTTTTACTTTTGATAATAATTTATGTAAATAGAACCGGTAACTGATACAAGATCATTCCATGGGCCTTCTTGCTTAACTTTTGGCACTATGAAACAATATAGTCTTGGACTACGACTCTTAGGAGCTGTTTCACCAGGTCTAGAATATCTCCCAATTATCCCTATTTAGCGGTTATGTCTTAAGTAAAGTAAAATTTGCGTTTCACCACTCCCGAATAACGCTACTCTTCAGATAAATTGACAAGTAACTTATTGGTGACTTTACGTACCCAGTAAAGTTATTCGAAACTTTATTCTTCACTTTGAAAGTTGCATTTCATTGCCGGTATCGCATGTTTCATTGTTATTTTCTTTTGAATATGAATTTATTCGAGGCAACAGATGATATTTTCGATGCGAAAATGTTTCCTACGCGAAGAAATAAAATATTTAGGCCACGAAAAGACTGCTTCGTCGAATTCGATGAAGTTGATTTTAAAAGAAGATTACGCTTGTCAAATCATACAGCATCAATGATATATGACTTGATAAAACATTGGTCTTTGATATATTGAGGACATATAACGCTAAATCTAGTGACTGAAAACATGATAATGCAGTATGAAGTAACATGTTAGTAAGGGTAACTATAGCATGCATTAAAAAGGATTTATACGTGATTTAAATTATGGGATACCCACAATTTGTTGATTTTTTGCATTTTAAGAACAAACATTACTTGAAATGATAAAAAATTATCGGTCATTCACTTTGATTTTATGCACTCCTTAAGCATATAAATGACTTATTTCTGTACGACACATAGTTATGGAGTAATTTTAAAAAAAATGTTGTAAAAAAAATATTTTTAATTTTCTTTTTAGAGGAATTTAGGCTGAACTTTCAAACTGTGTGACGAACATTCACTAGAGAACTTATTTTCAACATTTTTTCGGTATTTTTTCTAAAGACACACTGTATAACATATTTGAGGAATTTGATTTGAAATTGGGGTGTTAAGTTTATATTTGTGTTATGTAAATAATAAAAGACATACAATGCCAAATGGCTTTAAACTAACGTGTGAAAAATATTATTCCATTCTGATAAGATCTTCTGCCTCCGGATCGTAGTCAAATATTTGATTTTTTAGCACTTTACTATTGTTTTTTGGAAGAATATTATGTACTAACAATCAAGTTAAAAGTTGATTTCTAAATCAAATTAAGACTGTATTATAGTCAAAATATAAAATAAAAACATTATATTACCCTGCGTATGCGAGAGGTGAGGGGGGGATGGAGAAAAAATCAACACATCTCGGAACTAGGAAATGTGCTCTAAAGCAAGCCAACATAGCTGATGTGCCTGCATTATACTTTGATGGAAGAAACAATAAAACTTTAATTTCATCCAACAAAAACGGAAAAAATTGTAGAGAGACCATATTGGAAGAGCACATCTCTTTGATAAAAGAACCTGACACAAAGTTTTTGGGTTATATTGCACCAGAATCTGGCTCTTCTTATAAATGCGTAGAAAAATCCATCGCCGACTTCTTCCTGGAAAAAATATATTTCTGCATACAATTTGTTGGCGATAGGGTGTGATAGAAACAATGTGAACCTTGGTAATCAAGGAGGCATTATTCGCCTTCTCGAAAAAAAACGATTAAATAGACCGATAGAATCGATCATATGTCTTCTTCACATGAACGAGTTCCCTTTCCGTCATTTGTTCCTGCACTTAGACAGCAAAACTTCAGGACCTAAAAACACTTTCAGGACCCATTGGAAAGTATTATAAAATTGTGAAAAGATACCTATTTTCCAATACCAACCTATTCCTGGGGTGTTACCCGATGTTTCTGCAGAAGATATGAGCGCTGATCAAAAATATTTGTACAGAATCGTACTAGCGGTAACAACAGGAAATTTTCCTGGTGACTTATCAAACGAATCGCCTGGGAAAATCTCTGTTTCCGTGCAATCTCCTTCTCAATACCTGATTGTTCTCGCAACGTACGTCGTCAAAGCTTACGCTCCGACTTAGTTCACAATCGAAACACATCCTTTCTGTAAAGATAGAGCGCGACACCTGTGTCAACTCATATCTGCTACTAGATACTTGCCAGCAGAACTTAAGGTAATAATAGATTCAGTTATTTAAAGAAATAGTTACTTTGCTCATCCTGAAAAATATATTTCTGGCAATTTTAACTGATCCACAACAGCACATCCCTGAACTGGGGGCACGTCGTATATTAAAAGCTCAAAGTATCAAAGAAAATACACTTCGACTGTCTCAACTTCCTTTTCTAGACCTTTATGCATCATCCTACATTGATCTCATTCAGTGGCATGATAATGATAAAATTACAGAACCACCACTGTTGAAACCGATACTTATGAAGAAATCCACTGTTTGTCGCACAAAAAAGAGAAGGTGACTTGTCTCTTCTATGGCTTCCTTGCCATTCTCAAGCAGTAGCAGTGGAAATAGCAGTGAAGACTGTCACTGAGGCTTCAGCTAAGCTAAGTACAAAAAACGCTAGTGAAGTATATCACAATCCAAATTGAGTCACGAAGTTCTATGCCAGAGTTCGAGAGTATGCAAGATTTTCGTGCAAATTAAAATTATTTTTATGATTTTCTTGTACTATAATTATGTGTTTTTTTTTTATAATACATCATTGAAGCTTTAAAATGTGTGTTTAAATGTTCATGATCATGTTGCTTTGCCTTTTTACCCCGTTGCAATGACTTAGAAATATCACATATTATATTCATAATTCTATAATTTCAAACCCAATCCGGAGGCTGAAGATGAAGTCCTACTTGGACCATATTTCACAAGTAATATGAAGTCATCATTTGGCACCTTTTTCGCAAAAAGCCCGAAAGAAATCGAACAAAACATTTTTTCCATACAAAAACGGCCCAGCCTACTGTACAACTTAAACATCAAAATGAAAAGCATTTGGCTTATGTCCATGGAAGAATTTAAAAACTAGTATATTTTTATCTATTTGTCCATAAAAATGGAATGTTGCCATCGTTATTCATCAATTTACTTCTCGGAACTTATCCAATGATGGCGAAACGCAAATTTTATTCAAAACATTTCAACCGGCGAATAGCACTATTTAGTTAGTGATGTCTGTGCAATGCAATTGCTAAATTAAGAATACTTACTACTCCAGACAGTGAGATTAGGAGCTAGTTTTTTTTTTTTACAATAAATGAATATGTCCTTGTTATACAAGTACATATACACCTTCCTTTTTTTTTTTTTTTTAACATGTCTACGTAGGGGACGCCAGCTATTAGGATTTGGGTCCATTTTACTCTTCCGAAGAAGCGCACTACGTAGCGTTGGGAGGGGTTTGCAATCTAGAAAAGAGTTTATTAATTCGGATTTTAAAAAGACCCGGGTTGTACGAAGATGGAAACACAGAATTCGGAAGATCGTTCCACAGTCGGGCTGCTGTGTTAATAAAGGAGTTCGAGAAGCGACTTGTTCGTATATGTTGAAGGTCCACTGTGAATGGATGCTGCGATTGAGTGAAGCGAGTGACTCTGTTGCGAGTGGGTGGAGGAGGGACCAAAGATGCAAGTTCTTCTGAGCAATTCCCGTGGTAGTATCTATAGAATAAACTTAAAATACCGACTCTGCGTCTGTGTTCTAGTGATTGCAATCCATCAGTCAGTGATGGATCATCAATCAGACGTATAGCACGCCTTTGGACAGCGTCGAGGGTATTCAGTAGGTATTGGGGGGCGCCACTCCAGAGGTGACTGCCATATTCAATAATTGGGCGTATTTGCGCTTTGTAGAGTATACAGATCTGGGTCTTAGTAAAATATCTGCGCGCTCTATATAGTACGCTCAATTTTTTGGAGGCGAGTTTCACCTTAGCTTCGATGGAGCCCTTGTAGTGTAATTGGTTCGTTATAGATACTCCAAGCAGGTCGATAGAGCTGCTGTTAGGTAGGGTGCTTCCGTTGAAAGACACTTGCAATTCATTGGGGTTTCTCTTCGCAGAAATTAGACAGGCTTGGGTTTTTGAGACGTTAAATGAAACAAGATTACTTTCACCCCAGGTATTGATTGAGTGGAGGTAGCTATTTATTTTTTGATGAAGGTCTTTCCGGGCTTCTGATATTTCACTCTGTTTAGGAGGTTTGTCAAAAGAGAAATTGTCATGGACTGTGCTGTCATCAGCGTAACAGTGGATGGGGGCGCGTAAGAGCAAGTCATTTATATGTAGGAGGAATAGGGTTGGAGATAGAATGGACCCTTGAGGGACTCCCGCATTAATGGAATGGGGAGAAGAAGAGCAACCGTCCACTACAGTACAGTTATGACTTCGCGATCTTTTAAAAAATTCGCAATCCAAGTACACAGAGACTGGGGTAGTCCATAAGAAGGGAGTTTCATTAAGAGACCTCGGTGCCAAACCCGGTCGAAAGCTTTAGAGATGTCAAGGGCGACAGTTTGAGCTTCTCCAAAGCGTTCCATAACTCGACCCCAAACGGATGTCACATACGCGAGTAGATCGCCACAAGATCGATTTCCACGAAATCCATATTGTTTTTGCTATAAGTGAACTACATTCTAAGCATAAATGTTTTTGCTATAAGTGAACGAAATCGGTCGAGGCAGGATTCGAACTCGCGACCACTGGATTACTAGCCCAGTGAGCTAGCCGCTCTGCCATATAGTATTTAGTAGTAGCGTCTAGAACCAGCTCTTCTTTTCTGCATTCTTAGGTTAGGTTTAAGTTTGTCTATAATAATAATAGCGACTCGCGTGAGCGAGTTGCTTTATAAATTGAATTATAAATTAAATTTATATATTCTTTTAATTTTTCGCACTTAATATAAAATTTCACAGCTCATTTGACTTAATACTACGAGATCTCAACCAATCAGAGAGCCAACCGGAAACAGAATGCAAAAGGGTAAATGCGGATTGTAGACTCTAGTGTATTTAGTTACCTAGGACTGTACATTCGGGTCATAGTCTATGGTTTATATGACATGTACGTTGATTTTTTCTTGAGATTTGAAATGTATAATATACATATTATATTATAGGCGAAACATTTCAACATTATTGACCTTAATTAAAATTTACATATTCATTTTCAATCGTACAACATATCAGTGCAATAATATAGCTATTAAGATCTATTAATAGGTTTAGCCACCAGTATATATAAACAATCTAATATTTGCCTTGTAGTAAACACATGCTTCCGTAATAATGTTAATTTATATGCCAAGTAGCTATTCACAATAATAAATATTGATAAGCAACCATATCACATTTTTATTTAACTATAGTTTTAGGAAAAAAAACAATGAGTGCATAAACATAATTACATAATTATATATTATGTGCATCATTCGTTGACAAAATAAATTTTTGAAGGTGCGCTATATAACAGGGCTGAGCAAACTTTTGGGACAAAGGGCCAAAATTAGAAATTAAAAAGAGCGGCAGAAGTAAAAAATTAACTTTCCTAATTAAAAATGTCACTCATACATACATACATACATACCATCATGCCATGTCCCTCGTGGGGTAGGCAGAGAGAACTGAACGCCACTTATTTCTATCTTAACACACATTCATCGCCTCGTCGACATTCATACATCGTCTTATACATGTTCGTCTGTTATTCATGCTTCTGACATTTCCGTCTTTCAAAATACCATTCACATGGACGTGCCATCCCTTCCTTTTAACTATATTTTATTTTGATAAAATGTCTCATAATGAAATTTGCTTTACAGGATGCACAACACCCACGCAAAATGG
Source organism: Molanna angustata (assembly GCA_963576475.1). Classification (NCBI taxonomy): domain Eukaryota; kingdom Metazoa; phylum Arthropoda; class Insecta; order Trichoptera; family Molannidae; genus Molanna; species Molanna angustata. The sequence continues at coordinate 5,556,172 of OY754981.1, forward strand.
AGGTGCCAGTGGACTGTTGAAGAATAGTGCTTCTAGAATGGATTCCTTAAAAAATTGGAGCATTTCAACTTATAAATGCACCAAGCAGTTGATGTATGAAAAGTTGGGAAAATCATCAAGAACAATAGATGCAGGTAATTTTTTTTTTATGTATGTGTTGCAAAGGTAAAACTTAAATAATCAATTGAGGATGTTTAAATACAGGGAGCGGCAGAAATAACTCCCCAATTTGAAGGGATATTAAAAAAATACGTAATTGATTTTAGTCAAACTTTTATTATGCCATAATAAGAATTATCATTGCCATTTATTGTAAACATAATATCTAAATCAGGGGTGGGCAGACTTACACCATCGGCGGTCTACAACATAAAAATTAGACGACAAGCGATCGACTCACAAGCAGAAAAAATAATTGGTTCTTACCTACATACTACTTAGAGGTCGATGAATTGCTTTGCGTGTTTTCCGCTAATGTCTCGTACGAAGGCACGTATTTACTAAGTGCCAAACGTAAACACGAAGACAGATGTTCGTCAGTAAGCCGATTGCGGTATTTTGACTTAATTATTTTCATTTCAGAAAATGCAGATTCACACAAATACGTTGACCCAAACAAAGCAGTTAATTGTTGGGCAATTTGCTTTAGATTTGGGTATTTTTCTTGCGTTAAAAGATACCAAAATGTGGTATCTGTTGCTCTGGCTTTGAGGTGTATGTCTGAAGTAATCTGCATTATCTCGTTTTCAAGAGAAGGAAAGACTATGTCAAAAGTATTCGATATTTCAGAAGCAATTATTTCAACATCCTCACAAGAAAATGGATAAGTCATGAAAATAGCAACGTTTGTCAATTTTTGTAAGTCTGATAAACGTCTTTCTAACTCACTGAGGATATTTCTAACTTCTGTTTCGTATTTATTGTAATTTGATACTGTGCTTGCTCTTGCTTTCAAAGCTGCAAAATTTAAAATTTTTTTTTTTCAATTGATTAATCAGAAGCTGCAATTTACTTTTAAATTTGTTGATTGCGCTAATCATGTCAATAATAGTTTTATCTTTCCCTTGCAGCTCCAAGTTTATAGTGTTCAAATGACCGGTCACGTCTGTAAGGAAAGCCAAATCACACAACCAACTTTCATTTTTAAGAATTTCAGTATTGTCACCTCTTTGATCCAGAAAAGAAATAATTTCAGGCAGCAATTCTTGAAACCTTTCTAAGAACCTTCCCCGGCTCAGCCACCTTACGTCTGTATGGAGCAGTAAATCTGTGCTCAGATTCGCTGGCCTCCAATTGCAGTTTGAAAAGGCGTCGTTTAAAATCTTCAAAATGTAATGAGTATTGCTATGAAGATTGTAAAAAGTTTACAATCTTCATAGCAATACTCATTACATCTGCCATGTTTAGTATTTTTGAACACAACGCTTGCTGATGAATGATGCAGTGAAATGAAAAAAATGTCGGGAAATCTTCATTAGATCTGCATAGTGCAATAAATCCATTAGTATTTCCAGTCATTGTTGGTGCTCCATCTGTTGTAATGCACACTAGTTTATATAGCGGCAGCTCGTAGTTTTTTGCAAAACTTAAACGCTACATTCATTTTGGAGTAGAATTACGCTATTATTTTGCCGGCCGGGCCGGGCTTTGTAAACTTTTAGGTTCATTTTTGTAAGTATGGGCGCGATCGACCCTAAAACCGCTCGCGATCGACTGTTTGCCCATCCCTGATCTAAATGATTAAAGTTTCAGTTACTTAAAATAATATCACTTAAATGGCGACCGTCATTGCCTATCTACATGACTGAAGCCTCACTCGGAAATTGCGTATTACTCTCGTCGTCATCTCTTGTGGAATTTCCGCGATTTCGTGTCGGATAGCAGCTTTGAGTTCGTCGGTTGTCCTCGGTTTGTTTTTGTAGACTTTACTCTTCAGTCCGGACTCGCCTACTACCACTAGCGCTGAGCTACGACGGTGGCAAATTCGGGATTTATTTCTGCCGCTCCGTGAGGATTCAGTCGTGTATAGACAATGACGGTCGCCATTTAAGTGATATTATTTTTAAGTAACTGAAACTTTAATCATATAGATATTATGTTTACAATAAATGGCAATGATAATTCTTATTATGGCATAATAAAGGTTTGACTAAAATCTATTACGTACTTTTTAATAGCCCTTCAAATAATCATATAATCAATTGAGGTGTACCACAGATGCATATTTATATATGATATTATTAATAGTATGAATGTAAATTATTTGATCCCAAAAATAAATAAAAATCCTATACCAACTTGAACATTTTCCAAAAATGTCCATAAACTATTACTTGTAAAATTTACAAAGGTACAGGGTATTTATGTAGTGAATTACATATTGTTTGAAAATACCTTTGCTTAAAGAATGATCAAATAATGCCGCCCATTGTCAGTGAATCTGGTTTATGAGACTTCAGAGTAAGAATTATTCCGAAATCAGTGCAATCAGGTTTATAATTTATTTATTAATTCTAAAATATACATCTGAGATCGCTATAGTGAATTAATTTAAACTATAAGAAAACAAATAACTCAGAAACAAGTCTATAATATAATCCATCTTATAGTGTCCGGGTCCAACTCATCTAACTTGTTGACTGACTCGCTTTCGTTTCCGCTTCTGCGTCTCGGCTGTCTCCAACATTGAAACATCGGCCCACTCCGATGCCCACATACATTATATATTTCTAGTATAAAACAAAAGTACATTTCTATAACTATTACTTTCCTGGGGGTCAATTTATTCATAAGCGACAAGTAAGCATTGGATGTCCTCAAGGTTCTGTTCTCGGTCCGCTTCTTTGGAACATTCTTTTCGATGATCTATTGGATCTTCCTCTTCCGAGCAACTGTATAATTCAAGCATATGCCGATGATGCTTACATTATGATTCGTGCTGATTCTCGCAGATCAATCGAGAACTCAGCCACCCAAGCGCTGAGCTTTGTTTCTGACTGGGGTATAAAAAACAAGCTATGCTTCGCTCCAAATGAGACTTATGGCCTGGTATTTAAGGGCATACTTCGCAGACGGCCGTCCATTCAGTTTCTAGGAACTAATATTGTCTTTCGAGACCAAATCACCTGTCTTGGAGTTATTCTAGAAAGGGGACCGAGTTTCAAAAATCATGCCAAATCATGTGTAGATAAGGCTAAGTTTGCTTTCATTAAAATAGGACACCTCGCCAAAGCAAGCTGGGGTCTGCAATTTCCTATCGCCCGCCTTTTCTACAAAGCCGTTTATCTTGGCATCGCTTGCTATGCGGCAGGCTGTTAGTCTAACGCCTGCGAGTTTCAGCATATTCGAAGAACCTTGCTTTCAGGCCAAAGATTCGCTCTCATTGCACTATCCAAAGCTTACAGAACAAGCCCCACCGAAGCCCTGCCAATTTTGACAGGCTTAACCCCCCTTGATCTTGAAATTCAACATAGAGGTGCTATTTTCAATTTATTGCGAGGCCGTCCTTCTGTCGTCGGTGACACTTCTTTTCACCCCCCTGAAAGTCGAACGTCTCGAAGCTCAATTAAGAGAAACACTCTACTAAACATTTGGCAAAACCGCTGGACGACCTGTCTAGTTGGTAGAGTTACCTTTTTCTTTTTTCCTGACGTGAGGTCGCGACTGAAATCTCCTTGGGTTGTTCCAGACTTTTGGACTTCTCAATTTCTCACAGGACACGGTAACTTTAAAAGCTATCTCCATCGCTTCAACATTGCTCCCTCTTCCTCATGTCAGTTTTGTCAATGTCCGGACCAAACTTCGGATCACATCCTTTGGGAGTGTTCCCACCCAATTGTGTCCTCTTACAGATCGGAGCTCCTCGTTGCCGTGTCCGTGGGCCTCTTCAAGGTCCCATTGGACATGCGGACTTAGTGATCTCGAAGAACAATTACAAAGCCTTCAAACGATTTTGCCATAGATACGGTGCCTTATTATCCGAAGATTCTCACTGACTTTTCTGTTTCCAGAGATCTTGGTCACTTCTCTGATGCCCTATATATATGGATCTGAAGTCGCCGACAGTCCGCAAGTGTAAATCTCAATTCGCACTTGTTGATTGTTCTTTTTGCACCATGGTGCCGAGATTGCTAATCTAGAGGGCTCCATGAGCTACTCTTCGTGCCATGCATTGTTTTTTTTGTCGTTCATTCTAGCGTTCTGCGAAGGGGCCGTTGACAGTCCCCATATGCGGAGCGGGTGGTGGTGGGAGTAGCGAACTATTACTTTTAAGAATATAAATACAAAATAACTGTAGATAAAATAAAAAATACTTGGTATTCATTCTATTAAATTTAATTGAACAAAATAGGGCCAGTATTTCAGTCGGCCCTCAACTCATTGAGTTTGTTAAACTCAAGATTAATCCATTTCCGTATTTCAGTGCAATATGACATGTCAGTTACTAAATCTTCAATTATAGACATATTTTACTTTTTCTGTGATTATTATCTGTCAAATTTTAAATAACCTCAAATAATACGAACTACAAAAAGGGACACTACGACTTGAAATACTATTGTTTTATTATCCAACATGGTAAATTTAATTTTTTTCACCAAAATAATGCTTTTAAATGCCCATATTCGTTTCAATATGTTTGTTTTGTTGTGTGGCGCCACCGTCGATACATCTAACGCCTCTAGTGATAGAACACTGAAACTACACTCATTGCCTAGCAACGAGTCAAGAAATGACAGTTGACTCACCGTTAAGTACTTAATCCGCCAGAAACGTTGAGTTAAATATTTGTCGTTTTAGTGACGTATTTGAGGGAAGATTAGGCCTAAACGGAAACTGTAATACGCTATATTTTTGTAAAACTTGAGTATATCTCTTAAACTGAGACTGTAATACCGGCCCATAATTGGTTTATTCTAGATCATATACTATTTCACTAGGTTAAAATAAATACCTGTTCTGAAGTAGTTTGTTAAATGTACATACACAGTTATATAACTGTCTTTAACCCATTGCAATACAAAACGAGTGGTTTGTGGCCAACGCTAAACTCCTCACTAACAAGTCATTCTATAAAATATTCAAATTTTGTATGGAAAATATTCAGCATTTTCATGAAATGAGTTTTAATTCTTCAATGTCATTTTATGAAAGTGATGTACGTGTATACAAATATGCAAAATTTGAAAAGAATCGAATGAGTGCTTTAGTCTACAATGTTTTTCTAATATCATGTCAACTTTCAGACTTGGAAGCACAAATTGAACACATAAGAGACACACAAAGAAAATATGCCAATATTCTGAGGTTATCAAGAGCATTAACCAGCCATTTTTATCATGTTGTTCAAACTCAGGTAATTCATTTATATATTCTGTAAAGACCCTCTGAAAATTATTTACTTCAACATACCAAACAAACAAACTCGTCACACCTCAACGTTCTTTTTAGACAAAAAAAAGCAACACTGCACAGAATTCTCCATTGTACCAATGCCTTACCACATATAATTACTTGGAAAGTATCTGGTCCGTGGACATTTGTATGTCCAGGATCATTTTCCGGAGCCACATTAGACAGGAATAATTCATTGTTTCGTTACCAGTAGTGAGTACATGTAACATGAAATCAAAGTTGGGCTGATTAAGTAACAATTACTTATGTTATTCTTATTTATTATGTAGTTAAATTTTTATTTTTGTACGTAGCTCATTTTTTTAATAGTTTCACATATTTTAATTTACTGAAGAAGCAAAAGCTTTGAAACCAGTCATACCAAATAACTCATACTTCAGAATATTTTTTTATTCAAATGTTATTTTGATTGATTCCAGCATGCACTGGGTGAAGCGTTCTCTGATCTGGCTCAAAAATCACCGGAACTCCAAGAGGAATTCCTTTATAATTCCGAGACGCAGAGGAACCTCACTAGGAATGGTGAAACCTTGTTGGGAGCCCTCAACTTCTTCACCTCTTCAGTCAACACACTCTGCCACAAGACCATCGAGGATACGTTACTCACGATACGACAATATGAAACTGCTAGGTGAGTCAAATATTTACCGTGATGTTCAATTAATATTCATTTATTTACGTCATCAATTGCCTTTTTTAATTTTTTTATCACACCATATTTTACAATGATACAAACAAGTTAATTACTGATTGTAAAATTTTTGTGTTAACAGAAGGGAAATCCATTTTAAAATTAACAAACAAATATATACCAAAGTTAACAATTTTTACAATATTTTTATGTAGATAGGTCGATGGCAGAGCGATTAACGCACTGGGTTAGTAATCCAATGGTCGCGAGTTCAAATCCTGCCTTGACCGATTTCGTTCACCTATAGCACAAGCATTTATGCTTAGTTTAGGAAATTTAGGAAGATGTATATGTACTTGTTTAACAAAGACATGTTCATTTTTTTTTTTAAATATATACATATTTATTAATCAATTTTAACTAATTTACTGCTGCTCAACTAGGAAACCCTGTTTTAAGGCTATCAGATGTTTATCTTGTTTATGTATTTTACATACATAAATAAGATATTAAAACATTGAAATACAAAATCATAGAAATATAAAAACAATCATGCACATTCTTAGAATACTACATAATAATAGTATATAAAAAAAATCATGCACATTCTTAGAATACTACATAATAATAGTATATAAAAACAATCATGCACATTCTTAGAATACTACATAATAATAGTATATAAAAACAATCATGCACATTCTTAGAATACTACATAATAATAGTATATAAAAACAATCATGCACATTCTTAGAATACTACATAATAATAGTATATAAAAACAATCATGCACATTCTTAGAATACTACATAATAATAGTATATAAAAACAATCATGCACATTCTTAGAATACTTCATAATAATAGTATATAAAAACAATCATGCACATTCTTAGAATACTACATAATAATAGTATATAAAAACAATCATGCACATTCTTAGAATACTACATAATAATAGTATATAAAAACAATCATGCACATTCTTAGAATACTACATAATAATAGTATATAAAAACAATCATGCACATTCTTAGAATACTACATAATAATAGTATATAAAAACAATCATGCACATTCTTAGAATACTACATAATAATAGTATATAAAAACAATCATGCACATTCTTAGAATACTTCATAATAATAGTATATAAAAACAATCATGCACATTCTTAGAATACTACATAATAATAGTATATAAAAACAATCATGCACATTCTTAGAATACTACATAATAATAGTATATAAAAACAATCATGCACATTCTTAGAATACTACATAATAATAGTATATAAAAACAATCATGCACATTCTTAGAATACTACATAATAATAGTATATAAAAACAATCATGCACATTCTTAGAATACTACATAATAATAGTATATAAAAACAATCATGCACATTCTTAGAATACTACATAATAATAGTATATAAAAAAATATGTTAAGTAAGCAAAAATTAATAAACAATTTTAAAAATTTGATTCACATTGCAAAACTGCACTAAGTATAATTTTCGCCAAACATCTTGAATAAGCTTCCGGGTGCGCAGAGTGCAAATTTGTGTATTTTTGCTTCGTTGGTTTACGTGCAAATCGCCCCCTTCTCGGCTAAACGTTCAAGTTATTTGGCGACAATTATCCTGTCTTTAGTCAGTGGAGTCTCAGTGTAGGTATATAATTGTCCAACTGTCGATTTGTTCAGGAGAACTTTGTTCTCTTAACATATCGACAATGTATCAAGCCAGAATACGCGAGAATTGTATGGAGAGGTCTACTTTTTTCACGGCTTTTCCAACTTTGATGTCAAAAAACACCAACTTAGAGGCTTCGCAGCATATATGTTCCATACACGGATTTACTCAGAATTCGGAGTAGAACATTTCGTGTGTCTGTGTGTGTGTGTGTGTCTGTGTGTCTGTGTGTGTGTCCGTCCCCCCCTTATAACTTTTGATCCGCTCAATTTACAGAGCCTAAAATTTCAGAATATATAAACAGTTACAGGCCTACAAAACTTTTATACTCGAAATTTTAAATTTTTGTTTCAGTCAGGGGTTATCAACTTTTGAATTTTTATTTTATTTTTCCATATATCTCAGAAACCATAAACGCTAGAACGCTGAAAATTGGTACAAACATAGACAAATACAAAATCTCAAATTAGTTTTTTCAAAAAAATTCCAGGGTTTCTCAAACATTTTTTATTAAGAAAAATATTTTTTTATGATAAATTTATGAGTTTAACTGCCTATATTTCCAAAACTTTTACAATTATCGAAAAAAGCCGAAACACCCCAACTAGATAATTTAATTTTCTATAAAAAATATTAACATTGTAGCAGAAGATCTCAATTTTTTTTTAACAATTTTTTTAAAAATTGAATTTAGTGACGACATCGCTTCATACATTTTGTATGGCAGTCGCCTATACACAATATGTAAGAAGACTTAATAGTTTGATATTTCATCTCCAAACATACATACATACCATCATGCTATTTGCATATTCTGGGTAGGAAAAAGGATCTTCCTCCATACTATCCTATCTTGACATACATACCTACATATGTTGTATAGAAAACAAAATATCTTAAAATATTCAATAATTTGTATCTATGGGTTTATAGTTTGGTACATATTCTTCAACTATACATACTATCGCTATCAACAGTTGGATCTCATGTGTTACATGCAACTAGTGTAAATGTATACGTCAGTTTAGGAGCTATCTTAGTAGAACAGGGTCAGCTCTCAAATAGATATTGCTGGTGCGTGCAATATGGTAAACATAGTGTAAAATCAACTTGGAAAATTATTGGAAAAATTGCATTTCAATGTGAAGGTAGAAATTATTATATCGGACATCAGCTTGATAGATTGCAAAGAGTCTTTAACGCAGCTGCATGGTTAATCTATTTAGCTGACTATACATATGAATAACACCTCTTCTTTACGAACAACACTGGACAAAGTGTCCAAAACAAATAAACTAAAATATACTTGATGTTTTTGAGGATCCAAATGACTTGGCTTCACACTACATTCAAGAAGTCAAAAAAATGTGCCATATGAAAGATATCTTACATTGGCTATCACACACTACCAACTTTTTAAAGTAATTCCAACAATCAGTAAGGCGGCTTACTATGATTGCAGTTTCTATGTAAACGGGCCTTTAACCACTTCATGCTCAGGTTTTCTTTTTCACAAAAATTTAACTAAAAACATCGGGTCATTTTGTAAGTTGTAAAATTTGCAAAATATCACTAATTTTTGAAATATAATACTTATTATACAAAATATTTTTTATATGTTTTTCAATAAATTAAAACAGCAAAAATGATTTCCGTAAACCTCTGCGTGCGTCGAGTGGTAACTGACGAGCACAAATCATTTTTTTGTCCTATGTATAGCAAGCAAGTCGAAACACTTGAGCAGTGCTCGGGTAGGCGGCTTGATAGGACACATGCCCTGCCCGCGAACACTGCTTGTTTAAAAGCATGAAGTGGTTAAAGTAGAATTAATTGTCCCCCTAACGCATTTGGAACTCAAAACTTTGACACTTTGGGATATTTACTTGTAAGACTTCTTTGCTCTAGAGACGACAATTAAGTTAAATTACATTCTTAGAGTGATCTTGTATCACTAAATGACGCTTTATAAATAAGTATTGTTATTGATGTAGTATCTAAGTGTCCATAAGCCATATCCAATAACTTATCAATGTTGCAGGATTGAGTATGATGCATACAGATGTGACTTGGAAGCAGCCAGTTTGAGTGGCGCCAACACCTCCAATGCTGAAAGTGTCGAAGAGATTCGGAAACAATATGAAAACCATCGTCAGAGCTACGAGAAACTAAAGCAGGATGTATCTATAAAACTCAAGTTTTTAGATGAAAATCGGGTAAGATAATTCTAATCATTTTCTCAAATTTTGAAAAGATTCATTCATCCACTTCCCATATTTTTATCTGGAATGGACTCTCCTTATTCATCTCTTCCACAAGTTCTGTGTGCTTGTATCTACTGCCTTCAGTGACCTTTTATCAACATTTCATCATCTTCATCATATCAGCCCTCTCTCATTCAGTAATGAACCTGAAAACTCTATCCTGGGCAGATCGCATCCAGCCACTTGTCTTATACCATCGGACCACCTTACCTAATCCAAAAAACCCCCAACAGACAAAGAAAAATTTCAACAATTATATAATTTTAATTGTTTGATATTTTCAGATTAAAGTGATGCACAAACAACTTCTGCTCTTCCACAACGCAGTGTCTGCGTATTTCAGCGGCAACGGTGCTGCTTTGGAGGCCACTCTCAAACAGTTCAACATCAAGATGAAGGCCCCCAACACCAGTCAGGGTTCCTGGTTAGAGCAACCATAGTGCTAGGCCTTCCTCGGACAACCAATTTATCTAGCTAGTGCATTCTATTCTAATCGGGAGGTGTCGAAATCAGATTATGTGTGTTTTTTGCTGACAATATCTATGTAACCAAAACGCCGTCTATACAAACAACGTGTATTTGAATTTTTTTAATTTCGTTGACGAAAAATTAATGAAAAAACATTGCCAATTTATATATTTTTTTTCTTTTATACAAGCACAAAGTGACCTGTTTTTCCTTTCAAATTCGTAAAAAAAAAAGATTGCATCGTTGGGGTTTACTGCATGTCACAATTTAAAAATAAAAATATTGCATCTATCTCTATTATATTATGCTTTTTGCGGTTATAATTCACAATTGAAATTTTCGGTATTATAAATAATACATTTATGACTGATTCAATATATTATTACTGATTATATATGTTGCTAATACCATTTATTTAAGAAATATTTTACAATGAAATATGTAATCAACCTTCTTTATTTTGCTTGTTGTTCTTCTTCGTGGTTACACCGCACACTCCATCTCTCCACATATCTCTGTTATCCGCGAGCCTCTTCATCTCACGGCAGCTGCTACAGCGCACATCACTAATCACCTCTACAGTTTCTGCCCTCCGTCACTCCCTCGGCGATAGTAACAAGCAGACCCGGATGCCCATCCATTTGGATCGTTGTTGGGCAACCCTCTTTGGTGGGAGTTGTCTTGTTTCTCCGACTCTGCTCAGTACCACGTCTTTAGGAATGTGGTCTGACCAATGAATCCTAGCCATGCGTCTGTAGCACCACATTTTGAAGGCAGCCAGATGTTCAGACTCTCTCCGGCATATAGTCCACGTTTCACTGCACACTCCAGAGAAGAGTTTTAATCAAGCTCTTCCTAACATTGATATCAATGTTAGGAGATTCAAATATCATTCATTTTTCTTATCATAGTCTAGAGATAAATAAATCTCTCTTTCAAATGTAAAATTACATGGGAAGTATTTCAATTCATGGGATTGATAAATTGATAAATGAACACAGTTCAGAGTCATTTAATGTCCCACTCTTAATAATAATAAGTAGAATCTTTATTAAACAAATATGAATAGTTTTAAATTTGATGTTTTCATTTTATTTATTTATTATTACTTTTTTTAATTAAAATGAATATGTCCTTGTTAAACAAGTACATATACATATTACTATATTCCCTAAATTAAGCATAAATGCTTGCGCTATAGGTGAACCAAATCAGTTGAGGCTGGATTCGAACTCGCAACCACTGGATTACTAGCCCAGCGCTCTAACTGTTACCCATGTAAAATTGGAAGAAATCATTTCCATTTCCGTTGAATTATAATCCTATGATATGCAGTAGCCCCTTTACAGGTATATTATTGTGTTTTATAACAATTTTACCATCCACAAACAATTACTTGTTAATATAATGACAAATTGTTCAGTTTGTCCATTTTATACAATATATCTTTAAAAAAATAATGCATAAGGTGACAAAATAAAAGTATTATGAACTTGATAAAAATAAATTGAATAAGTAGGAATATTGGTTAAAAAATTGCATTCCTTTCAAATAAAAAAGTTTAGATTTGCATATCAGCTTTTGCAATTACATATATACATTTTTATTTGTCTTAGATTAATCAAATAATCGGTATCTAATTTATTTTGAATATGGTGGAACCCATTTTTAAATTGTCACTGAGAGTGATAAATGTAAAATTTGATTAATTTAGAAACAATTCTTCTCTTATCAACAATTCTTTTAATTAAATCAATATCCCAAAAATATTATTATTTATGAAAATAAATAAAAATAAAAGTGGAAAAAAATAGCCTCTGTCGAGAGTCAGAATAACACCAGGTTACTTAAATCTTACTCTAATTAATGAATAACTTGTCCAATTGAACAAAGAACTTGTCCAATTGAACAAAAACTTGTCCTGTATAACAAAGAGTTTGTACAAATTAATGAAGAACAATACGTCCAATTCTGAAGCTTTTTGAACTAAAATAGGAACGTTTTAATTAAGGTCATTTGGATTTAATTTCATATTCTGTAACTGACGTTGTTATCTACAAAATTAGTGCACCATAGATAATAATATGAACTCAAATTGTCTATGGCGCAGATTACCATGCGTACTGTGCACTGTTTGGCCATGTTTATTTATATCATATCGCCGTGATATCGCCTAACCTAACATTTCAATTGATCTGCACTAGTATTCTTTGGTTTACATTTTCAACATAACGCAACACCTGTTAATTATCCATTTTTATTTGTTTCCGTACACAACTGATGTTTTCAACTTAAATAAAATATCGTGGACTGCTGTGAAAATAATTATTACGCTTCCAATAAGGTGCAAACTAAAATTAGGAACATTATGACAGTTAATTAGACTAAAATGTGGTTATAGAATAGGAAATTGAACTAATTCTTAACTTACTTAGAGTAAGAACGTTCCTATTTCAGCGTTATAGAATATCAACTTGGACTAAGTTAAACAGGAACGCACCTATTTTAGCCGGAACATTCTTAAAAAGTTATAGAATCAGACGTATTGTTTGTTAAAACTTTGCTAAAGTTATCGATTTCATGTATTTATATTTTGACTGACTTGTAATTAACACATCCTTGCACCCTTAGCAAGTAGCAAATGAGTCTTATTACATATATATGACACTTAACGTCTACCACATTCTTTAATTTCAATCGAAACAACATAAAAATGTGACAAACACTTTTACGGCATCAAAATTTGCAGCATATTAAATCTAACTAATATAGGTTCCACTATAAAATAGATGACGTCATATACTAATATATATTAAGTTATTTGTCGATGCTAAAACAACAAATATTGTTTGTTCATGTTTTATGTCACTGTCCAAAAATGTGAAAATTTATTGTTTTACGCCTATACGTATTTGAAAAATAATTTAACTATTTATATATGTACATTTATATATGATTATTTTCATTCCTATTGATTATGCAATATTTTTTTAGTAATTATTATTTACTAGTCATTTTAATATTAAGTTCTTAGAACCATAGTTATAATTTATAAGAGTACTTTTGCATATAACATCTCTATCCACTTGTACATAGAAGAATTCTATCTCAAATTACATTCATGTGTTGCCACGTCAATACTTTTCTGTCAGTTTTTTTATTTCCTTTGACTTTGTAAATCTACAAAAATTGACCGTTTTCATGTAAATTAATAATACTGCATAATTTTTGTTTTAATTATTTAAACAAAACAGTAAGTGATGCATGAAATATGTAATGTTTGATATAATAATCAAACTCAATGGAATAGGCTTCCCGGCTTTAATTGATGCTAAAGAAACTTGAAATTGTAGAAGATGAATAAATACAGTGGATATGAGGTACATTATTCATTAATGTGAGAAAACATATTATGACAGGATTAAAAATTATACATTGTAAGTAAATGAAAGTAAAAAAAATATAATGAATGTCTGACAAATCAAGTATACTAGACAATGGGTCAGCAATAAAAAAAATCATATTAATGTGATCTTGAAAGGAATAATGTACCTATATATAATGCCCCCAAGTCAAATTGAAAACGCTGTTCGTTATCGCCAAGCGCTAATTTTTTTTTATATGGGATTTGACGTTTGTTGTTTGTTATTGTAGAAAAAATTTCTACAACAAACGTCAAATCACATAGAAAAAAAAATAGCGCTTGGCGATAACGAACAGCGTTTTCAATTTGACTCAGGGCCAATGTCAGATTAATTGCAGAGCATGTATTGATGTTAATATAAAGTAATGACTAAAAATCAAGAGGGAAAAATGTGATATTTGATTCTCTCTACTTTTGTTTTCTTTATTTTCGCTGTCAGCTCTATGAAACCACCAAAATGACTTCTCGTTAAGTTAATTCAAATAATTGTTTTAATAAATCATTCATGTATCTTTTTTTTTATATGTGTAACTCCTTTAGGACAATTTGTAAAACTACAATAAACTAAATAAATAGTTTTAAAAGTGTCTTAGTTAACAAGATAAACATTTTTGATTGTGTTTTATGGTTTTAAGAGTTTTTCCACTATGTTATCAAGAGTGTTGTGTATCTAAGTAAAACTACGCTAAGAACCTATCTTTAAGGCAACGGTTAGATAGGTTCTAAGTGTAGTAGTGATTAGAATTTTTGTTTATAATGGAGAACAAGGCAGCGTAGGTGAGTTCTAAGCATAGATTGAGATTGGAATCCAGTGTTGAGAGTAACTTTGCATGTCCTTTTTTTTAACACATGTTACTCCTTTGTTTTTTTTTGCAAATTCCATTTATGATAAAGATTGTATATATATTTCTATACAATACCGCCCTATCTAATTATAATATGAAAATATCGAATAATAAATATCGTAAGCTATTGTAATAATATTTATCTATGTACTTAAAAATACCTACTAATTTTCCATAAGTTTTTAGCTAGATAGTAGTGAAAAATTATAATTTTCTAATTGTAAAGATTAAATGACCAAAAATTATTAATTGTTTGAAACAAATTTGATATAAAAAGCTTGAAACACCAAATTATTTTGATAATCTTGTCAAATTTTTTATGAATATATTTTTATGGCTCCGCTTCCATAATATGTAAACTTCAGTATTAGTCATTAGATATTATTTTGTCAAAGAAACAATATTATTTTAGTTATTTTGATTTTATTGAAGGAACAATTTTTTTTTTTTTAAGTTCTTTCAAATATTACTTAACATATTTCAATACCAATCATTAAATATTTTGAACTATTTAATTTGAATATTCATGATAATCATAAGCCCTATTGTCTATCTTTGTTAAACCAGGATATATATTCGTCCTTTTCCTCTTGATTGAGGATAGCAGCTGTAGTCCGTCGTCACACGTATGGCCCGCCTCCATGCCAATCTGTTTTGGGCTGAACTCAGAGCACCAGTCACCGAAGACCCCATTGTGGACTTAATCAAATCGCTCCATCTGGTCGGTGAGCGACCATGAGATCTCCATCCTTCCACGCTGCCCATCAGCAGTCTGGTTCCCTTCTGACAATGTGTCCAAAGAATTGAAGGATACGTTTGTAACATATCGTCGATAGACGATCCTCGATCTTCACCTCGTCTAGAATTGACACATTGGTTCTTCTGGCTGTCCATGGGATGCGCAATATACGCCTCCAGCACCTGATGAGTCTAGCCTTCGTATTTTTCGTGATGGTCCTGTCCTTCCATACTCTTGTGAGCTTTCCCAGTGCTCCCTTTGTTAATCCATGTATCTTTTCGCACTGCTTGTGTGAATTATCTCATTTCCTTTCTCATATATATCTGCTCAAAATACCAGCATGATACAATGAAAGAAAATACCAGTTTTGGTTGTCTTACTACAATGGAAACAAGATTAAAAATAAAGTTTAACTTTCCCTTGTCCTATATCAAAAATATCAACAAAAGGGCCTCCGATAGTTATATGTTTAAATCCTTGTAATGCCCATTTTACGAAAACTGCAAATTTGTAATGAAGGATTTAATGTTATATTATTCCAAGAAAAAATAGAAAGATGTTTAAGGCTTTATTATTAAATTTAAATATTTTATATGTAGTTATTAAATTAAACGTAAACCTATTTATGTTTCATTCCAACAATATTACTTTTCCGTGGATACCTTTATTTTATTATTCACTCATTTGATCTCATAACTTACGTATAAATTATGTACCAACCTATATTAATTTTAAAAATTCTGTTTATGTCAAATGTACACATTCTTTATAATGATAATAATGTTGGTGTTTAGAGAAAAACCAATGGAATATAGTTGTAGGTAAATTTGTATATCGTTATTTCTATATTAAAATCAATTTGTTTTATTACATGTAAAAATGTTTCGTGTATAGAAAGATATCTTGAGAAAGGCCGTGTGTTACTTGCCATCAAAACTTAAAAACAGTATTATAATTTTATTTTATGAATTCAAACCGCACCATGTTTGATCAAGATATTTTTCTGTTTGCGTTTTTACAGTGTATTTGGTATCTGTGCAATATTTAAACAATAGATATAATTAATTTTCAATTACCTTTCAAAATTCTTTTACATACTATGCAGATATATGTATTATTATTTTTTTGTCAAATCAGAGTTACATATAATATGTACTACATATTGGGAAATTACTATGAAAAGACCACATCAGCTATGTTCTTTTACTTTGAGACTGATGTCTTCACAGAATGGTTATTGCTTTCTCATTTATTTATTTAATTTTATATTTATTTATAATAAACATGGCATTTTACATACAGAGGTTTGACAACAATAATAAAGGTATATAAAAAAAAAGATTAAATGCTATACATATTTCAGACAGAGACAATGGAATTTGCTTTCTGTATAAAAAACAAAATGGAATAATAATTGCATAGTTATCAGTATTTATTTTCCCTGCCATTGCTCCCCTACAAATTTTCAAAACCCAAACTCTTGTATACACATACATATAACTCAATTGTTCGATTTCTACTTTGTACGAAAACCAAAAGTATTTAATTAAATAAAGTGTAATATATTTTGCATCTCTCTTTATTTAGAGAAAAAAAAGATATAATTAGAATTGTATTTGTGTGTGCTTGCAACTCATCAAAGTTTAAAAATATATATTCAAAATGTCGCTCTGTGCAATTGTATATACATTTTTAGTGTAAATATTTTATTACAATATGTTATAATAGCAGAAAGTATGGAAGAGTTTCAGTATCTTGTAAGTCTGGTATATGAAGGATGTATAGAGAATGGACTTAGGATGAATGCCAGCAAATCAAAGACAATGGTCTTTGAAAAGAGTGAAAGCAGAACAGCGTGTAAAATAAGAGTAGAGAACGAATGGCTCGAGCAAGTCGACGAATATGTGTACTTGGGAAGCATATTTCAACGGAATGGACGACTCAATAAAGAGATTGAAAGAAGAGTTATGGCAGGAAACAGAGTGAATGGAGCACTAAGACCAATTATGAATGATCGCAAAATATCAAAGGATGCCAAAGTTGCCATTCATAACGCCGTCGTAGTGCCAACCTTGACGTATGCAAGTGAAACTTGGACATGGCAGAAGACGCATGAAAGTAGAATAAATGCAGTTGAAATGAGATCGTTAAGAAGGATTTGTTATAGGACGATGTATGACCGGGTTAGAAATGAGGACATAAGGAAAGAATGTAAGATGAAGAAAGATGTCATTACTAGAATGAAAGTGAACACATTGAGATGGTTTGGTCACATGGGGAGAATGAATGAGGAGCGCCTGACGAAGAAAATATACAGAGCGGAAAGGAATGGAATGAGAGGTCGGGGACGCCCAAGAAAGGGATGGCACGACCATGTGAACGAAATTTTGAAAGACGGAAATGTTAGAAGTGTGAGCAATAGACGAGCATGTATGAGACGATGCATGAATGTGGACGAAGCGAGGGATGCGTGCCAGGATAGAAAAATGTGGCGTTCAGTTCTCTCTGCCTACCCCGCAAGGGACATGGCGTGATGGTATGTATGTATGCAATATGTTATATAAATGTATTATTTAGAGTTCTTTCACTTTTGTATTCAAATTTAGTACATACATATTAAAGGTATACATAAAATGTCTCCTTCATATTTGCAAATAATATATTAATTATTTACTATTCTTCTCTTATCAGCAGCAATAAATAAAACTCTTTCGACCAATACTTGGCAACGACGACCGCAGCGCCGCTACAGCGCAGCAGGTCCCCATATGAGCAGGAAGATATAATAGTGAGGGGTGAAAAAGGGCCTTTTTGTAAGATTTGCGTTTTGGCTCATATTGCCTTGTTTTTGAGTTGTTACAGTTGACTATTGCGCTGTCTTGGAATGACAGCAAAGACATTTATTTAATGCAATGATATATCTACATTGTACTTTGTCAAATATTATCATCTATGTTTATTTCGATTGAATCAAATATATTCCGTATTTTTAATATGTGCCATTTATTTTATTGTTTTTGCGATACATAATGTATATTGAATTTGGCCAAATTCCAGAGGTATTATCAGTAAAAAATGTTTTTAATATACTTAAAATGTTGTGTTGACTTCAATTGCATATTTCATGAAGCCATTACCATTTTTTAATGTATTTGTTTACTCATTTCGTGCAGACTTTTGTTTCAATAAATAATTTTAAAAATTTAATGAATTTGCATCACTATATAGAATTCATTTCACGTGTACTTCATGGTAATGTTGGTATGACTACCAGTCAGTTATATAAACTGAATTATGTTGCCATATTGCAAAATTAAGTTCCTCATATTTATAAGAAAACAATCTATGAAAAATGTACTCTATAATTATTTTAAACAAAACACTGTTTTTTTTAATGATTTTTGCTGATTTATCAGAAATAATTTTTACAAAAGCAGTTAATTATTATTATTATTATAATTATTTCCTTAGTTGTAGGGAATATCTTGTTATTAATTCATAACACCAAATACAGTCATGCCAACATAACCACAAAGTGTATGTACTCTAAATTATATTTTTGTATCAATTTCATATTCTTCTTAATAAGCTTAAACAAATTAGATGAATCATGTTGAAATGAACACAAGGATAATTCGCACATCCACTAAAATAAGGTTCCATCTCAACAATTATCGACCGCCATGGCATAGCCATTTAGTTTCTGTGCGAGCGTCCTGGGTTCGATCCCCAGCAGAGGAGAAATTTATTTCTCACCCTAGTATTGCTTCTTTGGGCTGGAAACACTGGTTAATTGGAAGAAATTGCCATACGGCAATAAACTCGCCACTTGCGCAAGGAAGTGTTTGTTTATTATTACTTTACATAAATCGCATTTGAAATTTGTCAGCACCATCATGATGAAGAGGGTTACTAGTGTACTTAATCTAGCAAAATCAAGAGAAGATACTGCTTTAACGATTATCTGAATTCTGCAGTGTTAATCTTTTGAGATGCAACCCTCTTCTAGTGGATGTACGAAATGAAATAATAATAATAAGATTAAACAATATTTTTTTTTATAAATACTTATGTGTAGTTAATTTATTGTAAAAGCATTTTCTTTTTGAAAGGTTTCTCTTGCAAAAATTATTTTGTATTAAGAATTGAATGTTTATGCTTTTAGCACAGTATTTATTTTGTGACATGCTTTACTCACAATAAATTTATTGTAATAAAAAAATACTATGTTTTATTTCTCCTTACCTTTTTATACACGTTGCATTGTAACACACTATTGATACATTCAATTACACTAGAAAATACTATGTTTTATTTCTCCTTACCTTTTTATACATGTTGCATTGTAACACACTATTGATACATTCAATTACACTAGAAAATACTATGTTTTATTTCTCCTTACCTTTTTATACATGTTGCATTGTAACACACTATTGATACATTCAATTACACTAGAAAATACTATGTTTTATTTCTCCTTACCTTTTTATACATGTTGCATTGTAACACACTATTGATACATTCAATTACACTAGAAAATACTATGTTTTATTTCTCCTTACCTTTTTATACATGTTGCATTGTAACACACTATTGATACATTCAATTACACTAGAAAATACTATGTTTTATTTCTCCTTACCTTTTTATACATGTTGCATTGTAACACACTATTGATACATTCAATTACACTAGAAAATACTATGTTTTATTTCTCCTTACCTTTTTATACATGTTGCATTGTAACACACTATTGATACATTCAATTACACTAGAAAATACTATGTTTTATTTCTCCTTACCTTTTTATACACGTTGCATTGTAACACACTATTGATACATTCAATTACACTAGAAAATACTATGTTTTATTTCTCCTTACCTTTTTATACACGTTGCATTGTAACACACTATTGATACATTCAATTACACTAGAAAATACTATGTTTTATTTCTCCTTACCTTTTTATACATGTTGCATTGTAACACACTATTGATACATTCAATTACACTAGAAAATACTATGTTTTATTTCTCCTTACCTTTTTATACACGTTGCATTGTAACACACTATTGATACATTCAATTACACTAGAAAATACTATGTTTTATTTCTCCTTACCTTTTTATACATGTTGCATTGTAACACACTATTGATACATTCAATTACACTAGAAAATACTATGTTTTATTTCTCCTTACCTTTTTATACACGTTGCATTGTAACACACTATTGATACATTCAATTACACTAGAAAATACTATGTTTTATTTCTCCTTACCTTTTTATACACGTTGCATTGTAACACACTATTGATACATTCAATTACACTAGAAAATACTATGTTTTATTTCTCCTTACCTTTTTATACATGTTGCATTGTAACACACTATTGATACATTCAATTACACTAGAAAATACTATGTTTTATTTCTCCTTACCTTTTTATACACGTTGCATTGTAACACACTATTGATACATTCAATTACACTAGAAAATACTATGTTTTATTTCTCCTTACCTTTTTATACATGTTGCATTGTAACACACTATTGATACATTCAATTACACTAGAAAATACTATGTTTTATTTCTCCTTACCTTTTTATACATGTTGCATTGTAACACACTATTGATACATTCAATTACACTAGAAAATACTATGTTTTATTTCTCCTTACCTTTTTATACATGTTGCATTGTAACACACTATTGATACATTCAATTACACTAGAAAATACTATGTTTTATTTCTCCTTACCTTTTTATACATGTTGCATTGTAACACACTATTGATACATTCAATTACACTAGAAAATACTATGTTTTATTTCTCCTTACCTTTTTATACATGTTGCATTGTAACACACTATTGATACATTCAATTACACTAGAAAATACTATGTTTTATTTCTCCTTACCTTTTTATACACGTTGCATTGTAGCACACTATTGATACATTCAATTACACTAGAAAATACTATGTTTTATTTCTCCTTACCTTTTTATACACGTTGCATTGTAACACACTATTGATACATTCAATTACACTAGAAAATACTATGTTTTATTTCTCCTTACCTTTTTATACATGTTGCATTGTAACACACTATTGATACATTCAATTACACTAGAAAATACTATGTTTTATTTCTCCTTACCTTTTTATACACGTTGCATTGTAACACACTATTGATACATTCAATTACACTAGAAAATACTATGTTTTATTTCTCCTTACCTTTTTATACATGTTGCATTGTAACACACTATTGATACATTCAATTACACTAGAAAATACTATGTTTTATTTCTCCTTACCTTTTTATACATGTTGCATTGTAACACACTATTGATACATTCAATTACACTAGAAAATACTATGTTTTATTTCTCCTTACCTTTTTATACACGTTGCATTGTAACACACTATTGATACATTCAATTACACTAGAAAATACTATGTTTTATTTCTCCTTACCTTTTTATACATGTTGCATTGTAACACACTATTGATACATTCAATTACACTAGAAAATACTATGTTTTATTTCTCCTTACCTTTTTATACATGTTGCATTGTAACACACTATTGATACATTCAATTACACTAGAAAATACTATGTTTTATTTCTCCTTACCTTTTTATACACGTTGCATTGTAGCACACTATTGATACATTCAATTACACTAGAAAATACTATGTTTTATTTCTCCTTACCTTTTTATACATGTTGCATTGTAACACACTATTGATACATTAAATTACACTAGAAAATACTATGTTTTATTTCTCCTTACCTTTTTATACACGTTGCATTGTAACACACTATTGATACATTCAATTACACTAGAAAATACTATGTTTTATTTCTCCTTACCTTTTTATACATGTTGCATTGTAACACACTATTGATACATTCAATTACACTAGAAAATACTATGTTTTATTTCTCCTTACCTTTTTATACACGTTGCATTGTAACACACTATTGATACATTCAATTACACTAGAAAATACTATGTTTTATTTCTCCTTACCTTTTTATACACGTTGCATTGTAACACACTATTGATACATTCAATTACACTAGAAAATACTATGTTTTATTTCTCCTTACCTTTTTATACATGTTGCATTGTAACACACTATTGATACATTCAATTACACTAGAAAATACTATGTTTTATTTCTCCTTACCTTTTTATACACGTTGCATTGTAACACACTATTGATACATTCAATTACACTAGAAAATACTATGTTTTATTTCTCCTTACCTTTTTATACATGTTGCATTGTAACACACTATTGATACATTCAATTACACTAGAAAATACTATGTTTTATTTCTCCTTACCTTTTTATACATGTTGCATTGTAACACACTATTGATACATTCAATTACACTAGAAAATACTATGTTTTATTTCTCCTTACCTTTTTATACATGTTGCATTGTAACACACTATTGATACATTCAATTACACTAGAAAATACTATGTTTTATTTCTCCTTACCTTTTTATACATGTTGCATTGTAACACACTATTGATACATTCAATTACACTAGAAAAATGGACAAATAATCAAACTAAATTTGAAAAAATAAACAGTATAACCCCTTCTTAAAAACAGAAAAAAACATGGAGTGTCTAGGACTAACCATAGACAGGAAACTGTCTAGATGTAGGGCACCTTGATGATTATTAATTGTAAATGGTGAAGATTCTGTTTATTGGTGAGTTTAAAGAAGAATTAGTTCTATAACAATAATTATGGAAGAGTGGCATGTCTCATACATTAATGTTAACTATAAATTATCGTCATGAGCCAATCGGCTTTTTAAATAATTATATTGAATAAAAAATAAATTATACTATTTTGTTGCATTCTTAAATGGTAAATTATTCCATATTAATGGAGGGTAAAAAAAATATAAAAGTAATGCATCCCTTGTGGGGATCGAACCCACGACCTTTGGATTAGAAGTCCAACGCGCTATCCACTGCGCCAAAGGGACATGTTATATATGTCGCAGTGATACATAATCACAATACAATAAACAATTTTACTACACACTTGATATTTTAGTCATGGTCTAGATATGAGTAGTTATACATTGTATGAAGCAACTGTTTCAAATGAAGATTTATTACACTTAAATGTAATATATGTATATTTTACTTTAATACATTTTACCATGAGGGCTGTGTTCAGATATGACGCTCGACATCGGGCGTCGGATGTACCTGAAGTTAGAGATTATGGCGTTTTTCACGCTATCGAGCGGCGTTTCAATCTGAATGCAGCATAGGGCGTTTTAAATGTCAATTATCATACATGTCTCTTTTAAGGTTATATTTTCATCGAAAGACAACAATTGGGCAGTGGAGTAAATCTAACCTTTTATAGGAAATTTTTGAATGATATTTTTATAAATTAACCTATTTGTGAATGCATATTGTCATTATAAATAATGTTAACTGACATAATAGATACCACATAAACAAATGAAGTCATCATTCCACAGATAAAATAGAAGTCAACAGATACTATAACTGTCAAGAGCGTTTTTCACCCGGCAATTTTACCGAGCGTTTGATGCGTACACTCGACGTTCAATCTGAACGCCACAGAGAGTCTTTCGAACGTCTGTTTCCGGTCATTATGAACAGCTTAGAGCGTCACTAAGTACACTCGGCGTTCATTATGATCGCAGCCCTGTGCTAATGATCAGTTCATTGCTGAGCGAGTTTCTTCCGATTTACAAAATGTTTTCACTGTCTCACAAAAATAAGATCAAAGGGTCCAAGAGAGAAAAGCCATGACTTGACAAGAAAATAACTTATCGGTTTTATAATATGTGATGTAAAAAAATAAAATATGATTCATAGCTTTAATATTTACACAAAATAAAATTACATATATTAAACATTCATTATTTGTAACAATATATATCAAAATACGGGACCATCATCCAAATTTTCATCGTCCTCTTCGAATCCTTCCCCATTATCAAAATAATTATCTACATAATCTGTTCCATCGTCCATTTCATCATCGGGATCTTCAATTTCTTCCTTTTCAGAATCATTCTCGGAATTTTCATCCCCAGACAAGTTTTTATCTGTTTCATTCAGATTCTCCTCTTTTACTGTTGTATTTTTTTCACTTAACTCTTTCTGCTCCAATTTCTTAAGCCTGAAAAAAATGTGAATATTAAAACTTTAAAATATGTGAATATTAATAAACTTAAAAATAAATGAGAATTAAAATTATTGGTTTTGTTTTAAATTTAATATTTTTTGTTCTACAATTAATAAGACAATTGTCCTAGCATGAAATGCATTCATAATCATAATTAATTTACAATAGACGAAATTTTATATTTTATTCTTAGTTTTTATTGACTTTATTTAATCTAGCCCCAATTATTAATTATATCAACTCGATTTAAAATTAACAATTATTTTTAATTAAAAATAATTTAATAAGAATGATTTAACAATTGTATATCTTATTTTTATATATTTTTTTTTT
This sequence comes from Molanna angustata, assembly GCA_963576475.1. Taxonomy (NCBI): domain Eukaryota; kingdom Metazoa; phylum Arthropoda; class Insecta; order Trichoptera; family Molannidae; genus Molanna; species Molanna angustata. The sequence goes on from OY754981.1 coordinate 5,581,198, forward strand.
CTCTAATAATTATTCCAACTGTTGATTTGCTCTTGAACAAATCAAGATACGCAATAATAGCCAAGATACGGAAGATTTGTATGCAAGATTTGTATGCAGGGTCTATATTTTGTATGCAGATACGCAACAATAGCCAAGATACGCAAGATTTGTATGCAGGGTCTATATTTTGTATGCAGATACGCAACAATAGCCAAGATACGCAAGATTTGTATGCAGGGTCTATATTTTGTCAAAAAACAAAAAGTATAAGTCAAAATACACCAACTTAGAGGCTCTGCAGCATATATGTTCTATATACGGATTTACTCAGAATTCTGAGTAGAACATTTAGTGTATCTGTGTGCTCCCCCCCCGCCCGCCTTATAACTTTTGATTCGCTCAATTTACAGAGCCCAAAATTTCAGAATATATAGATAGTTATATAGGCCTACAAAACTTTCATACTTAGAATTTCGAATTTTCGTTTCAGTCAGGGGTAATCAACTTTTGAATTTTTACTTTATTTTTCCATATATCTCAAAAACAATAATAGCTAGAACGCTGAAAATTGGTATAAATATAGACTAATACAAAATCTCTAATTTGTTTTTTCAAAATATTCCATTATTTTTAACCTTTTTGTTCAGCCTTTCAACTTGGTTCTTTTTAAATGAAAAACTATTTTACAATGCACCTGCGCTATACATATTAGATATTAACATTCACTCAGGGTGATATTTATTTAACACAATATTAAAGTTAATATACGTGCCTAGTTTCAATATCAATGGGTTTAGGTAATTTTCGTTTTCTGGATTCTTTGCCAGTCTTCCTGCCGTGATGTGGCCTCAGTTCACTCGGCATGTGTGCCCAGTAATATGTATTTGACTTTAGATTTTTCCCTTCATTTGATAGAACCTAGAAAATATAAAAATTTATCAACTGAAATAAAAAAAATATATATTACTAGTTACCTACAAACACATTCATATAAATTTATTGAATACTAGTTGCATGTAACACATGAGATCCAACTGTCGATGGCGATACTATGCATAATTGAAGAATACGTACCAAACTATAAACACTTAAACACAAATTGTGTATGTATATTTGGAGATTAAATATCAAATTATTGAGTCTTCTTAGATATTGTGTATAGCCACTGCCATACAAATTGTATGAAGTGATGTCGTCACTAAATTCAAATTTTATAAAAATTGTTTAATAAAGTTTGAGATATACTATTACAATGTTAATATTTTTTATAGCAAATTAAATTATCTAGTTGGGGTGTTTCAGCTTTTTTCAATATATTAAAAAACTTTGGAAATATAGGCTGTTAAACACATAAATTTATCATTAAAAAATGTTTTTCTTAATAAAAAATGTTTGAGAAACTCTGTAATTTTTTGAAAAAATAAAATTGAGATTTTGTATTTGTCTATAATTTATACCAATTTTCAGGGTTCTAGCTTATATGGTTTTTGAGGTACCTATATGGAAAAATTTTTGAGATATAATAAATTAAAAATTCAAAAGTTGATAACCCCTGACTAAAAATAAAATTCAATATTCTGAGTATGAAAGTTTTGTAGGCCTATATTATTATTTATTAGGAGTGGGTCCAACACGCCCCTGCACCGCGACCATAGTTCGATCTATTGTGCCTCCCTTAGGGGGATGTCACTTCAACAGCAATCCGGTTTCTTGAATAAAGTCCCATATTTTGCAGATTGAAATGCCTCCCAGATCTTGGGGTCTTAGTATAAAGGCTCCCAGGTGTCTGTGTCTGGATTCCATTAGGGCTGGACACTCGCAGATCACATGAGAGGCTGTTTCTTCCTCTTGTTGACACTTTCTACAATTTGGTTCACCGGCGATCCCCATTATGTAATGGTGTCTTTTTAGATGACAATGCCCAGTAAATAGACCAGTCATCGTTCTTAGTTGCTCTCTGCTGAGACTCAGCAGCTTTCTTGTCCTCTTCTTGGAGGGCCCTTCTATGAATTCTTTCGCCTGCCGTTGTAGGCCTATAACTATCTATATATTCTGAAATTTTGGGCTCTGTAAATTGAGCGGGTCAAAAGTCATAAGGGGGGGGACACACACAACAAACTAAATGTTCTACTCCAAATTCTGAGTAAATCCGTATATATATAGAACATATATGCTGCGAAGCCTTTAAGTTCGTGTTTTTTGACATCAAAGTTGGAAAAACCATGTAAAATATAGACCCTGCATACAAATCTCGCGTATCTTGGCTTGATAATTTCTCGATATGTTAAGAGAATTAAATTCTCTTGAACAAATTGACAGTTGGATTACTCTTTTCTACAAACATCATCCAACAAGAGCCAGGTAATCGAAAATAAAAGAGGTAAATAACATTTCACATAGATCAGCAAGGAGGTTCACCATCTATTCTGAATGTTAGTGCGTTCTTAGGTGAGATGACTGGTGTGTACACATATGTCGTGCTTCCTTTTATAAGGTAATGCACACTAGTTACTCCATTTTATGGGATACATTATGCCATGACGGTATGTATGTAAAGTATTACCTTGTATTTATCAGAGTATCTCTCAACATCACTTTTGACAACAGTGGGAACCACATACGCTGGAGAGTCGTGCAAATAGTCTATGAACTGTCTTTTCAATATCAACATATATTCCATGGCAGCGTCTGACTAAAATATAATAAATAAAATGAACATAACATCACTTCAATTTAAAAATATTTTTGTTTTAACTTATTCATTTGATGTTATGGAAACATACACAAACAAGTAATATTCAATTACAATTTTTTTTAATACAATAAGAAAATTGTATTAAAACAATATCTGTGAAAGAAAATATCAAATCCTTGCCGCCCCCCCAAAAAGATAAAAAATATTGTTTCAAACACCTGCAAAAATGCACGCTAAATTACCTTCTCATGTATGAAACAATATTTTCATGTGTATAAAATATTTTTTCCTGAAGAAAAGGTAAAATTTGGAGATTTTTTTTAAATAACAAGAATAGTAATAAAAATATTATAATAATAAAAAACTCAGCCAGTATATTTTCATATTCTCTTTCGATTGAAGTAAAAATCTACTTCATAGGCCTTGTAGTTTTTTAGTTACTTACAATAAAAAAATAAAAAAGGGTTTTACTAAAACTAATTTTACAAGAAAAGTATTAAACAAATTCAAACTTCAAAAAACTCATGCAATAGAATAAAGATGTATAAAATAGAAACTGTTTTTTATTTCAAAGACATATCTTTTGAGGGTACTGGGGAAATTATTTTCAAAATAAACTATATAGCCTACTAGGTATAGCCTCTTAAAAAGGAGGAACTGTAAAAATAAGGTCTGCCATATCTATGTATGTATAAATTATTTCTACCTGTAATGGTAAAGGTCTACTATCCAACTTAGGAAAAAGAGGTGGAGGTCCAACATTAGGAGCCTGATTTGCTTCCCCTCTCCCGATTCCCATCGACTGCAACTGCTCATAGGTAAGGGAGGAGTTACTACCTCGTCCTCTGCCTCTTCCGGCCATTATTAATACAAATCCTTAACAATTATACTGATAGATTGAGTCAATTAATAATCAGCTGTCTTCACTCTGTACACAAATCAAATTATGCTTTGATGGGTTCCTTGGATTTTGTTTTTTCATCGTCCGTTGATACTTCCTCAAGCTCAGCTTGAAATTTTTCCTATAGGGGAAAATAACAAATTAAACTATAGATATACAAATAAATATTTTATTTCTAAAGCAGACAAGTTCATACAGGCAGCACTAGACTTAAAAAAATACATTAAAAAATACAAATAAAAAATTTATAGCAAGGATTGGAAAAGAAAAAGGAGATGAAATTGGGAACAGGCGTTTACAGATAAATATTCCTACTTTTGTGTTTTCTTGAATATAAAAAGTAAGTTAGACAACCATGCACACAAACCATTAGCCAGATATCCTATACAAAAAAAAATCAACAGCCAAGCGAGTCTCTTGACTGAAACTTCAGTAATAGTGAATTGACTTTACAATTTTTAAAACTATAAATATTTTTAGCAATAGCCAATTAGCTTGTTGGGTATGTATCAAATAGAATAAATATATGTATAAGTTGCAAATCAAACTTATTTTAGTAGTTTACAAGTATATATCAAGTTAATTGATTAAGTAACCAAAGATATACACAAAAAATATACAAATAATTAATAATTTTAACATAAAACTTAGTTGAGAACAGACCTTATCGTAAATAACTTTGATGATTAGTGAACAACTTGGGCAAGTGGCGATCTCTTCTCCGGCAATGAGCTCGTCCTGCAATTAAAAAGATCGATTTCAAATACTTTGAAAAACATGAGAGGGTGTTAAGATATTACGTTTTCGTATAATTAATTACCTTAGCTATTTGAAATCTGTCACCGCAGGGACAAGGGTAATAATAAACTTCTGTGTCTTCGTCGTAGTCGAAATCCTCTATCTCAACTTCATCGTGAATAGTTGTCATGTTGCATAACTAATATATAAACAAATAAAAAGTTATTAAACAAAATAAAAATAGTACAAACTACTAAAGAAAAACTTTAAGCACATGCATAAAAACTACATCAGCAACCACACGTTTTGAAAAAAATGACATTTTATAATTAGTTGCCATATAAGTTCTTCCGTATTCCCCATTATTGAGATAAATGTTCTATGGTATTTATTTATTATACTATAAACATTGATATATAAATGTCATTGATACCTGTCAAGAATATGAAACGATTAATAACCTAAAATTTGTTATAATAATTTTAAAATATTTAGTTGGAGTTGTGTGAAATTAGTATTATTATAAATAAATGTGATTCGTGTGCATATATTTATCTGCTTAGTGAGAACCTTGACATTTGAATAATATGGATTCAATAAATTTAAGAAATGTAAGTTTAATACCATTTAAATGCCATTGTTTCATAACAATATTGACCCGCTCATTCTTTAATTACTAAAAAGTTTTTTCTAGTGAATCGCATCAACAACACTTCGAAAATTTAGTTTTCTTTAAAATATTATGTATCTTTTTCAAAAAAAAAACATAGGTACACATTTATCAAATATTAAAGTTGGTACATTTACGATTGCTTTTATTTTGTTTTGGCGTTTTTTTTTTCCAATAAATGTTTCTATTTTTCACCATTTCATCAAATAGATACACTGTTTTACTGAAACTATCAATGAAAAATATTGCTTTGCAACTAATTGGTTCATTTTATTTCTTTTTCAGTTCAAAGATTTTATGCTCCTGTATAATGCAACAACTGAGACATGTTTCAATAGATGTGTAAATAATTTTAATACGAGAAAATTAGACAAAGATGAAGTAAGTATAAATTTTGTCTTTCATTGAATACCACAATCAAATACTTACAGATAAACATTTTCTTTCCCACCTCAACTGATTCATTTCAACCACAATTTAAAGAATGTTTAAAATAATTTAAAGAATGTTTAATATCCATATACAGGGGTATTAATTGTTTTGTTTTTTATTGTGGTTGTTTCATCAGAATATTGGTTTTCATTCTGTCAATAATGTTATTCGTAGTTATTATATACTCTTTGAATAATGTATCATTTTCAGCTTGGGATGAGAAAATTATATCCAACAATAAAATAAATAATAAGTCAGGTAGATGTTATGTATCTTTTATTGGTATCACCGTTGTAGCAAGACATGACGTACACACATACATTCGTGGACTTACGATTACAAAAAAATTTAAAACTCTTATTTAACGGCTTAATTCTTCCCTTTCCCATATTTCCTGTCTACTCCCTGCCTCTTTTTGGATTCTTTATAGTACCTACTTATAAAAAAACTAAACTTGAACCTACTTTTGTTTTCAAATGATGAATGAAGTTATTGGTGCTGTAAATATTGGAATGTTCTTTTGTTATTGCAAAATTATGCTAAGCCAGGGTTTTGCAAATGGTGGGAAACCCTTTAAGCAATAAACGAAATGCCGGGTTGCATAAAACCTAGGTACGAAACAAAAAAAAGTTTCTCAACATTGGTTTTCCTTAAAAATAAGTATGGAAGTAGAACAGGTTCTAAGGATAAACCTATCGTTTTCTCCTAATCTGAAATAATTAGCAAAAAAGAAACAGCACCCCACAGTAATAAAATAATAATCATGCAATATTACATTATTTTAATTTGCAATAATTTTCAGTTAAACTGCACAGAGTCATGTGCAGGGAAACATTTAAATTTCTTCAACAAGATAATGAGTTGCTACGTAGATGCCCAACAAGATATTGTGATGAAGAGGATAGCCGAGGCTCAACAAGCAGAAGCCGCTCAAGAAGCTACACAAGTCTCATCACCATCTCCAACAAGCTAAATAATGTTACCATTATTCTATAGGAATATGTTTATTTATAATAATAAATAATTGTTTGTTTTGTGTTTTTGTTATTTAATAAATACCTGCAAACTTATTTACCAATTATATGAAAACATATTCACCAGATTACATATACAAAAGAGAAAGAGCAATCATGGATTCACAAATCCAGGCCCACGAGCACAGGCGACCAGAGTACCAGTCAATATAGGCGAGCCACACGGGCTTGCGATCATGTATGCGGGCTTGAGGGGCCCTTTTATGACTCGATTCATGCTCACCACTCACCGACCAACCTCAGACTGACACTACATTCCCCTGCGCAACCAAAGCCAATAGGACATGGAAAATGCTGCTTTTGACACCCTATCCAGAAGGGCTTTTATTTTAACCTTAAGGAAAGTAGGAATATAAAGACTTCACGGGCAGGCCTTTCGCCCCTACCTCTAAAGCATATATTTATGCTAAAGCCATTTTGAACTGTTTTATCTACCAGTTCCTTGTACTTGTTTAGCTTGTATTGTCTTTTGTAATATTTGTGTTCAATGGAACAGTCAGCTCCACATAAATAACTCTCTTTATATTGTTAAGTCAGGCCTATGAGATGACATGCAGATCTACTTTGGAAGGGTATATCTCTTTGCTCTCGTATCCACCAGGATATACTGAGGACACATTCTCTGTAATGATAAATCGGTCTACAGCATCATGAAAGGAAAAATTGTGGGTAGGAGGCAGATGTTTTGGCTAAGAAACATCAGAGAATGGACCGAAGTTCAAAGAGTGAAGGAGCTGTTTCGGTTAGCTCAGGTCAGAGATGCATATGCCAGAGTGATAGCCAACGTCGAGAGGACCTGACGTAGCACAGAGGGAAGAAGATATTTGCCGAATATATTTAGCAAATATCTGCAAGCATTTTTACACAAACATCTACAAACATATTTACCAAATATCTTGATGAATATTTACCAAAATATTACCTCTATTTATTCCAAAAATAAAACAGGTTATTTATGTTAAATAATAATTGTATATTTATTAAAATTTCTTATAAATAAAAACTTTATCATTTATTTTTTGAAAAGTCATGTCAGTCCTTCATTCGGCATTCTGCTGCATCGCCTGCAAATCTTGATACTGAAAGAATCAAACAAATTGACAATCAACAATTTTTAGTTGACAGTTGATAGAAACCTAAATTATGAATACCTATATATTAAGAGTTCCCAGTGTGAGCTGGTGTGTATTGTGCGCATTCTTTCCCTTAAGCCCTTTTGAAATAACTGGTGGTATTCAGACTAAATGCCAGGAGACAAGGGTCTTATCCGAGACCAATTGACAAATGAAAATCAAGAAAATATCAAAACATATTTGACCCGTGTAAACATAACATTTATGTCACTATTGATATTAAGACTTGATGCAAAATACAGATTTTTTATACATTTTGGTATCGAATATTCACATTCAAAATTTATCCAACTGTCGATTTGTTCAGGAGAACTTTGTTCTCTTAACATATCGACAATGTATCAAGCCAGAATACGCGAGAATTGTATGGAGAGGTCTACTTTTTTCATGGATTTTCCAACTTTGAAGTCAAAAAACACCAACTTAGAGGCTTCGCAGCATATATGTTCCATACACGGATTTACTCAGAATTCGGAGTAGAACATTTCGTGTGTCTGTGTGTGTGTGTGTCTGTGTGTGTGTCTGTGTGTGTGTGTGTCTGTGTGTGTGTCTGTGTGTCCGTCCCCCCCTTATAACTTTTGATCCGCTCAATTTACAGAGCCTAAAATTTCAGAATATATAAACAGTTACAGGCCTACAAAACTTTTATACTTGGAATTTTGAATTTTTGTTTCAGTCAGGGGTTATCAACATTTGAATTTTTATTTTATTTTTCCATTTATCTCAGAAACCATAAACGGTAGAACGCTGAAAATTGGTACAAACATAGACAAATACAAAATCTCAAATTTGTTTTTTCAAAAAAATTCCAGGGTTTCTCAAACATTTTTTATTAAGAAAAATATTTTTTTTATGATAAATTTATGAGTTTAACTGCCTATATTTCCAAAACTTTTACAATTATCGAAAAAAGCCGAAACACCCCAACTAGATAATTTAATTTTCTATAAAAAATATTAACATTGTAGTAGAAGATCTCAATTTTTTTTTAACAATTTTTTTAAAAATTGAATTTAGTGACGACATCGCTTCATACATGGCAGTCGCCTATACACAATATGTAAGAAGACTTAATAGTTTGTTACTTCATCTCCAAACATACATACATACCATCATGCAATTTGCATATTCTGGGTAGGAAAAAGGATCTTCTTCCATACTATCCTATCTTGACATACATACCTACATATGTTGTATAGAAAACAAAATATCTGAAAATATTCAATAATTTGTATCTATGGGTTTATAGTTTGGTACATATTCTTCAACTATACATACTATCGCTATCGACAGTTGGATCTCATGTGTTACATGCAACTAGTAATAACCTAAGTAACTAACCATACATTTTTTCCTTTATATATGCGTATTTATGTTCAAAAAACCTTGTCATATCCAAATAAAATGTTTTTATTGATTTTTATTATTTTAGAAGTGATGTTTACAGCAAAATATAATCAGTTTTAGTGAATAAAATTGTAGTTATAACAGAATGACTTGAAAATAGTTACATTTGCTTTTGACCATAGACAATACAATAGCATGTTCAGAATAATGACACATGTATTATTAGATACAATCTTAGAAATTTCAGAATAACCACCATTATGAACTTGGCGGCCTGTCTGATAGTAATAATAATATATTTCATTTTAACAGCCAATGACTGGTATTTTGTAACAAATTGACTACATTGATTGTCAATGTATATTATTTGGAATTCCTCACAACATAAAATATACTGAAAACAATTTATCAACTGGACGAACGAATAAAAAAATTACCTCAAGCTCTTTATACATGATCTCCTGTACAAGATTCTGCAGTATGTCTTGGAATCTTTGTCTAAGTGCAAGATTTTCCATTCCAGCTACCTCTTGTTCCTTTCTCAGTCTCTGTTGTCGCAGTGATTCCAGTTCGGTACTTAGTTGCTCCATTCGAAGTTGGATACTCTCTGGATTAAAAAAATAACAAAATCAATGCATGTTTAATATTTACATAGATATTTGATAACTTTAATAATATATATTTAATAATTACATATATTCAAGGTTACATTGAATTTTACTCCAAATTTCTGGTGAAGAAACAGTGTTTTCAGTCTGAATTTGTGAGACAGTTACAATTGTGAATCTCCAGAATGTGGCAGAACTTCTCAATAAAAAAATAGACAAAGAGTGTTACCTTTACTGAGCGCTTGGTCCTGGAAGTCCTCAACGTTGGGAGATGACATGCTGGCATGTCGAGAGAAGACCTGAGCAGCAGGAGTGGGGGTCCTGCTGTGTGGTGTGGAGGAGAGTGTCGGAGTGTGAGGGTTGCTGCCACCACTCCACTTGCCCTGAGGTGAGAACATGTCAGAGGCAAATTGGGTCGGGAAACTCTCTTTCATGTCGGATGACTGACCACCCTGAAATACAAGAAAAGCCATAAAAATATAACAACTTGAGAATATAAAGTCAAAATATTTCAAATATAATCATCTAAGTATTTATATGCACTATTCGAAGTGTTATGTTTTTGAAACATTCATTACATATTCTTGGATAAAATATTTCAGAGATGGTGACACATTAAATAATTCCTTTAATCCCAATTTCGTGAAATGTATTTAAGACACATTCATAGTATAGTAAATCGTTAAACATCTAGAAAAATCACATGGGTGCTCAGAATACAAATTTGGGTTTTTCGCTTGGTTGGTTTCATCACATTTCCGCCATGATTCTTAAGGGGGGGACTGCTGCCAACGTACCTATTTTTCAATTTGATATACCATCATTATTTCTTATCAAATCGTTTTGAAAAAAATAATTTAGATAGTTTGGGTATTAATATAGAAAATATATCTTTACTTTTTGATAATGTTCTGTATAAATTCTTGTAGAAAAACAATGGCATACCCCGATTTTCAATGTTAATAATAATAATAATGCATTTATAAGTGTTTTTGTCTCATTTTTGGGCAAGCTTCGACAAATGTTTTTCAGTTGTCTTAGTTGGAAAAAGCATGAACTGACTGTTTTAGAGATTTGCAGGTCAAGAGACAACTTATTGTCTAAGTGTACACCCAAAAACTTGACACTTACAGACGGCAAGAGTTTTTCTCCGTTGATGTTAATAGGAGTACTTTCAATGAGGTGCTGTCGCCGTGGTGAAGCTACCCACATAAACTCTGTTTTTGTTGGGTTTAATTTTAGCTTGTTATGAGACATCCACGTAGCGACTTTTTCGATGCACTCAGCAGTATCCACTTCCAGACGGTTTTTGTACATGGGATTACAAAATTTGAATAACAAGCGGTCGTCAGCGTAAGCAAAAGAGTCAAATCCTTCATTTTGAATTATGTTATCAAGTTGTTTTATGTATAAAATAAATAAAATTGGTCCGAGCACCGATCCCTGAGGCACTCCAAACTTTACAATTTCAGGTAAAGACATATTATTATTTATCCTCACAGACTGGCTTCTTCCTGAAATATACGAGGTCATCCATTTTAGAAAATTTCCACAAATTCCGTATTCGCGTTCCAAGAGTCGAAGGAGAATTGTGTATCGTGATCAACAGTATCAAAAGCAGCACTCATGTCAAGAATTGACACTAGAGCAATATTCCCAGATTCAATTCCTGCAATAAGATCGGACAGTATTCTCATTAGTACAGTTTCAGTAGAGTGATTTTGTCTGTACGCTGATTGTTTTTTCGGAAACAGATCGTGTTCTTTTAAATACTGCGTCATTTGATTTACAACTGCTCTTTCAAGTGATTTTGAAAGCACTGGTAAATTGGAAATTGGCCTGTAGTTTCCAGCATCTTCCGGATCCAGATTTGACTTCTTTAAAATGGGTGTTATGATAGAAGTTTTTAGAATTTTTGGAACTCTCATTGTTTCGATCAAAGATTAATTATTCTGGTTATAACAGGAGCCAATTCATTTACGCAGCTTTTCAAGAGCCATGCTGGAATAGGATCTAGCGTGCATTGCTTATTTTGACAGGCCATTATCATTTTTGATACTTCTTCCTCGGTTACTGCTTGGAGCATTTCCATTTTTGCATATGTTCTTTGCAGTCCACTTTCAATAGATGTTTTATTTGAAGTGTTTACAGAATTGCGAATATTTTCTACTTATTTGGAGAAAAAGTTAGCAAGATTTTGTGCATTTAGAGATGTTTTTAATGCTGAAATATCTTTTTCTCTCACCATATCCAGATTTTGCCACGTGCAGCTTTTTTGGGTCGTCTTTATCAGATTCAATTTTATGTACCCAGTAAGAGGCCTTTTTGTTTTTAGTTATATCTCTGTATCTTTTTTTTAATCTTATATTTTTAATAAAATATAAGCGTAGTTCAACATATTTTTTTTTTAATTAAAGAAGACAAAAATATCTAGAAAAATATTATGTGATGTTGCATTAATGCTTCAGGTTTAGTAAATAAACCTAAAAAACATTTATTTTCCATTCAGTGCCAAGGGCAAGTCTAATCCAACCGGCGAAATCAAAACCCTCATGATTACCCATATCATGGATATATAATTATCATATGGAATTGGGCACGCACCTCTGGATTTTTAAAAAAATCTATGTGCGGATTTATATTACTAGCTATGTGTAGCCATGATCCAATTTGTCTGGTTCCCCTTTCTAAGGGTTACGAAGGTCAGATGGCAGTCGCTTCAATGTAATAACCAGACTCGCTAATTCCAGGATCATGGTCAAAGTGTAACCCGATAGAAACGGGACAAAAGTGCTAAGGGGAAAGAAGAAGAATTATCATATGGAATAATATGACATCTAAAGATTTTGTAGAACTCCATATAATAATTATATCCATGAATTCGCCGGTTGAACCAGACTTGCCCCCTGATGCGTTTTCCAGATATTTTAATCTTCTTTAATTTATAAAAAAAAATATAATGCTCTATACCTTATAGTTTTTTAGAAATTTAAGATAAATGTCAAAAATCGGTGTATTCTTATTATTTTCCTACAAGAATATAATATACAGAACATAATTAAAAAGTTAAGGCATATTTTTATTTATTAATATCCAAACTAACTAGGTTATTTTTTCAAAATGATTCGTTATGTAGTAATGATGGAAATTCAAATTGAAAAAATAGGTACGTTGGCAATAGTCACCCTCTTAAATATATTCTAACACAGAACACTATCAGTTAGAATACTATTGTGTTGGCCAAAAGTAAAATTTAACCTGGAATGAATTGGAATCAGTCAGCCTGCTATCATATTCGGAAAGTCGACTATTTTCATCCAACTCCACGTTAATATTGGATCCCATTTCCTCGTCTGAATCACTCACGGCACCACCAAAGATATCATGTTCTGAAATAAATAAAAAAAATATTTATAGAGCACATTCTCTAACGGACTGAAAACAGCTTTGTTTCGTAGAGCAACATAAGACAGAATATAAGCACCTTTGGAATGATCTTGAATCATTAAACGGCGATATATAAATGATTTATTATTAATAAGATTCTTAGTACATACACAAGACAACATTAAAATTAAATATTTGATTTTAAAATTACATACTTTTGCAGTAGAAGTGTTTTCACTTCATTTATGATCAGGTTTTTGAAATCAAAAGTTTTATTTAAGTTGTTGTTTTAATGACACTATTGGTTAAGAAGCAGTAAAGTTCTGGTCCATGGGTAACTGAGTCAGCCCCCATGTTTGCAAGTTTGTCGGCTTCTTCATTGCCTTGGTAGTTTGAGTATCCTGGCACCCATCTTAGAACCACCTTGTTGTGTTCTATTTATTTATTTATATCATCTCGACACTTATACAATAATTTATAAATACTATCCCAACCTCACTTCTATTGTTAGTTTGTTTGATGCTAAATTACAGTCTTGGACTGTAGATGAATTTATTTTACATGAGCTTAGAGCTTTAAGACCTGCTTGACTGTCGGAGTAAATATAAATAGTTTTGTGTCTATAGTTTCTTATGAGATTTTCATAGGCACAAATTGTTATGGCGAATTTAAAGACTAGTAATGTATGTATTATTTTTATATATCATTGGTATTACCTGTCAATAAATATTGGTATTACCTGTCAATAAATATTGGTATTACCTGTCAATAAACATTGGTATTACCTGTCAATAAATATTGGTATTACCTGTCAATAAACATTGGTATTACCTGTCAATAAATATTAATATCTCATTTAATAATTCACTGTCATTTAATAATGACTCCTTATTTGAAATATATTTGAACTTACCAACATCCACATTGCTCGTGTCATTATTAGTAGGTTCCGTTCCAACCAAGCCGTGCTCTCTCTTTGGTGTTCTCGGTTCTTGTTTGATTTTCCCGTGTTTCTCTTTCTTGATGACTCCCTCCATTCCATCAGACGCTGTATGACTCGTTGACGGTTCAGTCTTTATCGCTTGATCCTCTTCTTCGCTCAATACTTCCCATTTCACATTGACGGCATCATTGTCAAACCTCAGCAATCTTTTCACCTACAACAAATTATGAATAAATTTTTTATTGACTCCCAGATCATTCTGTGTCATAATCAGCAAACTTTTATTCATTTTTACTTAATCGTATCAGATTTATGTTCTTCTCAGCCATCTCTTCATAGCTGGATGTAGGCCTCCTTCAACTTTTTCCACCTTTTTCTATGCTGGGCGTCCCTGTACCACTTTTATTCCAGCGGCAGTAACTATATCATCAGCCCACCTTTCCTGGTGTAATAAAAACTAGTTATTAAACTTTCCTGGTGTAATAATAAAAACTAGTTTTTAATCTTTCCTGGTGAAATAATGAAAACTAGATCATATTTATGATCAATGTAATGAGTTTATAATAAAAGCTTTAGCACTTTCAACTATCAAACCATCATCAGAAATGATCATAATTTTACCATCTGCATATTTTGAAAGTGCAGTTATACTCATTTTTACTCCTTACTACCCCAAGGGGATATAGTGGGGAGTTATGAATTCGCAATTTTTATGTAATTTTTTTATTGCAGATTATTTTTATTTATTTATATAACTAGTAACTAACAGATACTATGTCAAATATTAATTTAACACGCACCCTATAACAAGTTGTCACATTCTGGAGACTTGCGATATTTATCGTCTCACAGATCCAGACTGAAAACACGATTAAAAACTGTGTCTCCACCGGGAATCGAACCCGGGACCTTTGGATCAGCAGTAAGATACCAAATCATGCTGAGATTGTAGTTGCACATAGCTTCCATAAAATGGCATTGAAGAATTATCAAGTTTTCATAATAAAATATTTAACAAACATATCAAAATTAATTCAACTCTTTTCATGAATATGCTGAAAAATTTCCATACAAAATTTGAATATATTGTGGAGTGACTTGGTAGTGAGGAGTTTAGCATTGGCCACAAGCCACTCATTTTGTCCTTTCCAATAATATAGAAACATATCATCAATATAAATAATATAATATTCAAAAATAAACAAAGAATGGACTAACTTCTTTTTCAATTTCAGGTGCTTCCACATATTTCTTCTTAAGCGTCTTTCTGAATCTTCTCTTCCTGATATTCTTTGCTGGCGGAGTAACGCCGTGTGGCCACAGAAACTTCTTTTCTACTTTGAAGGGATCCTTCTTTTTGTTTTTATTTGGAGATTCTTCCTCTGCCGAGGGCTGATCAGCTTCTTCTTTACATATCATCTAAATGACAATAGCATTATTTCATTTTGTATTTCTTCTAACTACCAGGTAACTAACAGGTACTATGTCAAATATACCATTGGCGGGCTCCCTCGGGCGGGTTAGTATTGAAACTGCCATAAAATTATTCAAAAAGCAGCCATTCAAGAGATAAACAGGACAAATGTCCTTAACATTCCCAATGCGGTGGAGTGTGGGGTCTGCGAAATTCCTCTAATATGTCAAATATTTCTAATAACAAGTTGCCAAATTCTGTTGTTAATGTGAATGATGTTAATTTAGATTAAATACTCTGTGAAAAGCTGTGATTGAACCCAGGACTTTTGGTTCAGAAGATAGATTTCTTCTTCTTTTTATGGGAATATCATCGTTGCCAATGTTTTCAACCTTTTTCTGTAATTATCTTCATGGAATAGATGATATTAATGTTTATGGAGTTTAATAGTGGAGAAACGGATACATTGAGAAGTTTTACGCACTTCGGAATAAGAAATCAACGCTGCCAAATAAAAATAAATAAAAAAATTAATTGATTTTCTTCAATCTACAAAGCTTGACATCTTACTTATAACCTAACAATTTTTAATTTCATATTTTAATTCAAGATTACTTGGTCATAGAAAAAATATTATACATTAACATACATTAACATACATTATACATTAACATACATTATACATTAACATACATTATGATGGAATAGAGAACTTTTTATTACATTTATTTTATAAATATAGGAAGCAATTATATGATACTACACCTACCATTTGACAAATATCTGAAGTTTTGTAGAAGCTTTTATTGTCAATGGTTTTCAGTGACTCGACAATTGTTGGTATGTCAACCACTTTGGCGTGCATCAACCAATGATCAACACGCACTTCTCCATATCTCATATCATTCTCCAGCCGGATAGAACACCTATCCTTTAAGTTTGTCCCATTTTTGAGCAGCTCTCGGAGGACTTTTGATGGTTCCTGAAAACATCAGGAAATATAATAAGATACAAAGTTACAAAATTATAATTAATTTTGTTAAACTCAAATATATGTTTGTTAGTTGAAAGAAATTGCCATATGGCAATAAACTCTCCAAAGTCGCAGAGTGCAAGAAGGTGTTTATAATTCTTGTCATGGTAAAAATTTACTTTTGAGTCTTGAGAATATGAAAAAAAATGTGAATAAACGTGTGAAAAATGTATTATCTTCCATAAGCTAAAATGAATGAAGAATTGTTAGAGTAGAATAATAATATCAATTTGGTATAATATTCATAATGAACAATTATATCATAATGAATTAATATGTGTAGTAAAGGTATAATGTATAAACCAAACTAAGGGAGTCGAAAATGATTTTTTAAGACTATTTTTTTGTATTTTTACATTTTTGAAGGAAATATAAATCTCATTATATTATAAACTCTTTATAAATCAAAAACTTACCTCAGGCATTCGCAAAATAAATTGAGATTCGAGTTCCGCGGGGCCATCTGGATCCCTTTTTATGTCGTGACGATTCATATTATTCAATGCTTTTAATTTAATGTAACTAACCGTAACTGTGATCGTAACATATATTATTTTAAATCATATGTAATATTAAAAGTTTATCGAAAACGTATAACCACAACCAAATTGACATTTGATAGAACTTGACAGATGAAATAGAAATAGTAAAATCAAGGTAAAATCTATGTTTTCGAAGGTAACTGGGTCGCGTTCTAAATCTGGGTAGCGTTCGGAAAGACGCTCGGCGATGTTAGAGCGTCATCCTAAGCGTTCGGAATTCATCGAGCGATTCGCGCGGCGATTCACTCTGCCCGTTCGGAATCACGGTTGACTCGCACCAAAGTCGCCCAAGTCGCTCGATGAAATAGTAGGGTGAATGTCGCTCCTGTCAAATTTTTAAATTTTTTGGCGGGATTTATGAATTTTCGCATAGTCAAAGTGACATTTTATTTGGCGGCAATTTATAATTTTTCACATAGTCGTCAACACTTTTAGTTTGGTATGGTTTTAGTTGGTTTTATTTGTATTTATAATTTAATTTATTGAATTATTTATTAATTATAATTTACAAAAATGTAAATTCATACAAAATAAATCCAATGGATGTAAATTCATACAAATTTATCATGGATTATAATGGTCAACCACAAAGAAATGTGGAAGGCCATTATTTAATAGTAAACATCAACAGTAAGTGTATTTTGTTTTATGAAAATAATATATTTTTAATGAGTGGTTATCATTTTAAGGGAAATAAACAATTTTTGAATGCCCAAAACACGAAAAGTTCGTGAAAACTATGTGTGTCAAGATAGAAGTGAGTGGCGTTCAGTTCTCTCTGTCTACCCCGTGAGGGACATGGCGTGATGGTATGTATGTATGTCTTTGATCCAACACTTGAATCCCTTTTTATGACAAATCAGACATTTATTTTATTTTATTCTGGGAACAGACAGTTATATAAATGAGTGTGTTGTGGCCAACGCTAAACTCCTCACTAACAAGTCATTCTATAAAGTGTTCAAATTTTTATTCGAAAATTTTCACCATTTTCATGAAATGAGTTTGTCAAATTATTTTTTCATAACATTCACAATGGGTGACAGAGCACCTCAATATTGCTGAACTTTATGAGATATGTTCGTTGGGTGGATGCAGAACTATTATAAGTCGCATTTTTTAACGAATATCACTTTTTGATGTAAATATGTTCGCAAGAAAAAATCTTAAATTCTTACGAATAATACGAATCACTTGTCACAACACGTTTACTACTTTTAAAATTAATAAATTATTACCTCGTTATTATAATGAAAACATCCGATAAACACCAAAACAAAATATACAACCTCTATTTTATTATAATTTTTGACCAAAGTGACACAACTGAAGTAACACCAAACTCGTAATTTTAAATTTCCCGCGCCTGCGTAATTTTAAGTCACCCCAACATCGCTCAGTGCCGTTCGGAATACACATCGCCCAAATGTCGCTCTCTTTGCAACTTCAGGTCGTACCAGTAGAGCGATTCCCTCTGATTTAGAACGCGACCCAGGAATAAACACAAAAAAAATACTCAATGGTACCTGCAAATTATCTAATTATTTTTACTGGCAATAATATCAAATTTACAACGAAAACTTCTATGCATTCAATCAAGGCGGGAACTGGCGGAAACACTTTGATCAAAATAAATACCATAGAACACACTAACTAAAGAACGCAAGCCACCATAGATTGAAATTGTACCAACTTCTGAACCAACTTGAAGTTGGCAACATAACAATACTGCTTACTGCCATCTGTTCAACCGTACGAAAGCTCATTAAGAGGCGGGGCAAGGGCGGGGCTAGGCCTATAGGGGCGGGTCTAAATTCGACTTTATTTATTTATTTATTCGAATATTGCCTCCTTGCAGTTATTTCTTGTAATAGTTGAAATTGTATAATATGCTTATATTATTCAACCATTATGAGAAACACTGCAAGAAGGAAGTAAAATTCACATACAAAAATTCTAAGGTTAAAAAGAAAAGACAATTGTAATGAACAATGGTGTTTATTATAATGAATTACTCGACATTTATACTATTTATTTTTTATTTATATATAAAATAATATAATATGAAATATAAATGCCAAATCATACCACAATATCATGATGGGGTAAGCAGAGAGAACATTTATTTATTTATTTAACATTTTGTCCAACAATACATATTACAATATAAATGTACAAGTTATATTATAATTACATTTTTTTTGCAATACCTCATAAAAAAAATAAAATTATTGTGTTTGATGAGGGAATCACTTGACAGTAAAAATATTAAAATAAATTAACAATACAAAGTTATACACATAGACATAAACTATCAAATATATTTATTTATTTATTGAAAAATAATATATTGGTACAAAGGTATATAATATTTCTTATAATTAATACATTAATATTAAACATATTACTCCACTGAAAGTAAATCTCGTGTTCAGTGGAGGAAGAGCGTAGCAATTACTTTAAGTCCATAATTTATTTATCAATAGGTACATAAAATATATTACATTAGATACATAATTGCTTAACAGTGATTTGAGAATATAAAATTATTGTATACTTTTTTAAATTTTACAAAGGGTTTAATTTTTCTTATATCTAAAGAAAGTTTATTATAACAGTTTATTCCTAGGTAAGAATAGTGATGCTGCATGATTGATTTATTGTATTTTGGAACCTTAATCTGTCCCTCTGAGCGAGGACGAGTACTTATTATATCTATATTATCAATATTTTTAGTTTGAAATACTGCACTTCTTTTAAATATGCTATTCAGTTTTAAAACTCCAAATTCTTTATATAGTTGCTGTGTAGGGCAGTCTCTTGTTTTTTTTTAATAACTTTTATGATTAAATTTTGAGCAGTTTTAACAGGTTTAATGTTGGTTTTAAATGCTGAACCCTATGCTAAAATTCCATATTCTATTATTTACTGGGTAAATGCATAGTATAAAGTTTTTAGAAAATTCTTTTAGTCGTAATATTTACATGTTGCTCCATTTGATATTTGAGTCTGTTGTTATTCCCAAGTATTTGCTGACTTACAATTGTTGACTGGTATCAGTCATTATATTTCTTCACAACACAAGAAAATTAAATAAGAATTTACATAATTTATTGTGTTAAAAAGTTTTATTTGACAATTTTCAAATACCGACCCAGAATTTCTATAATCTTTACCATATTTTATATATTGGTATAAAAAAGCTAAATTGATGAACATCTTAAAGTTCACCTGTGTGCAACACATTTATCATTTCGCAAAAATGTCTTACATACTGCCATAAAATATTATTAAACATATTTCCTTGGCAAACAAAGGAAGTAAATAAAATATCACATTTTTTTATATACTGAATTAAACCATGTATAAAAGTTGTGTTACAGTAATTCAATCTCGCCATCATATCTTTGGCCACACTAAATTGATGAACATCTGAAAGTTCACATGTGTGCAACACATTTCGCAAACATATATCACAGGCTCTACCCTTTGGAAGAACCTTCTTGATTTAAGTATCCACAAATCGGTCTAGGACACTTGGCTGCGGGCACTTGGGTGCGGGACACTTGGGTGCGGGACACTTGGCTGCGAGACACTTGGCTGCGGCGGACATTTGGCTGCGGGACACTTGGGTGCGACGGACACTTGGGTGCGAGCCCACTTGGTTGCGAGTCCATTTGGTCGCGACGGACACTTGGGTGTGAGCCCACTTGGTCGCGAATTCAAAAATATTTTTTTTCTGCCTAGGGCTGAAGTTTTTCGTGCTGATTTTTGTAATGCTCTTTATCATATAAGTAGTTGATATACAAGTAGGTACCTATATACAGACATTAAAAATATAAAAAAATTATTTATTTATTAAATCTTCTTGAAATTATAATTAGTACACTGGCGGGCTTATTGCCTAGTGGCAATTTCTTCCAATTTTTACTTATGTTTGAAATTGTAAAGTAAAAACAAGGTTATGAAACCAAGTTATTTTTTACACTATAAAAATATGAGAATTTTTCATACACACTAGTTGCATGTAACACATGAGATCCAACTGTCGATAGCGATAGTATGTATAGTTGAAGAATAAGTAAGTACCAAACTATAAACCAATAAATCGAAATTATTGAATTTTTTTAAGATATTTTGTTTTCTACACAAAACATGTAGGTATGTATGCCGACCGCCGTGGCACTGTTGGTAAGCCGTTCGGTTTCTGTGCGGGCGTCCTGGGTTCGATACCCAGTAGAGGAGAAATATATTTAAATTCATTTCTCACGCAAATATTGCTTCTCTGGGCTGGAAACACTGGTTAGTTGGAAGAAATTGCCATACGGCAATAAACTCGCCACTTGCGCATTAAGTGTTTATTGCGCATTGCAAGGAAGTGTTTATTATTATTGTGTATGTCAAGATAGGATAGTATGGAGGTTAGTCCCTTTTTTCCTACCCGGAATATGAAAACAGCATGATGGTATGTATGTATGTTTAGAGATTAAGTATCAAACTATTAAGTCTTCTAACATATTGTGTATAGGCGACAAAACAAAAAATATAAAAATATATTTACTGATATATATTTACTGATATAAATATATTTACTGATATATTTACAAAAAATATATTTACTGAGAAGAACAAATCTGTATATTTTATAAAAATAATAAACATTATAGTTTCTGTTGTATCTTTTTATTTTCATATAGATTCTTTTTTGATATTCCTTTTCTTATAGATTTGTAGGCCGATATTTAATGCAGGATGTGGCACTTGTAATTGGCTGACCAGTTTTGTAGTAGCTTGCCCTTATTTGATGAAACAACGATGTATAGTAACTTTTTAGCTGTAAGTGGTTCTTTAAATAAAAATAAATAAATAAATATAAAGAGCATTACAAAAATCAGTACGAAATATTTCATTCCTAAGCAGAAAAAAATATTTTTGATTTCGCGACCAAGTGGGCTCGCACCCAAGTGTCCGTCGCGACCAAATGGACTCGCAACCAAGTGGGTTCGCACCCAAGTGTCCGTCGCACCCAAGTGTCCCCCGCAGCCAAGTGTCTCGCACCCAAGTGTCCCGCATCCAAGTGGCCGCAGTCAAGTGTCCCATTCCGTCCACAAATATGTGCTACAAGATCTACCTGACTACATATATCAATTTCAAAAGTATCAGGCAATGTTTTACATACTGCCATAAAATATTATTAAACATATTTCCTTGGCAAACAAAGGAAGTAAATAAAATATCACATTTTTTTATATACTGAATTAAACCATGTATAAAAGTTGTGTTACAGTAATTCAATCTCGCCATCATATCTTTGGCCACACTAAATTGATGAACATCTGAAAGTTCACATGTGTGCAACACATTTCGCAAACATATATCACAGGCTCTACCCTTTGGAAGAACCTTCTTGATTTAAGTATCCACAAATATGTGCTACAAGATCTACCTGACTACATATATCAATTTCAAAAGTATCAGGCAATGTTTTACATACTGCCATAAAATATTATTAAACATATTTCCTTGGCAAACAAAGGAAGTAAATAAAATATCACATTTTTTTATATACTGAATTAAACCATGTATAAAAGTTGTGTTACAGTAATTCAATCTCGCCATCATATCTTTGGCCACACTAAATTGATGAACATCTGAAAGTTCACCTGTGTGCAACACATTTCGCAAACATATATCACAGGCTCTACCCTTTGGAACAACCTTCTTGATTTTAGTATCCACAAATATGTGCTACAAGATCTACCTGACTACATATATCAATTTCAAAAGTATCAGGCAATGTTTTACATACTGCCATAAAATATTATTAAACATATTTCCTTGGCAAACAAAGGAAGTAAATAAAATATCACATTTTTTATACACTGAATTAAACCATGTATAAAAGTTGTGTTACAGTAATTCAATCTACTTTCTATCCCTTCTCTTATACCTATTAAATGTATGCATACATTCCTTTTGTAAAATATCACTATTTTCATTTAATTCTTCTTTGCCATTTAAAATCCTGTTGCAAATATTAAAATACTGATATATAATTAAATTTACAATACAATCATAAATTTGATTTTCTAAATCAAATCTATGATCACAAAATAAAAAATTGAATGAAACATAGTGTTTCACATATTGGCATAAAATATTTTTAACGGATATTTCTTTGGCCAACAAAGGAAGAAAATAAAATATAACATTTATACACTTAATTATACTGTGGACAAAGGTTCTGTTACAGTAATTCAATTTCGCCATAATATCTTTGGCCACACTAAATTGATGAATATCTTCAAGTTCGCCTGTGTGCAACACATTTTGAGAACATATATCACAGGCTCTACCCTTAGGAAGAACCTTCTTGATTAAGTATCCACAAATATGTGCTACAAGGTCAACCTGACTACATTTATTAATTTCAAAGGTATCAGGCAATGGCAAGAATACAGTAACAGTAAGACACTGTTCCTGGGCCTTCAAAGGAGACGTAAAATCTGCAATACTTCTAAGGAGTAGAGCAGATTCATCTGCCTCAACATTCGAAGACAACGAATGGAATCTTG
The DNA here is from genome assembly GCA_963576475.1 of Molanna angustata. Classification (NCBI taxonomy): domain Eukaryota; kingdom Metazoa; phylum Arthropoda; class Insecta; order Trichoptera; family Molannidae; genus Molanna; species Molanna angustata. The sequence continues at coordinate 5,604,632 of OY754981.1, forward strand.
AAAAACTTCCAACAACAAGGCTTTTTAAATAAGAACTAAACACATAAGGTGTTGGGTTCGTATTTCTTATACCTTGTTGTCGAATCTGCCCAAAAAAAGATTCAAGAGGATCTTGGTTGAAAGCACGTGTAGCAAAATACTTCCATCCCAATTCACCCAGCGTTGTGCGAATAAGTCTAAACCCCTTCAATGTAGTCATCCAGTTTTTTATGACTTCAGGCTTCGCTCTGTCTCCTGGTTTACCTTTGATAAATTCCATACTATCAAAGACAGATGAAGCCTTCTGCCATAAACGTTCCTGGGGACACATTTCACGGGTTTTGACGGGAGTCCTTAACAATTTTACTTGTTTTCTAGTACTCCCAAATCCACCATTAACGCTGTCAAATACATCATCCAAGAAACCGAGCAAAATTGCTGTATCCACCCCTTCAGGCACCATAGTTCTTTTGCCATCATAACTTTTCGTTTGGCTGAAGCTAAAAGATTTAATGGTTGCAGCAGATGTTTTGCTCATAACTTGGGCGGCATATGAGACTTTCATCTTTTTAATTTTATGTGGAACCACATGGTAGTCTGTAATGTTTCGTAAAAGACGAAGGTTGCCAGCCGATTTATCAATATAGTATGCATCTGTTATATGTGACCATTTGGCAATGCAACTCTTTCCATCAATTGATTTAAATTTTAGATTCTTAGTCAATAAATTATTACGCATGCATTTCAAAAGGTGAGGAGGATCAAACAATGGTACCACAACAGTGCCGTCAACACGTATGATATCATGCATTTCTTCCTCACCTTTCTGAAATGCAACTCTCTTAGTATCTAAAATCAATTCCTTGATGGCTTTGGAGTTTGAAGTACCCTGGTCACATACAGATGCTACCACTATTAAACCAACAGCAGCATCCTTCTTCACCAAAACTTTAAACATACGCATTATGTCATGATATGGAGTAGAGGATTTACAAAAGGTGTAAGCAACAGGTTGCTTCCATCTTTTGGAAATACCTCTCAGCATCCACACCATAACATGGTCACAAATTTGGCTTTTTCTCTCAATTCCATCATCGATGAACCCATCAATAGTGTCTTTATATTTATTAAAATGAAAACCTGGCTGAAGAGACATTTCATCAAAAAGGAGAACACAATACTTATCACGTTCACTCTTCATCTTTTTTACAGTTACCTCCAAATTTGTAAAAACATTTTCGCAAACTCCAGGTTGCATTGGAATCTCTGCAGTAAATTTTCGCAAAGTTACTGAAGAAGGCAAGACAAACATTGCTGACAAATAACGATAAGCTCTTGGGCTCATCTTTTGTACAGATAATGCAAACATCTTATCTTCTTCAGAATACTTTCGATGAAATTTATTGCGTCCAATATTCTGCACCTGGTTTTCAAAAAAATGTTTAACAACTGGAGGAAGCTCATTCAGATATGGCCATTCACCCTTTTTTAAACATCTCTTCAATGCCAGGAGACGACTTTTACAAGATAAGTTTTTCCTTGAACAATTTTTTGCCTTCCGACGAGTATCCTTAAGTGTTTTAAGGAAACTTTCCCACTTTTTACCTCTCCACTGAATTGTTGGGGCGGAAAATGCAGGGCGATTTCGAGGACCTGAAAATATACACAGTTCATGAAGTAGGCAATACATCAAGTGTTTGCAATAAAATAATATGGTAATATTCAAAATATGACACTCAAAGGTGAGTCGAGATAGGTATTCGTTTTGGATATTTTATCATTTAATATTAAGTAGTACATATGTTCACCTTTTCAAAAAAGAATAATTAAAAATAGATTATTTTGATTTACTTACTTTTACTTGCAAGTGTTGTATGAGGAAGTGGTTTCATAGAAGACGTAGAAGGAGCAGAAAAGGCAGGGTGAATTTCAGGAACTGAAAATATACACAATTCATGAAGTAGGCAATACATCAAGTGTTTGCAATAAAATAATATGGTAATATTCAAAATATGACACTCAAAGGTGAGTCGAGATAGGTATTCGTTTTGGATATTTTATCATTTAATATTAAGTAGTACGTGTGTTCACCTTTTCCAAAAAAGAATAATTAAAAATAGATTATTATGATTTACTTACTTTCACTTCCAAGTGTTGTATGAGGAAGTGGTTTCATAGAAGACATAGAAGGAGCAGAAAAGGCAGGGTGAATTTCAGGAACTGAAAATATACACAATTCATGAAGTAGGCAATACATCAAGTGTTTGCAATAAAATAATATGGTAATATTCAAAATATGACACTCAAAGGTGAGTCGAGATAGGTATTCGTTTTGGATATTTTATCATTTAATATTAAGTAGTACGTGTGTTCACCTTTTCCAAAAAAGAATAATTAAAAATAGATTATATGGTAATATTCAAAATATGACACTCAAAGGTGAGTCGAGATATGTATTCGTTTTTGATATTTTATCATTTAATATTAAGTAGTATGTGTGTTCACCTTTTTCAAAAAAGAATAATTAAAAACACACAATTCATGAAGTAGGCAATACATCAAGTGTTTGCAATAAAATAATATGGTAATATTCAAAATATGACACTCAAAGGTGAGTCGAGATAGGTATTCGTTTTGGATATTTTATCATTTAATATTAAGTAGTACGTGTGTTCACCTTTTCCAAAAAAGAATAATTAAAAATAGATTATTTTGATTTACTTACTTTCACTTCCAAGTGTTGTATGAGGAAGTGGTTTCATAGAAGACATAGAAGGAGCAGAAAAGGCAGGGTGAATTTCAGGAACTGAAAATATACACAATTCATGAAGTAGGCAATACATCAAGTGTTTGCAATAAAATAATATGGTAATATTCAAAATATGACACTCAAAGGTGAGTCGAGATAGGTATTCGTTTTTGATATTTTATCATTTAATATTAAGTAGTATGTGTGTTCACCTTTTCCAAAAAAGAATAATTAAAAATAGATTATTATGATTTACTTACTTTTACTTGCAAGTGTTGTATGAGGAAGTGGTTTCATAGAAGACATAGAAGGAGCAGAAAAGGCAGGGTGAATTTCAGGAACTGAAAATATACACAATTCATGAAGTAGGCAATACATCAATGGCCTTACTTACTATTTGCAATTTGTGTTTAAGCTGATACTTACCCAGTTTTTTGTATGGCCGAAACTGACTTAGCATCGGATTAAATTCGTATTTTAAATAGTAAGTAAAGCCCCAAGTGTTTGCAATAAAATAATATGGTAATATTCAAAATATGACACTCAAAGGTGAGTCGAGATAGGTATTCGTTTTGGATATTTTATCATTTAATATTAAGTAGTACGTGTGTTCACCTTTTCCAAAAAAGAATAATTAAAAATAGATAATATGGTAATATTCAAAATATGACACTCAAAGGTGAGTCGAGATAGGTATTCATTTTTGATATTTTATCATTTAATATTAAGTAGTATGTGTGTTCACCTTTTCCAAAAAAGAATAATTAAAAATAGATTATTATGATTTACTTACTTTCACTTCCAAGTGTTGTATGAGGAAGTGGTTTCATAGAAGACGTAGAAGGAGCAGAAAAGGCAGGGTGAATTTCAGGAACTGAAAATATACACAATTCATGAAGTAGGCAATACATCAAGTGTTTGCAATAAAATAATATGGTAATATTCAAAATATGACACTCAAAGGTGAGTCGAGATAGGTATTCGTTTTGGATATTTTATCATTTAATATTAAGTAGTACGTGTGTTCACCTTTTCCAAAAAAGAATAATTAAAAATAGTTTATATGGTAATATTCAAAATATGACACTCAAAGGTGAGTCGAGATAGGTATTCGTTTTGGATATTTTATCATTTAATATTAAGTAGTACGTGTGTTCACCTTTTCCAAAAAAGAATAATTAAAAATAGATTATTATGATTTACTTACTTTTACTTGCAAGTGTTGTATGAGAAAGTGGTTTCATAGAAGACATAGAAGGAGCAGAAAAGGCAGGGTGAATTTCAGGAACTGAAAATATACACAATTCATGAAGTAGGCAATACATCAAGTGTTTGCAATAAAATAATATGGTAATATTCAAAATATGACACTCAAAGGTGAGTCGAGATAGGTATTCGTTTTGCATATTTTATCATTTAATATTAAGTAGTATGTGTGTTCACCTTTTCCAAAAAAGAATAATTAAAAATATATTATTTTGATTTACTTACTTTCACTTCCAAGTGTTGTATGAGGAAGTGGTTTCATAGAAGACGTAGAAGGAGCAGAAAAGGCAGGGTGAATTTCAGGAACTGAAAATATACACAATTCATGAAGATATTTTATCATTTAATATTAATCAACACTACTTACCATATGATGAACGTAGAAAGAGTGATGCTCTGCACTTGCGAGGACTTTCAATACTGAACTCGCTATCTAACTTAGGTGGAGTTACTATATTAGATGGTAGTTTTAGCAGGGTTGGGAGTGAATCTATGGTTTGGTTATTATTAATATCCATATTTACATCTACATCAATGGGTTCTGCAAAAACAAATGTAGAGCAAGCGTAAATCTAAATTATTTTCATACAATTTTTTATTAATTTATTACCAAGTTATTACACTGTAAAACTTACCAGGCAGATTTAGAGACGGCACTGCAGTTTTTGATAAACGGATACCACAGACATCCTTCTCAGTAAAATGCAGTCTGCATATTGACTTATTTAAATGAAATTTGGAAAAATCTTTGCTGAGAAGTTGAATATTTCCACACGCTGAAATCCACTTTATTAATCTACAACGATCTCGTATAGTCGGAAAAGAAAATTGCCGTTGTATTGATTCCTTCGAACCACACGAAGTAACACAACATCGACGTGGCATTTTAAAAAAATATTCAAATTTTTGAAATGCGAAATAATAATAGTTTTTGACCACGTTTCGCGAAAAAACACAATGACAGAACACATCACAACACAAGAAAAACGTGTATATATATTATTGCCAGAATAAAACAAATTTCCAACATCACTTTCAGTTATTTCAGTTATTTCATCTCAATATTTTTAGCAAACGCGACATATGCTAAAAATAAGAAATAACAATTATATTAATAAATTAAGTAGTTAAAATGTATTCGCTCATGAAAAATTTAAAATATACTTGAAAGATCGATGTTTTTTTTTTTACTTATGGCAAAGTTTTCTGATTTCTAAACAGAGACATCTTTTAGACCGTCCAAAAGCTTTCTGATATTATAATACACACATACATAGACACACACACATACCATCACGTCCTTCACAACAGAATTGGACCAAATACCTGTCGACCAATTTATGCACCAAATTCTTTGAAGTACTTTGCGCAATTTTCATTTTTGTTGTAAAAATACCACATAAGTTACACTTTATAATATTATCAATAAGAAAAATTCGTAATGGGTATGTATCAGCTATAATTCAAAATTGTCAGGCCTCCCTAAGTTATTATGAAAAGAAACAAGTATTTTTTAACATTTTATTCTGACCACATACACAATCAATCTGGATCGCGATCCGTGATCACGATCCAGATTAACCACTTAACTGATATATTTTGGCGAAAATGTGTGTCCAAAAATATTCATTAATTTTTTTCGACATAAAATGTCACACAAATAAATTCTACAAACAATTAAAAACACAAAACAAGCACAAACACGATCTACCGAACGTCGTTCGGACTCATCAATTCACGAATATATTTCGCTCGGGAAAATCACTACCAAAGCGAGGTGGTGTATTGACGAGCCCGAGTGAGACTCGGGCAAACCAGTCAAGTGGTTAATATGAAACGACAGCCCGCCAATAAATTGATTACACAGTCAATCTGGATCGCGATCATAGATCGTGATCCAGATTGATTGTGTATGGGCTGCTACCTTACTACTTTCAACACAAAGTTACATATGTTTGATCCATTATAATGCATGGACCATAACCAAGATTGAAAAATATCATATTTTTGTATTCAACTTAACATTAATGCTTTCATTTCATTTAAATTAATTAATTTATTAATCATATTTAATTTTACATCTTGTACCCAAATTTTCCAGATAGCTGCATTTGGAGTGTTGAAAAGATTTCAAAATTAATAGACGGCAAATGGAAATCACTATCTCAAGAAAATTCTCAATTCAGGATTTATTATGATCAAATTTTCATTGTATGTAATAGCGTTATATTGGAGAGTTGGAATATAAAACATATTAAAAAAGGGTTTTTGAAAGAAAAAACTATGATACTCGTGCAGGAAGTTGAGGCAAGTAAAGTAATACAACCACCTGAGTGTGTTGTCTTTTACATTGTAGGTATATATAGGATGAAGTTGAAATATTCCAACTTCGTTAGTAAGTGTTCGAAATTGATCATGGCAGGATTCGAACTCGCGACCACTGGATAACCAGCGTTCTAAGTATTCTGCCACCGCCCACCTTCTTAGCCTCCTGCTTCCCTGGGATTCATTTTGTTATAACTATTTAAAACAACTACCTATTCTCTGTTCCGAGAAGGATGACCAGTTTTGAGACGCCTCTTGCGTAGGTTACTGCCTACCGCAGTAAATGGCCAACCAAGCACAGGTCATTCGACATCTACATCTATTTTTGGTGAGGTTTTTAACAGTGTCATAACAACGTTGAAAATCTCACCCCAAAAATAAACATGGACAGGTAAAATAATCAGCTTCATGTATTGAAGTCATTATTTTCATTGACAATATTTTTATATTATTAAAAATAAATTAATTGTTTTCTTTATTTTCGTCATTATTGGCTTTCACATAATTGTTTCAATATTACTAGTTGCATGTAACACATGAGATCCAACTGTCGATAGCGATAGTATGCATAATCAAAGAATACGTACCAAACTATAAACAACACAAATTAATCCAACTGTCGATTTGTTCAGGAGAACTTTGTTCACTTAACATATCGACAATGTATCAAGCCAGAATACGCGAGAATTGTATGGAGAGGTCTACTTTTTTCACGGCTTTTCCAACTTTGAAGTCAAAAAACACCAACTTAGAGGCTTCGCAGCATATATGTTCCATACACGGATTTACTCAGAATTCGGAGTAGAACATTTCGTGTGTCTGTGTGTGTGTGTGTGTCCGTCCCCCCCTTATAACTTTTGATCCGCTCAATTTACAGAGCCCAAAATTTCAGAATATATAAACAGTTATAGGCCTACAAAACTTTTATACTCAGAATTTTGAATTTTTGTTTCAGTCAGGGGTTATCAACTTTTGAATTTTTATTTTATTTTTCCATATATCTCAGAAACCATAAAAGCTAGAACGCTGAAAATTGGTACAAACATAGAAAAATAAAAAATCTCAAATTAATTTTTTCAAAAAAATTCCAGGGTTTCTCAAACATTTTTTATTAAGAAAAATATTTTTTTTTTTATAAATTTATGAGTTTAACTGCCTATATTTCCAAAACTTATACGATTATCGAAAAAAGCCGAAACACCCCAACTAGATAATTTAATTTTCTATAAAAAATATTAACATTGTAGTAGAAGATCTCAATTTTTTTTAACAATTTTTTTAAAAATTGAATTTAGTGACGACATCGCTTCATACATTTTGGATCTTCCTCCATACTATCCTATCTTGACATACATACCTACATATGTTGTATAGAAAACAAAATATCTGAAAATATTCAATAATTTGTATCTATGGGTTTATAGTTTGGTACATATTCTTCAACTATACATACTATCGCTATCGACAGTTGGATCTCATGTGTTACATGCAACTAGTAAATATTTGAAGATATTTTATTTTCCAACTGTCGATTTGTTCAGGAGAAAAGTATTTTTTTTATGATAAATTTATGAGTTTAACTGCCTATATTTCCATTTTTTTTAAAATATCGAAAAAAGCCGAAACACCCCAACTAGATAATTTAATTTTATATAAAAAATATTAACATTGTAGCAGTACATCTCAATTTTTTTTTAACAATTTTTATAAAAATTGAATTTAGTGACGACATCGCTTCATACAATTTGTATGAACTCTTAATAGTTTGATAGGTACTTAATCTTTAAACATACATACAGAACCATCATGCTGTTTTCATATTCCGGGTAGGAAAATAGGACTGACCTCCATACTGTCCTATCTTGACATACATACCAACATGTGTTAAAATTTTCAATAATTTGGATTTATGGGTTTATAGTTTGATTTTTATTTTCAACTATACATACTATCGCTATCGACAGTTGGATCTCATGTGTAACATGCAACTAGTCATGACCGATTTAACATTGCCTCCTCTGCCTCATGTCATTTATGTTAATACCCAGAACAAACTTTGGAATATATCCTGTGGGATTGCTGTCACCCAATGGTGTCCTCTTACAGATCGGAGCTCCTCGTTGCTGTCCGTGGGCCTCTTCAATGTCCCATTGGTCACGCGGATTTCGTGATCTCGAAGAACGATTTCAAAGTCTTGAAGTTCTGTTATAGTTATGGTGCCTTGCTATTGGATGATTCCCGTTTTATTTTATTTTTTACAGAAGTCATGGTAACACCTCTGATGATTTTTATCTAAAAAGGTCTGAAATTAATAATAATAATGAATACTTTCTTCTATAAAAATATCGAAAAAAGTCGAAATACCCCAACTAGATTATATAATTTTCTATAAATAATATTTTTATGTAGTAGTGTATCTGAATTTTTTTTAACAATATTTTATATATATTGAATTTAGTGACGACATTGCTTCATACAATTTGTATGGTACACAATATCTACACAATATACACAATATCAAAGAAGACTTAATAGTTTGATACTTCATCTCTAAACATACAATATACATATACCATCATGCTGTTTTCATATTCCGGGTAGGAAAAAAAGACTGACCTCCATACTATCCTATCTTGACTACCTAGGTACATGTGTTGTATAGAAAACTAAATATCATAAAATAATAAATAATTTGTATTTATGGGTTTGGTACTTATTCTTCAACTATACATACTATCGCTGTCGACAGTTGGATCTCATGTGTTACATGCAACTAGTCTATATAAAACATGTAGGTATGTTTGTCAGGATAGGATAGTATGGAGGTCAGTCTGCTTTCCCTACACAGAATATGAAAACAGTATGATGGTATGTATGTATGTTTGGAGATTTAAGTATCAAACTATTGTCTTCATAGATATTGTGTATAGGCGACTGTCATACAAATTGTATGAAGCGATGTCGTTGCTTAATTCAATTTTTATAAAAATTATTAAAAAAAATTTAAGATATACTACTATAATGTTAAATTTTTTTATAGAAAATTAAATTATCTAGTTGGGATGTTTCGGCTTTTTTCGATATTTTTAAAAAAATTGGAAAAATAGGCAGTTAAACTCATAAATTTATCATAAAAAAAATATTTTTCTTAATAAAAAAAGTTTGAGAAACCCTGGAATTTTTTTGAAAAAACTTATTTGAGATTTTGTATTTGTCTATGTTTATACCAATTTTCAGCGTTCTAGCTTTAATTGTTTCTGAGATATATGGAATAATAAACCAAAATTTGAAAAGTTGGTAACCCCTGACTGAAACAAAAATTCACAATTCTGAATATAAAAGTTTTGTAGGCATATAACTTTTTATATATTCTGAAAATTTGGGCTCTGTAAATTGAGCGTATCAAAAGTTATAAGGGGGGGACGGACACACACACACAAAACTCACATAAAATGTTCTACTCCGAATTCTGAGTAAATCCATGTATAGGAACATATATGCTGCGAGGCCTCTAGTTGGTGTTATTAGCATGCAAAAAGTCCACTACGCCATACAAAATTTTCCTTCGTACACGCATCTTGGCTTTATAATGTCGATTCATTCAGAGAATTGAATTCTCATGAACGAATCGACAGTTGGAAAATAGCAGTCCTGACAGACGTTGGCTCGTCTGCTATTTCATTGAAATCGATCGAGCCGTTTAGGAGTTCAGTGACATACACACGTACAGAAGGATAAAATATAAAGATATTAATGAAACACACATTTCACATTTTATTGTTTATCTCAAAAGTTGTAATTTTTGCATAACACCAGTAGCCTTACTTTTGAAATTCAAATCCGATCCCGATTTCAAATTTTCATTTAGAACTTACCTGCCCTGTCGCCTGCGTTCATTCATATGAGCGACAATTACTATTAAAACATACCTACCTACCGCATTCATACTCCGTTACAAAGGTAGGTTCAGAGTACGAAAACGTCTAAATCAACGGGCGACCGTGGATCATCATCATCATCAATGGCTCCACAGCTCATTGCGGGCCTTGGCCTCCTCCAGCATTCCCCACCATCTCCCTCTCTCGTGACATGCTCCCCTCCAGTCCCTTACACCAACAGCCTCCACATCCCGCTGCACGCCATCCAGCCATCGGAGCTTGGGTCTACCAATGTTTCGTCTACCTTGTGGCTTTGTGTGCAGGATCCTTTTTGGCACTCTTTCATCGCCCATTCTTTCCACATGTCCTGCCCATCGCAGCCTCCCTATTTTTATCACCTTTATAATGTTGGGCTCATTATAAATATTGTAGATCTCATCGTTGTGTCGTGTTCTCCAAGCTCCGTTTACCTGCACAGGTCCGAATACGTGATAAAAGGATTTTATCCGCCCGGTATGACGTAGTGAATCCCATATAAATTTATTCAACCTTTTGACATTCCTCATGTACTAAAATTCAGACGGATAAATTTAGACAAATCGGTATAGGACATATTATATCCACTATTACAATTTTTTATTCGATTTGTGAATCTAAATTCTAAACCATCCAAGTATCTACTAAAACACACAAAAAAACATCAAAATCGGTCTAGCCGTTTAGGAGTTCAGTGACATACAGAAGAATTATATATATATATATATATATATATATATATATATATATATATATATATATATATATATATATATATATATATATATATATATATATATATATATATATATATATATATATATATATATATATATATATATTATAATATTTTTATCTGGGTTTTCCCGTGTCAGTAGGTCTTGATTAAGACCATTTGACACGGGAAAACCCAGATAAAAATATTATAACATATTTCACCCGTGAAAACATCAAATATAACATATATATATATATATATATATATATATATATATATATATATATATATATATATATATATATATATATATATATATATATATATATATATATATATATATATATATATATATATATATATATATATATATAAAGATGAGTGTGGTTGACTAGCAGAAATTGAATACGGATAATATTATGTTAATTTTTTTGCTTAATAAAGTAAAGACACTAGTTTTATTAAAATTAAATTATTTTCTGAAATATTAAGTCAAATATTGGTACACATTGATAGACAAGTATTAGACTCACAACCATCAATAAGACAATTTTGGATTACGAAAAGATAGGGACGGTATCATCAATGAATAGAACAAAAGCTATTTGAAGTGATAAAGGCAAATCAATTACCAAAATCATGATTTTCCTAGATTAACTGCCATTAGCTGGTTCAGCAAACATAAAATAACCACGCATCATCACAGTATATCCCATAATGTGGAGTAACCAATGACAGATATGTGGTGTACATTACCTTATAAAAGGTAGCATGATGCATGCATCAGCCTCGCTTCTGATTCCGCCTGTTGTATTTTCGGTTACCTGGTTCTTACGGGACACCAGTAAATGATAAAAATCTGAACGGCTGTTTAGGAGTTCAGTGACATACACACACACACATTAAAGAATTACAAATTAAGATATTAATGAAAATCCTGTTTTGCATTTTATTGTCATCTGTTTGTTAACACCAGGCATTCATTTTTCGTGAGGTGATTTTTATATTTTTATTTTCCAATGTTACAATTTTTGATTCGATTTGTAAATCTAAACCATTCAGGAATCCACTCAAATACACAAAAAAAAAAAATTAAAAATGGTCCAGCCGTTGAGGAATTCAGTGACATACACGTGTACAGAAGAATTATATATTTAAAGATAAATAATAATTCTTAGTTACATGGATGAAGTTGCTGCTGTGATAATTCTGGTTAAAATAAAATTTGAAAATATCATGTTGATTTAAAAATTATACCACTTTACACACAAAAATTGACACCGTCCGTTGGTTGAAGGTTTCATAGAAATGGTTGTAAGGGATTAGTACACCTAATGGGTGGAGACATGCGCAAATAATACCTGGTCAATCTTTCCAGGAATCCATTATACATAGAAGGGTTAGTAGCAAACTGAATTTTAGAGTAGTTAGGTATTTGGCCATGGTAAGGCTACTTACTTAGAGGAGTGAAATAAGAAAGTGTGTTCTGATTACATTATGTTTATTAGACGGAGACGCGAGGGAACTCAGTGCTGTATGGTGGGGCCAGAGGGGCTGCTTCCTCAATCCCCAACAGTAGTAATTCACTAAACTCATCAACCCCCATAACATAATGGTAAATCGTTAAACTTTTGTGTCAGTGTCCTGGGATAAATCTCTGGTATTCACAGCAGAGATTCGTTGCTGTATTTTCTATTTACTGATTTTCTTTTTTCGAATGAATTATAAAATCACTTTACAAAATTGAAGAAAAAATAAACTTTGTGTATTGGCACAACTCGTAGATTGTTCTACCGATTGTTTTAAAATAAATATTTACTTGTTTCAGGAATCGATTTGTAAATTGAAAATAAAATTTTCGTGTGACAATGATGAAATTAAAAAAATACAAGAAATCCTAAGTCACCACTTTACAGTCCAAAATTTTGACGAGGTTAACACTCAAGTATCGGAGGATGTGGAAATGGCAAAACATAAGGAGTTTCAGGAACTGTTCAAAGAAAAGATGAATCAATGTGCTACCAACACTAACATTGGTAAGCTTATTTAATAATTATATAATATTTCTTGAAAGTTGAAGAATGATTGTGAACAAAATGAATGTTGATTCAGTGTAGTGTATCAGAAAGAATGACTGACTCAGAAATATGCAAAGAAACAAGTCTCCAAAATGTAGTTATTTGTTATTGGGTGTGTTAAATTAACATTCTGTCTCTGTTTTTCGTCCATGAAACAAAAGAGAAAGGCAATCGTGGTTTCACTGGATTCATGAATCCAGGCCCACGAGCACATGCGACCAGAGTACCAGCCAGAACAGGCGAGCCACATGGGCTTGCGACCATGTATGCGGGATTAAGGGGCCCCTTTATGACTCAATTCACGCTCACCACTCACCCACCAATCTCCGACTGATACTCCACTCCCCTGCGCCACCAAATCCAATAGGATGCGGATAATGCTGCTTTTACCACCTTATCTAATTTTTTTTTTGTTTTACTTCTAGGGAGACCCAGGTCTCTAAAGTAGAAATATTAAGATTTTGCGGGCAGACTTCTCGCCCCACCTCTACAGCATATATATTCGTGCTAAAGCCATTTTGAACTGTTTTATCTACTAGTTCCTTGTGCTTGTTGTTTCCGTTATAACACCACAGCTGCTGCTAATTACAGTGTGATATGCGGTTCAACGATGGCTATCTCTATTTAAGGTATGATTTGAAAAACCCGTTATTCCAATGGAAAATATCTATCTCGTCCGAGAGCGAGTTCAATTTTTCTATAATATGCACCAGAGTGCTGCGGGCCACTACATCCGTATATATGTACATATTCAAATAATATATACATAAGTACCATGACTTTGCTCACAGGGTAGGCAGAGAGAACCGAACACCACTCTCACACATTTATCGCCTCGTCAACATTCATGCATCATCTCATGTTCAAGCGTCTAATATTTGTTACGATTACAGAATTTGCCACAAATATATTCCCAGCTGTGCACACTTCCAGTAGTCTCTTCCATTATCATTCACTCTAATATTGCCGTGGTGTCCAAGGACAGACTCAAAATCTTTCGTACGAACACCCATCCATCCATTTAGATCTCCAGCCAAAAAGCTTTCATTACTCCTGTTTCTCTTTTCGGTCACACTGTTCCAAAAATCATCCTTTTCACTTTCACTGTCAGAGTTCCCAAGCGCATATTCTACTATTAGGAATACACTTGTCTAAACCTAGCAAGCTTTTAAATCATTCATACATTTCTCCATTTGTGTCACTACAATCACACCGATTCCTTTGGATGCAAATTCGTATCTCATCGCTCGCGATCATAGCTTTACAAACAATATGTCTATTTCTTTACTTATATTAAATAGTGTAAGATATGTGAAAGAATGAGTGCAAGCGAGACAGCACGAGCGACCGAGTGTATATAATGAAGAGGTGTTGGAACACCGCCATCTTTATTCTTACGGCTGTCATAGAGTTCACATACTGTCGTGTATCATTGTAATATTTTATTTTATGTAGCTTCTCGGACAACTAACAGGTACTATGTCAAATAATTATTTAACACGCACCCAATAACAAGTTGCCACAATCTGGAGACTTGCGATATTAATCGTCTCACAGATCCAGACTGAAAACACAACAATGTGTCTCCACCGGGAATCGAACCCGGGACCCTTGGATCTGCTGTCAGATACCTAACCGACATCTCTACTACAACCCCACATAAGGAAATTTTAAATAATATATTCTTTGATGAAACTCATTCTAATGTGCTGAGAGGAACTACATATAAGACTTACTACCTTCCAATTCCCATTTATTTACTCTACTTGCATACATTTGGATGAACTAAAATTGCATTATATAAAATTCAATATATAAATCATTTTCAGGCAATTTGTTTCCTCAGGATTTTCAATTAAAAGACTTCATTAAGATATGCATAATGGATCCAGAATTTTCTAATTTTGTTGAACGAGTCGAAAAGTCATTTAACGAGTTTATGAATTGACAAAATAAAAAAACAAAAACATTCGATACTTGTCATTTAATTGAATAAAATTTGTATTTTTTAGTTACATTGCGTTTTTATTATAAACAAACTTTTTTGCAAAATTGAAACCGCCCGTCAATCGTTTATTTGCCGCTTCTTTGCAGTACTCTTCAAACGTGGGATGTGTGAATATATGTCGGTTGGGTCTCTTTTTCGGTTCGGCTTTTTTGGGAACTGGAATCGACGGTTTGAACGCCATCTGTGAGCCGTCATAGTTGTCGAAAAATTGCTCGGGATTCCTGAAAAACAAAAGTCAAAATATTACTTAATTGGAAGTATTAAAAATATGAGTTTTTAATTTATATATGATTTTCAATTTTCACCATAACGATACCTGAGTTTTAAGGAGCAACAAGTCGAAATTTCTTTTTCGTTCTAATGATTACTTTGTTTTTCTTTCTAATAATTCAGAGACTTTCCTTTTAATCCATTGGAATTAAAAGGAAAAATCCAAGGGGCCGCCCATACCTTATTATCTTTAGAGTAAAAATGCAATCAAATTCCCTCATTTTGGAGTTTAGTCACAAGTTACAGTACTGACAACAATAAGTATAAAATAAGTACTTTTTTTATCTAATGGCAATTTTTTTTTAGTGGCAATATTGAAGTAAGCAAATGACCCTGAAGTTAGAGATGGGCTCAATTCAGACAAATATTATTTTAAAATTGAATATTTTTCAATTTACAAATATGATAAATGAACAAGCATAAATCTTTTTCAATTTACAATTATGATAAATGAACAACAATTAACAATTATGATAAAGCATATTATAATAAATGTCATTTTCTACAAAAAATGTCTCATATATTTAACTTTGATTATTAAATAATTAGGATCATTCATCTGCATATAAATAAAGTAGACCTCGTAAGATTGGTTTTGCACATGTTTGTGCACGGCTAAATTCATGTCAGTCTGCCTGTCCATGAATTCGTTTGAAACCTTACTATGTCAAAATCGGCAATTTTACAGTAGAGCAAAAAAATTCATCATTTATTGTTTGACACATTAATGTATGATAAGACAATGATTATTACATACTAAATTATAATTGATATTTTTTTCTGAAATAAATTAGATGTCATTTTGTCGTGTTTACAACTTGATAGTTTACTAATTTAAATGTTTTTTTAAATACAAAAATTATTAGTATCATATCTTCATGATTTATATGATTAATTATTTTTGATTAATTTCTCCTGGCGGAAATCAGATGTTATGGTGGTCTTAGCAACTTTAAATGATTTACAGAAAAGGGGATATATATTAAAAAATGCATATTTTTTTAGATACCAAGCTTTATTAAAAAAAATCCATCGGTTCTATATTTTTCAAATTAGTGACTTGTTTACATTTTCTCCATACTTTATTTTGTAATGCCTTGATTTTCTTTTTTCGATTTTTATCAAGTATGTATGAACGAAACAGCTCTCTCTTTAAACGTATTTTTCTTGGAGTGTCCTGCATAGAAATATCATTTTCAGGCAATGTTGGATTTGATGATGAACAACTAGGCACCGAAGGTTCAAGAAGGATGGGTGAAGTTATCTGAAAAAAAAAGATTCAATGTAAATAAAGAATGTCCGCTAGTGTGTTAGTTATAAAATTTATTAACGTATATCAAAATAATGATTCAATAGGTATATAGGTAAGGATATTTAAAAACTTGTAGGTATATAAAATTTACAAAAAAGTCCGAAACAGAACAAATAAGTAATATTTAATCAACACATAATATGATAAGTACTAAGTCAGAAAAAAACTATCAACTTACTTCAGGACAAACAGTATCTAATTGAGAGAAAATTGAAGGGACAGCATTATTCTTAATTTTACTTTTATAACCACTTCGGTCAATTTCATCATCTCTGAAATGCTTTGAACAAATGACTGTACTTGAAGATGGTTGCCAATTTGGAGGACGATTGACAGCAGCAATCCACAAAGCTCTAAGAGCTGGATTTTTTGGAAATCTGTAAAAAATACACTTGTTGTTCACGTCCATTTACATAAATAAATTAAACACATTATAAATATAAAATAAAAACATTCACAATATTGTGTATTACTTAAAGATGTCAGATAAAATAAAACTAATAAATAAAGTACGTATAAGATTATTTTAATCACATGAAATCACGTTTCACAAGAAATATAAAATAATAACGCCAGTAACTTATAGGTATTCATTTTGTCAGAGCCAACATAATATATTCTAAATTGTCTATTTTTCATAAATTAATTGTACTATGTTGCACTATTGTATTGTTGTTATTTTTGTATGTTAATGTGGATTTAAATAAATAAACAAATAAAATTTTGAATTTGCAGAAAAATTATTAGAAAATAAATATTGAAAATAAATTCATGTCCAATGCCCAACTCTACGGTCGATGAAATATGGCGGCCATTGGCCAATATCGCAGCGGATATATGTGATGTGATTGACATGCTCAATTATCTTAAATCATTAATAAAATATTTGGTGACAATATAAAAACATTACAAATATGTGACAAAATGATTGAAAAAGCATTAACAGTGAATACAAATTATGTTTTTTCTCAAATTGTGCCCGAAACATATTACAATATAATGGCGGATTACGGTCTTATCCACAATTTACAAAACCAATGAAATAAAAAAAAGTAAAATTTTAAGAAACTATTACAAATAATTATATCGTTCTTAATATTAAATCATTAAGAACGAATCATTCAAAAAAATAACTATACAATTATAATTTAGCCATGGCCAGTTGGACACGCAATATTACGTTAAATATTGTTAAATATAGTAGGTTAGTTTCAATACTTACGAGTGAAAAGATATACCGTGTCCTTTATTCCTACATTTCACCACACAAGACCTTTTCGAGATTTTCTTTGCAATAATTAGTTAGAAAAACGAGAAAAAAACGATTTTTGGAAGCAATAATATTTTTAGGTTAAAAAACGAGATGTTTACGAAATATTTTGCGTTGCAAACAATAAGAATGAAGTTCGCGCTAGTTTGCTCGGATAACATATTTTGTTGTCAATACTGTAACTTGTGACTAAACTCCAAAATGAGGGAATTTGATTGCATTTTTAATGTACTGAAGGCGCCTCCATCCTTTATTCCTCCAAGGAAAAATCCTTCTTCTCACCATTTTCTAGGGATGTTTCCTTTTGTTAATCATACTGGATTATTTATTAACTCAAAATGATATTCGGACTTGTTGCAAACTCAAGTACAACTACTATGAAAAAAGTTTTATTTCAAGAGAATATCACTAACATTTTAATACCTTCATGATCACTAATAATCATTGACTCCAAAAAAAGTTGTTATTTGGCAAGGAATAATAAAAAAATAAGTGTTTTTGCAGTATTTAAATTGATGTTAAAATATTTTTATTCCATGCCATTATCCTACATATTGCATTGTGGGTTTAAAACTAAAGTATGTGCAAGTTTGGATAAGAAATAAAAAAGGTTTAAAGATTGAATTTACTAAATATTTCATATTTCTTGGACAATTGGAATTACCAAACCTCTTGGAGTATCAAAACATTCACCAGTCATCGTTTCTTCTCGCCTCAGTCAACGATTTCATAATCAGCCTCCTCTTACTTTCTTATAATGACTGGATTACTCCCATATTTTCAACTATAGTATTTTCACATACTTCAGTTTTACACTCACAGTGCTATATATGAAATACAAAAATATTTTAGGTCAAAAGTATGAAGACATGAATACATATTATTTAAAAACCAGTAGCGTAACTCTTGGAACTCGAATCCGATCCCAATTTGAAATTTTCATTTAGAACTTACCTACCTATCGCCTGCGTACATTCAAATTATCGACTATTACTATTAAAACATACCACATTAATTCTCCGTTACAAAGGTAGGTTCTTAGCGAATAGGATCGTATTGGAATTGGATTTGCAGTGGAGAGTAAGGCCATTGAGCTGACATTAATTTTAATCTATCTTTTAAATACTGATAAGGATGAATCACTCGCAACATGGATGGGTCACTTAAAGAAAGAAAAATGTTTAAATGAACTTACAATTTACCAATATCAGCAGGCAGGCTTCCTTCGCCAGCGGAAGGGACTCCGTTGGCAATGTGCGTGGCCAACTGCCTCACTGTTGGATGATAGTGTCTTCTCAGCAGGGACAGCTCATAGAGACTTGTACTGGCTGCGTTACAATACTCTGGTTCCATCAAATATGGATCATACCTGCCCGATCCTGTCTCCTGATCCAACTCTAGGAGAATTTCTGATTGTTTAGATTGCTGAAATGAATAACAAATTAATTATCATTAATTAAATAAAGAGCAAATTTTAAAAATCATAATGTAGGAGCCTGTATTAATATTAATTTCCTTTTAAAAAATGTTTAAGGCAAGGTTTCATGCTGTTTAATTCCTACATTGATCAGATTTTTAGTCTTAAAACCATGGCCTGATCAATATATTTATTTATTTATTTTTTACTTCTAATTTATATAAATAATACAGAACAATAATGCAACACTAGTACAATTTATTAAACAACATAGGAATATTGGAATATGCTGACACCGACAAAATGCTCCAAGACGACACTTAATTATACCATCAACAGGGGCTACTCATGACATGTGCCTAATATATTTTAATCTTGGCTCAATCCTAAAAAATTATATCCTCGATCATAATCTAATCATAACTTCCCTAAACATTTTTTTTTTTTTTAAATAAAAATGAATATGTCCTTGTTAAACAAGTACATATACATCTTCCTACGTTCCCTAAACTAAGCATAAATGCTTGTCCTATAGGTGAACGAGATCGGTCGAGGCAGGATTCGAACTCGCGACCACTGGATTACTAACCCAGCGCGCTAACCAATCATAAAAAATGTTAATATCAACCTCAAGTCTGAAATTGTCATTAATTCAAATATTTTTACTATTGCATATGCGCAAACATTGGATTTTTTTCCTGTCGGGAGTCAAATAATTTTTTAACAGATTTTTAATTATCTCAATAGAGACGAAGTTGGAATATTTATTGTAGGAGAACCGGGAAATCAAGGCACCTTACAGGGCTTACGACCTGTCATCGGCAAACCAGCCGATGACAGGTCGTAAGCCCTGTAGGTGCCTTGATTTCCCGGTTCTCCTACAATAAATATTCCAACTTCGTCTCTATTGAGATAATTAAAAATCTGTTAAAAAATTGTCATTAATTGTTGCATATTTTTTTTATCCTTAAAAAATTCTGTATTAATTTTATATTGTCTCATTGGATGTCCAACTATGTATGTATAAATTGTCAATATAAAGTATGTATATATTTGACAATTTAAGCTAAAAAAATACCAATGTTTCTGCAAATTTATTTCTTTGGTGAGTTTCTAATAAACACAATTATTTAAAAATTAGCAGTAAAAATATTTTCCGTAAAATAAAAAGATTGGTTTTAAGTTCCACTGTAATAATTTAATGTCACTAGATAATATCGGTCATCCAATAACCGACCATCTTTAGAGTGTGGAACCCAACTTCAGTGACACTCTTCTTAATCTTACTATCTTCAGAGCAAAATTATTTATAGTTATAGTTAAATACTGTCAATACATCAATTGAGAAATGGAATTATTGATGAAATTCAGTCAACATCTTAAAATTAAACTGTTAATAATTCTTACAAGAAAAATCATTTATAATTATTGCAAATAAGATATTGATGATTTACTCTTGGATCACAATATTACAATTACATGTGGAAGTTACCTGCATGACGGTCTTTATAGTTCCCAAACAGCCGAGAGCACCGTTGTGCAGTACTTGAGTACTCAATGTACAAATCCTCTTCAGGAATGCCAACAGAATCTGTTGAGAGACTTTCTTTCTTCTTTTTATCAAGACACTAGTTATACTTCTTAAAATAATTGCTAAATCTTGATGGTTCCTACCTGAAATACAATCATAAGAATAGTCAAATTACTGTTAAAAATATGGCAACATATTATTGACTTTTTATACTTTATCTATGTTATAATTTTTTTTTATACAATATCTTATTGTGTGTGCCGGTAAAAAGGCGTAATGTAAAATATACTAATATAATATAAGTCTGTAATTTTTATTTTACTTCTTTACTATTCTCACACCAAAACCTCCGCAAAGGGTTATGGACCCAGCGCATATGAGGAATAAAGACGAATATCACATAACGGTAATGTGAAGAGAATTGCGGTTAGGCAAAAAAAAAATGTGATTTTACGTGGTCAAGAATCAAGATGGACACCGAGGAGGTGTGTGCTGGCGGTTCAAGCCAAGTTAACATAAAATTGACTGGAGAAAAAAAACTGGCATACGTGGAAATTCTAAGTAAAATTCACATGTCCAAAGTTTGGAGAGGAAAAAATGAACAAATGGAGACTGTTGGATGCGAAAGCACAAAGCATAATTGTAACACGAATGACACAGGATGTGATGATCCAAATAGAAAACTGCGAGAGTGCCAAATAAATGTGGGAAAAACTAACTACGATATACGAACAAAAATCGGACGTTTCCTCGCACATCTTATAACAAAAGTTCTTCGACATTAAACTAGTAGAAAGTGATGACATCACAACATTCATCGCCAAGGTGGAAGATTTAGTGGCACAAATAAAACAAGCTAACGGAAAAATACCCGAAAGCATGGTAATTACGAAAATAATTTCATCAATAGGAGAAAAATTCCGCCATTTTATCTCCACATGGGATTCTGTTCCGACAGCTAGGCTTTTTATAGAACATCGAAGAAATAAACAAAAAGAAACTACATCAGCGGCGTTTATTTCATGATGACTAAGTGCGAATTCAACTACTTATACAATACATATATTCAGAAGAATAATATTTTTTGTATGTATTCTTAAATGTGTATAATCGAATAAACCAGCAATTGAAAATGAGTAGCATCACAATTATAACAATAATCACAGAATCAATTTGAAGACTCGATTATTTTCAGAATTTAAAAATTAATATTTTTATAGTTAACCCAATTTTGCTGATTACCCCACATTGTGAGATTTGCCATGATTGTACAGTTTTCTAGTTTATTTTATTATATTACCTACCTCCATGTATTTTGAATAAGTTTCTATAGAGATGTGAATAAAATCTGGACGGATCAATATTCAACACCTCCCCCTGTCCCGATAGAATGGTGAAGACTGTCTCTACACAATGCAACTGTTGTCTGTGGCCCAAGTCTTCGTCCTCCAAGAGTTTGTCCAAAACGTTCACGAGATCGGAGAAATATTCTAAATTCATCACATGGGCAAACCTAAAAATTGTAATAAAATTAATTGGTAAAATAAACACCACAGAATCTAAACCAAGAATGAGGCGACGACAATATGGAATGTATTTTTCAAATCTTTGCTTTTTTCTTTTTTCCCGTCTTTAATGCTATGAAATTTTTTATTCATGTCCAATTCCAGTCATGAAAAAAAAAAACTTAGGAACTGGAGGTAGAACAATTAGGCTTTTCGCTCTGGTAAAAATACTCACAACGTAGGGTCCTAAAAACTAGTCGACCACGACCTTTTGTCAAAAGTTTCACAAAATAAAATGTGTTCAGCGAGCAATGGAAGGGCAAATATTGGGCGTCATTCTCCGAGATCGAATCAGAAACAAGGAGATTAGACGTCGAACAAAGGTTGCCGACATTGCAGAGAAAGCAGCAAGGCTTTAATGACAGTAGGCGGGGCACATGATGAGGCAAGACAGATGGTCACCTAGAAGAAGTGGAGGCCCTGGACCAACAAAAGAGGCGTAGGAAGACCACTAAAAAGGTGGACAGATGACATTCTCTGGCATGCGAGTCGTGGATGACAGCAATCAGCTCAAGATAGAAATAAGTAGAAAAGTTCAGAAGAGTCCTTTATCCAGCAGTGGATCGAAAATGGCTGATAAGTAAGTAAAAATACTCAAAGATGGAACTAATACATATCATACAGTCATGGATGGAACACACACAATGGCAGAATGTTAAAATTCTCAAATGAGTAATTATGAAGGAAATAAAATAATGATGGTTACTGATGTATGTATTATGATAATAGACAACTGATTTTGCTTCCACGAGATACAAATTTCTACTTGTATAATTGAAACGAAAATGTAAAACCTACACACACAATAATATGTTGGGTATTGACAAATGACCCAATAACTTCAATTAATCAAATCATATAAGTTGAGAAATCAGGCCAACAAATATATGTAATAATCATAATTCTACCTCCAGCAATGTTAATTTCATAGAAGCAAATATACATAGAAGTAAAGTAAATATATAGACCTGAATGCACAGTCCTAGGTACCTAAATACTAACTCCTAACCTCACTGGAGTATTTAGTATTCTTAAGTTAGCAATTGCGTTGCAGAAACATCCCTAACTAAATACTACGCCAAACTTAAGGTCGATGGCGTAGAATTTCACATTATTGTGTATGAAGAAAAGAGATAGATAGCTTTCTATGGGCTTAGAAAGCTATGTATCTCTTCTCTGATGTTTGATGTTTAAAATGTTTTTTGCTATAACAACACAAACATATGTAACCAACTTCACACTGACAGCTCAATGTTACGATTTTTTTGAAATTCCACTGAATTTTCGGCACCTCGTATGGATCGCTGAATACTCTGTTTGGTATTTGATTTGACAAAATTACCAAATACATATTCAATGAAGCCGATAAAATCATCACCCACTGAAAAAAATCTCGTATTTTAGTATTAAACCACTCGTAAGGTTCCTCGTTATCAACCTTACTTTTTGACAATTTGCAAATGTTAGTATTTAGAATTTAGTATTTAGGTAGGACTTTGCATTCGAACCATAGTCTGATTCAAACACTTGTAATTCAT
Organism: Molanna angustata; assembly: GCA_963576475.1. NCBI lineage: Eukaryota > Metazoa > Arthropoda > Insecta > Trichoptera > Molannidae > Molanna > Molanna angustata. The sequence goes on from OY754981.1 coordinate 5,628,572, forward strand.
TGCTTTATGTATTTTGAATACTTACTTTGACAACCCCTCTAATGTTTCACTGAGAAGTTTAGAATTTGGCGAACGTTTAAGTATCCTAAAATATATTGTGAAAATAACTTTAACTATTTCAGTCAAATTTTGCTGTTTTGTTTGCTTATTTTCTTCCGCTTTTGTTTCCAACATTTCTTTTTCCAGTTCACCCAGTTTCTTGTTTCTCTGTAATAAATATTGTTAATATATTTAAAGCTCTCATTTTAATGAACGGTTACTACAGTGCTGATTAAGCAATCCGGTAGACCCAGATTCAAATCAAACCTTTAATAAACAATAACCTGAGAATTTTTATCCAGTTTGGGAAATGTTCACGGTATTTATACATTTATTTAATTCATCAACACATTCTTTCTTTTTTAAATCAATTCATTAAAAGTATTATAGTTAAAAAACAAAATTAGAATATAAGGTTTAAATTAATAATAAAATACCTTTCGTTCCTTTTTTGACATACTAATAAGTCTTTGTTTGTGGGACATTTGCTTTTTCTGTTTCATTTCAAGTTTCTTTTCATCGTCCAAATTAATGTCCTTTATCCGCAACGACAATAAACAATTTAAAACTTCACAATTTACGTCATTTGATCTAGTTTTAACGAGTTGGTTTATTTTTCGTACAAGCTGAAAAATAAAGAAAGAATTAAATCATCGTATATCCACTCAAACACAAAAGATAAGAAACATTACAGAAAATCTGAGCAAAAACCTATTCTTTTGAAAAATTTTATATCTCAAAAGACACGAAGTTGGAATATCTTTTTTTTATACAAAAAAATGAATATGTCCTTGTTAGGCAAGTACATATACATCTTCCTACATTCCCTAAATTTTGCATAAATGCTTGTACACAAAATCAGTCTAAGGAGCTAGGACTGTGTTCAAAATCACTATCGCTGGATTACTTGACGACAAATCTATGATTGCTATGGAAGTACGATGACTGCTCTACCACAGACCTATCTGTATAAAATATATTTATAGGATAACTGAGAAATCTGTAAAAAAATATATAATTGATTCCCAGCAGGAAAAAAACAATGTTTGTGTTAATATAATATATGATCATAATATATTCAATTCAAAAACCTATTCATCTTGATTTAAAAAAACTTAAATGAAATAATTAATAATATGTACACTATTGGATAATTTATAAAAACTGCAAACAAAAAAGATATAGATATAGATGGGTCAGTGGCAGAGCGGTTAGCGCGCTGGGCTAGTAATCCAGTGATCGCGAGTTCGAATCCATTTATTTGCTTATTTTACGGAACATAGGAAGATGTATATTATGTACTTGTTTAACAAGGACAAATTCATTTTTTATATATAAAAAAAAATGTAAAATTTCCTGCTGATATTGACTGTCGCAAATCCATCAAAACCGTGACCTCTCAGGGAATTAAACATGGTGACCCACAGCTAAATCTAACTAAGCTACGAAAGCCAACAAATAATTATCTAGAAATATAAACCAAATTATCTGGAAAAGGAGGAGATAATAATTTTGAATAAAAAACAAATACTTGTGGCGAAGGCTTATGAATGTCAAATGCATGAAAGTAAAGTAACATAAATAATAAGGTATTTATTACCATTAATGAAATCAATCCTTTTTTGTCCGTTTTGAAAATTGTTTTGAAGCATTCTTTTACTATAGACCTCACAATTGGATTTCTATTATTGAGGTATGGAACCAACATCTGCGCTATATTAGAAGAATAATTAAAATACGAATGTGAAACAAGAAGATCGCAGAGACACGTGATGGCAATGTTACCAAGTTTCAGACGAGGTGTGTCAAATTTTCTAGTATCCCCTTTCTTCTTAACCAATATTGAAGCCATCTTCTCCAGTCTCTGTAGGAAGCGTTTGTAATGAGCCAGAAGTGCACTCTCGTATTTGTGAAGCATCAGAGTGTCTTTCTTTACTGGAAATAAAAACAGTAGATAAAATATAATCTTTATCTTACACCACTCTTCTTTTTCCTACAAATGACATAAATCTGCAAATGGGCTACAATTTTTTATCACATTACGTCTGATTCTATAACATTTTAAGAATGTTTCATATAAAATAAGTGCATTCCTATTCCACTTAGTCCAAGTTGATATTCTATAACGTTGAAATAAGAACGTTCCTATTTAGGAACATTCGTACTCCAAGTAAGTCACAAATTAGTCCAATTACTTATTCTATAACCACATTTTAGTCAAATCAACTGTCAAAATGTTCCTAATTTTAGTTCACACCTAATTGGAAGCATGCTAGTTATTTTTACAGCAGTCCGGGATATTTTAATTAAGTTGAAAAATCAGTTGTGTACGGAAAAAAATTAAATTATATGGTTTTTATTTTCAACATAACTCAATAAGTGTATTACGTTAAAACCAAAGAATATTAGTGCAGAATAATCTGAGGTTAGGCAACATGACATAAATAAACATGGCTGAACAGTGCGCAATACGCATGCATAGTCTGCGCCATAGACAATTTGAGTTCAAATTACTATCTACGGTGCACTAATTTTCTAGATTTTAATTTTAGGAACGTCAGTTACAGAATACAAAATTTAGTTTGAATGACCTTCATTCTAAAATTTTTGAACGTTCCTATTTTAGTTTAAAAAGTTACTGAATTGGACGTAATGTGTATCAGCAGTATAACTATCCACTGCAAATCCGATTCCGTTACGATCGGACTCGCTAAGAAGCTACCTTTGTAACTGAGAATAATGTGGTAGGTAGGTATGTTTTAATAGCAATAGTGGATAATTTGAATGTACGCAGGCGACAGGTTGATAAGTTCTAAATGAAAATTTTAAATTGAGATCAGATTCGAGTTTCAAGAGTAAGGCTACTGCCCCCCTAGAAAACGTGTCGTTTAGCTCAAGAAAAGATGTACAGAAGTGACAGTTGTCATGTGACTGACAACTGTCACTTACATACATTGAGTTATCTTTTCTTGAGCTAAATGACACGTTGTCTAGGGGGGCAGGCCTAACAAAATTTAAATGAAATTCAAAAATGGAATATTAAAAAACTTATTAGTACATACCTAATATTGAATCAAGTAGAATTAATTTTAAAATCGGTGAGTTTATTTATAATTTGCTCTATTATGTGAATACTTATTATGATACTATGTGCAAACATGTAGTTAAAACTGTCATTTCACAATTATTATACATATGTTAAGAGGCCCTTACATAATTTTTGTACGAGGGCTCTAAATGTCTAGCTACACTACTGATTGTATATCAATATTCCTGTAAATTGTAAAATCAATATTTGGTTTTATATAATTTTTGTAAGTTTTAATATTAAAATTTTATTTTTCGATAAAAAGAAACATCGATAAATATTAAACTGCTAGAATTTATACGGTTCACTCATACCATGTAAATAAATTTACAATTGGCAGTTAAGTCCCCTTTTTTAAAGAAGATAAGTTTCTATGTGTGGCTAAGTAGGTTCTATGGCTAAGTTTTTTATATTTTTTAAAAAATATTACATTTAGTTGCCCCTGTGTTTTGTTGAATAATTTGATAATCTGGCAATATATCTTTGAAAACTTCCAATATTGAAATGGCAGCCAACTTTCTCACTGTCAATAAGTTCTCGTGTCCCGTTTTGGTTTTTTCATCCATGAAATTCAAAAGTCCAAAGAAGTTGTCAATCTAAAAGACAATAAATATATTATTTGATAAATACATATTCCAAATATAAGTAGAACGGGTTGTGTATGACAGAATAAAAAATATTTTTAATTTACTTTACAAATACACATAATTAAAATTTATTGCTGGTTTATATTTGCCGACCGCCGTGGCACAGTTGGTAAGCCGTTTGGTTTCTGTGCGGGCATCCTGGGTTCGATCCCCAGCAGAGGAGAAATTTATTTAAATTAATTTCTCATGCTAATATTGCTTCTCTGGGCTGGAAACACTGGTTAGTTGGAAGAAATTGCCATATGGCAATAAACTCGCCAATACAATATAAATTATTGTCATGAATCAATTGGCTGTTCAAATAATCATTATAAAATAAAAATAAATGGTGCTTATAAACCAAATTTTATCATATTATTCAATAAAATATAAATTTGAGAGATGTAATAAGACACAACACAATATTATGTACCTTGCTCTCCGGACTTTCCAACAAACCGGAACAAAGAATGCCAATTTTGAATTTTTTGCTTTGTAACTCTTCATGACGTGCCAATAATATTTCAGAGGCGGACATAGGTTTGGCTGCGTCTACCAACACTGGTTCATCTTTTGTAATTATTTCTTCGTCAGAATCCGATTTGGTCACTAATTCAGTTTCATCTTCCTCTTCTGATTGCTCCGGAGTCGTTTCATTTCTATCTGTTTATTAAAAAAATATATATAAATTTTATTTCACTATAATATAATAATATGAAAAAACATTCTTAGTTTGTTTGATTTATAAACAAGTAAACAAAGGTTTCCTAGTTCAAGCAATATGAAGCCTTATTCAGTAGAATAGAATATTTTATTATTTTAATATGTCAATGTTAATTTAACAGGCACCCAATAACAAGTTGCCACATTCTGGAGACTTACGATATTAATCGTCTCACAGATCCAGACTGAAAACACCTTTGGATCAGCAGTCAGTTACCTAACCAACTGAGCCATGAAGGCCGACAAGTATGATTTCAAAACAGCAAGTCGCATCAGAGTAAGTTTCTTTGATAACTCTCTCTCCCTTTTTTGACGAGTCAGTACTCTCTGTGATCCAGACAACCAGAGTGTAACTCTCAGAGAGTTGTTTTTTCAGTTATGGTTCTTAAATGTAGTATGATCATGAGTGTGATCCTAGGTTGTTCAAAGCACTGAATGCTTTAAGGTAAGTCTTATAGTGAATTTGCTCTGGACACATCAACAAGTGTAAGAAATTCATTTGGGAGTGTTACTTGATATTTTTTCCACACCATAATTGCCTGGAAATTGGCTCTGGAAATTCTTTATTTTTATTCTCCAGTTCTATATGGAGTGACATGGCATGATGATTATAAATTATTAAAAATTAGAAGGATTAAGAGGAATACCTTCTATATTCATTTCTTGCATGACAAAACCATGCTTAGTTTTGATTGGCAACAATTGTTTAGTTTTCTTTTGTAAAATAACAGGTTTCTCAATATTCTCATAGTTGGACTCAAGGTGTTCTTCGTCAACTTCATTTTTCTTCTTTTTCTTTTTTGGAATATTCCTGAAATAAAATTGGAATAAAAGCAGCTTTGATTTACTTTATTCAAAAAATTTGCAAAGTTAAGAAGCATATATAAGTGACCACCGTGGCATAGTGGTCATTTGACTCCTGTGCAAGTTTTATGAGTTCAATTCCCAGCAGGGGAGAAATTTATTGGAAATTATTGCTTATCTATTATCATAAATAAACTCACCACTTGCGCAGGATGTAAAAAAGTGTGTCAAGCAGTAAAAAATATGAAAAATTGAAGCATTGCACACTTGCATCTTGACTCAGGAGACTGTCAATATATTTTTATGAACAAATACAACAAATAACTGCTTACCCATCTTGTTCTGTTTTATGAAATCCATTTACTCTCCCAGCTGATTTCATTAAATAGTCCAAGTCTTCGTCTTCCATCATATCCATCATGTCTGATCCTTGAATCGACTCATCTTCACTATATTCCTGCTGGGTTTTTGCCTGTTCCACTTTAGTTGGTTGCCTTTGAACTATTTTACGTTTTCTGTGTCTTTGAGTTTTGATCTTCCCTTGCTTTTTCAATTTAGTAATAACTTGATTACTGTGCTTAATCTTACTAACCTTCATTTTTCCTTTTTTCTGTAAAAAAACAATTAAAATAATACCAGTAATATTTCATGAAACACGAATTAAATCAAAGAAAAATAATTATAACAATAATCTTACAGCCATTGTGTCCTAGTGAATACCAAATATAACTATGAAAATAAGTTTAAAAAGTGTAATTTAATATATAATCATTAACTTTTAAGGTTTCTAAAATCACACGTTTGAGGTTACAAATATACACGATTCACGCATGTAATGTGTGAAGTTAAAATGTCAAAATAATTTGACATTTTTTCTATGGCATTTTTGACATTTCTCAAAATGACAAGTATAATATACTATTAAAAAAATATATTAAATATTGGCAATGGATATTCGGCAATACGAAATGCTGCCACATATTAAAAAGTGTGGACAGCACTCAATAATTTTTCCAGAAAATATTCGATAATAACCAAATTAGTACTTAGTTGAATAATTTTAATGGAAATAGCTATAAACTAATGAAATAAAAAATGACAAAATGTACTTAATTTGAAAACCCAAAACACCACAATTTTTTTAAAATTATTGTTTGTACCTAAGGTTTGTACATTATGCTTATACATATTTTTATGCATTACTTTTCAAGTGAAAATCTATTGTTAATTTATTTGTTATATTATCTTTCGTGTAAAATTGATTGGTTTTTGGTTTAAAAAACTTGGTTTTATTGTTAATAAATAAATAAAATAAAGAATATTGGGCCAGATTTTCAAAAGATATGGAACATGATTTATATGGTGAACAAAGCGTGCACTGTATTAGGGTGTCATAGATAATTGGTTTGGAAAATCATTCGACTGATCATGACTCTTCTGTAGAACCACGGGTTGGCACTGTTCACTGACCAAAGCATTTCTTAGAACATCAGAAATAAAGGTCTTGAGATCTGTCGCTGGAACAGCCCTTCGAGATTGTGTCCGTAACATAGATATATGAAAAATGTGTAACATAGAAGATTCTATTTGGACATCCTACACCTTGAAAACCACCTAAGAAATGGAAGTACAGTTGGATTTCATCATCTCAGGAAGCAAACTTTCTGTATCACAGACCGTACGGTCAGTTAAAAAAGAAGAAGGTGATACTTTCATATAATACATAGGTGTTTGTAATAATTCCTTTTGTTGATCATAAGCTTAATTTGATCAGCCTTTTATATTTAGATATTACAGTTATCTGTCTACCGTACAGCTATCTATGGAGAGCATTGATACAAATTCGTTTCTGAAACTTCAAATATGTCAAATTTACCATTCGACTGGCATATGTACATCATAAGTACTTATATAGTTTTTGTTTAATAAATCAGTTATTAATTTAGGAAAATAGAATTTTGTTCAAACACATTGTATACAAATCTGCACCAAGGAATAAAAACGGGAATACAATTCATTTGTAAATATAATATTTAATGCATTATCAAATTATAGGACAGATGAGCGGTTGCTGATATTGGTCATTATGGCAAATACCAGAACTGCCATGGGCGTATTCAATTTTTAAAAACAATCTTCACAAATTGACAATCGAAACAAGTTAAGTTCTCCTTACTTGTCAACAGTTTTCCTACAACACAGAATAGAAATTAAATCATCCAAACGGAATTTTCATTGCTTATTATAGCCATTCAATGTTTTATAGCATAAAATCCCGATCGACCAGCCAAGAACCAATACGAAAACCAGCTGATAGCTATCAAAATGAGAATTCGTGCTGATAATTTTTTTTTGTCTACATTTTGAGTGTTTTTGAGCACTTTTGTCTACTTTTTGAGTGTTACCATAACAATCCTTATTTCCGTGCTTAGAAATTGGTGGGTTGCCATATAAAAAAATTGTCTGCATTGAGAAATAATTTTTACGTTAAATATTTGTCATAGATAAAATTTTTATCTATGACAAATTCACAAATAACAAATTTGACGTTTCTTGGATTTAGAAATGGTGGTTTGTTTTCATTTGTAATTGTTACTATTTTTCTACAAACATTTACTGATATATTGTAAATGTGTTCAATTAAATGATCCTTTTTACTTAAATATTTATCACGATTACTAGCAACTATAATAATTCACAAATGGTTCATGTCCATATTACAACAATATAACTAGGGCATATAAGTTCATAATAATATAGAGCCATTATAGTTAAGGATTTTAATGAAAAATAATATCAATTAACGATGTCTGCACTTCAAAGAACTATGGTGAAGTCCAAGTTACCCCCTAGACCACCCATTTCGTTGTCTTCTCTCAAGTATGTATACAAATTTAATTAACCTTTTCCATGCTAGGCGTATGCTAAATAATGTAACATCAGTGCGGCGCAATTTTCGCACAAAATTAAAATCGTCATATCTCAATAACTACTCACCTGAGATACTTGAAAAATTCGACGAAAATATTCGTTTTTAACTGTTTTAAATGTTGAATACATTTTTTATTTTTCTTTGTTCTGCATACTATTTAATTGATTTTTTCAACATTCCAGCTTACAAAAACATAACTAATTAGCAAAAAAAAAATATCACATAGATAAAAAAAATATGGGAAAGTATATAGTGTAAGTATTTCTTCGAAAACAAAAACAGTTTTCAACAAATGCTTAGTGCCTTATACGTTTGTATGAAGTTTATCTGTAAGCGCTAAGACCTGTGTGCTAAGCTAAAACCGCTGCACCGTGACTTTATCAACTTATTTAGTATAATATAGTCATAAAAACATTGGTTGTTATAAATAATACTGTAATAACTCTACAGACTGAGTAATTTTTCGGAACATTTATAAAAGCAAAATTTATTCATAATAGCAAAAAATGTTCAATATATTTTGTCTATCACCTAGTAAGATTTTAAAAGTCTGTAACACAAAAAAATCAAAGTTACTCTCAAAAACACATGAACTTGAAAATGAGTTATTTTGAAATAATAATCAATGTTAATGACACAAATAAAACCATATAAAATTACAATAAAAGACTTTGCTTTTATAATAATAAATACCAAAAATAAATATTTTCTAAACTGCCGTACAATATCTACGAATTCGGAGGGGTCACTGATATGGGTTGTAAGCAACATTAATATCCATACAAAGAGGTATCTCAGTGCGGGTCCCGATTACGTCTCGGGATGAAATAGACAAAAAGTAAACACTCTACTGCCATCAACCAAATTTTTTTTAAATCATATGTACTTAGATAAATGGTTCGATTACACAATGTAATTATTATATTTTGGATATGTCGATAAATAAGATTTCTACAGCGAGTTCAAGTGGAGCATTGTCCATCCCGATTACCTATCGTGATCCACACTGGTATAGCAAATGATTCATCACGAACGCGTCTCGGGATTAGCACTGAAACGGTTAATAGTCATTTCTTTTCTCGTGTACAAATGTTCCTTTGTAGATAAGTTCCTTATGATTCTTAAATACCAAGTGCTATTTTGGTAATTATTTACAAGTGGCCTAATTTGCGATTTTTTTTTGAATGGGATCTGATTTTTATTTTTTGTTGTAGAAAGTTTTTCCACAGCAACAAACAAAACACTTCAAATCCAATACAAGAAAATTCGAAGTTTGCGAATGTGAACAGCGTGTAAAATTTGACTCGGATCCATAATGTTTAATTTTCTATAAAATTATAAGTATTTTGAATTTTGAAATAAATTTAGATGTTTTATTAATTTATTGTAATATACTTTTTTACTTTAATGAACTGTGATTTAGGGTAGGCACACATGGAAGCTAATTTCATCGGCCAATCAAACTATCAGTCAGTTACAAATTACATGTAAGAGTGCACATGAAAGCTAATAGAATCGGCCGATTTAAAAATCTGTGACGAGACACAAAAATATTGCCTGATTGAGATCGCCCGACGACATGTAACCGATGGTATGGTACGAGAGGGTGCAAATGCAACTGATAATTTAATCATCCGAGCGTATTAGGGCAAGAAGTACATTGTAAGTGGCCAGCTGATCCGAAATGGAATGTCAATTGCTAAAGAAATAAATGTAAATCATATTTTATAAGTACAATTTTATTTTGTGCATCTCTTTTTATGCGTTTTGAGGATAAAACCACAAACATATTTCCAATTGTATGTTTCTACAAGCTTCCATGCGCGCTTTAACCGATCGGCCAATGAATCAATCACTTCATACACGCCGATTCCACTATCGGCCGATGAAATTTAGCCTGTTCTTCTAAATCTATAATTCTCTAATATTAACAGTTTCCCTCCCAATTCTTTAAGATCCAATATAATTTTTTGCTCTGTGTTTCATAATATAATATACCTTTGAAAGTTTAAAAAATTACACTCTGGTATAACAATGAGGTATCATGTTTCTGTCTGAAAGTACTAGAATACACTATGACATTCAATATACCATATACCATTTGTAACTGTTTCAAACTACCTAGTTTTATGTGTATTTCCCCACATTGTTTGTCTGTATCTACCAAATAACATACTCCATACTAATTCAGAACACAGGTGACATCACCTGTGCATCAATAAATTTTAGTACGGGGATATATCTACTCTGATTCAAATCAACCAATAAATTTTAGTACGGGGATATACCTACTCTGATTCAAATCAACCAATAAATTTTAGTACGGGGATATACCTACTCTGATTCAAATCAACCAATAAATTTTAGTACGGGGATATACCTACTCTGATTCAAATCAACCAATAAATTTTAGTACGGGGATATACCTACGATGGAAATATAAGAAGCGTGAACAACAGACGTGTATAAGACGATGTATGAATGTTGATGAGACAATGAATGTGTGTCAAGATAGAAAAATGTGGCGTTCGGTTCTCTCTGACTACCCCGTGAGGGACATGGCATGATGGTATGTATGTATGTATGTGTATGTAATATTCCTTTGTATTTTCAATAAAAAACTAAAGCAGGAATATTTGTCCCTTAACACCTGATCCCAATTTCCTCTCCTTGTCCTTAACCTATCCTTTTTTTTGCCATGAAGTATTTTCATTTTTATTTTAATTGTTGTCTTAGTGTAATGTATATTTTCTTTGGTTTCATTCTTTTGTTGATAAACATACACAATTTTGTCATACTTTTAATCTGGTTGGTTGGAAGAAATTGCCTATTGGCAATAAGCCCGCCAGTGTACAGTATATTTTTTTATATTATGTATAGTTTATATGTTTATATTGTCGGCCTTCGTGGCTCAGTTGGTTAGATATCTGACAATTGAACCAAAGGTCCGGGTTCGATTACCGGTGGAGACACAGTTTTTAATTTTGTTTGCAGTCTGGATCTGTGAGACGATTAATATCGTAACTCTCCAGAATGTGGCAACTTGTTATTGGGTGCGTGTTATATTAATATTTGACATAGTACCTGTTGGTTGCCCGAGAAACAATATTAAATAAATTATGTACAGAAAGATAGATAGGTAATTAAATATTTTTTGTAGGCATTCTCAGTCAGCCACAAAGAAAAGAGACTACACTCCGGTGTCGTGGAAGCAGTACTTCTATGAAAGTCGAGATGTGGAAACTGACGAAGGTGTCTTCAGGATATATTTGTCTGCTCCGCCAGATACTCCAGACAGACCACGGATAGTTGTACTACATGGCGGAGGATATTCTGCTCTCAGTTGGTCACTGTTCACCGTAAGCTTTTTTATTTAATTATTTATCTATCCATTTGTCGTGTGGTGCAATAGTGAAATGTATTGTAAAAGCATATTTCCTTGCCATTGTCCCATCACCAATATGTTTAAGAATTGTCACTTTGAAAGTTAGTTGCAAGTGGGTTAAAATTCCCGTGTTTATTCCTGTTATTTGACTTCAAGACATCTATCGGTGAATCAACAAAACAATTGTTAAATTATTTAAAAAATCAAGAACTCTAAACACTGAAATTCATCGACTATCACCGGCAAAATTTACACTCTCCCACGCTTTGTAAGGATCTAATACACATGCGCGTAGGAAAGAGGGATACTGCGCCAGTTTATTTTGTTGTTTCGCGCTGAACATTCTGCTTTGAATTTGATCCTTACTAATTCACAATCAGCGCATATTCCTTATCTTCATCAACTGACGGAAGGATCACGTGACATATCAATGCCGCCATGTACTGTTTTATATGGATATAACTATGATAATATTATTCTCCATTTATCTTATAGTTTATATTATAAAGTGTTCAATTTCATTGAGTATATGTGATCTTTTTATGATATATCTACATTGTTAGATTTTTTTACCGTTATTATATTCAATTAAAACGAGATTGAAAAAAATCTGTATGCAACGCAAAATACTGTCTGTCCGTAGGTAATGCAAGTACTTGTACCTATCCGTCTTGATTGGGTTGATATTTTCTGTTGCAGACGGAAGTAACAAATATGATTCACTGCCAAGTTGTAGCAATAGACTGCAGAGGTCATGGAGACACTAAAACAAACAACGATGAAGATCTTAGCGCTCATACACTTTCAAAGTAAATACAGTATTTACATATACCTACCAATTACAGTTTTATTCAATACTTTTACTTTGCACTACTATTAATTGTTTTCTTTTTCTTTCATGTCTACTGTTTCTTAAATTTATAATTAGTGCGTAGTTTTCTGTTAAATAAATGTAAATACCAAAATGTTTATATACCGGAACCCTTGACATTGGATTGCATTAGAAACTTTGTTCAGAGGCACATTTGCGTATAGTTTACTTTTTATTTTTGTCTATTTTTAAGTATTATTAATGTTAAGGTTCACGTTTATTTAGCAGGGAGAGGTATTTTATTGTTTAGCAGGGAGTCTCAATTGGAGATTTTACATGACTTGTTGTTTATGTAATGAATTGTATTGTCAATTTGTCTATGTCTAATAATAAAAAAATAAAGGACTAAGGCAAGGTTGCTTCCTATCACCATGGTTGTTCAATAAATTGATTATTCATGGATTTTATTTGCTTTCCCTATCAAAAAATGGCATGTTACCTATACCTTAACAGTCTTATTAGATTTCGTTAATACTAAACTCGCAACTAGATAATCACGACTAAAATAGTTAAGATCGATATTAAAAAATCTTACTTATAAACGTATACTAAGATGTGACTAACTAATTCACCGAATTGTTTACGAACACACTCATTTATTTTTTTCATATGGACGCATTGGCTTCACAGATGTCAATAAATAGATAAATGCATGTAACCTTTGGATTACTGACATCGAAAAATTAAAACAAACATTGCGTTGTGCCGTGTTTTGTCAATTTAAACACAATTACTGTGAAGAATAACAAGGAAAAACGTTATAAAGATTAAACTTTTCTGTCAATCTCAAATATGCCTCAGATCATATGTGAAAGATCCGCCATTTTGAAATATTTGATATGGTGCGTCAGTCAAGCACTAAACAACCTCTCGACCCGTCCTAACTTGACGTCTATGTAATAAAGGTGTAATATAGATAGTCAAGGTTTTTAATTAAACTTTTTCGTTAATCACGCTCAATTACCAGATACTGTAGATAGTTTACGTTTATAAGTAAGACGGTTAATTTATAATAGATGTTTATTTTTGAAAATTCCCATTAATGTTTACTTAATTTTCTTTTATACTTTTCAGAGATATAGGAAATGTGTTGAATAAACTCTTTCCAGAAAATCCTCCTCCGATAGTTCTCATTGGTCACTCCATGGGAGGAGCCATTGCTGTACGAGTGGCATTCAACGAGACCAACTTGAATATATTGGGGCTGGCTGTTATTGACGTTGTTGAAGGTGTGTATTAACTATTTACACAAAGACCTCACTATTGAAAATTGTCTGATAATTCATTGTATATTTTTTAAATTCTAGGAACAGCAATGGATTCACTTTCGAGTATGCAAAGCTTTCTTCGAGGAAGGCCGACACATTTTAAAAGTCTTGAACATGCCATTGAATGGTGGTAAGTGTATTCTATTTTATATGCTTTTGAAATATGGAGTTAAAATTTTAGTTATTTCTATGTACTTTAGTTAAAATTTATTAAACGTGAAATTCACTTTCAATACAGTTTTGCCATAAGCTTTTTTTTAGTACAAAACTTCTAGAGATACATAATACTAAAACTATATACTTAAAGGTGTGCCTGCTACCAACTATGATAATTCCAATACTTAAAGGTGTGCCTGCTACCAACTATGATAATTCCAATACTTAAAGGTGTGCCTGCTACCAACTATGATAATTCCAACGTGTTGAAAAAATTTACTAAGAAAGTTTGGATATGGATAAAGAAAAATCTTCCTTAACTTTTTAATTTTGTACTTTATATATTCTTGTAGAAAAATTATAAGCTTCCCCACAATTTTTGATATCTTTCTAAAAAACTATTAAGCGTAGTGCAATATATATTTTTTATATTAAAGAAGACCAAAATATCTGGAAAAATATGTCATGACATTTACATAAATGCTTCATGTTTTGTAAAGAAACCTCAAAAACTTCTATTTTACAATGCCGCTGAATGGAAAATAAATGTTTTTTTCCGTTCCTTTACTAAACCTGAAGTATTAATGCAAATGTCAAGACATATTTTTCCAGATATTTTTGTCTTATTTAATTAAAAAAAAAATATTGCTCTACACCTTATAGATTGATTAGAGATTTTCGAGATTCCACTAAAATTCGCCAATACCTTATGTATTACAGTCCCATACCAAGAATGTGTAGACAGTATAACGATATGACAAGGGAGTGTCTTGATCTTGACGTGTTTGTTGATTCACTCTCTGCTTTTAAGAAAAAAGTTGTCATGTCTGTTGGTTTAGAAAGTCTCCATGCTATTTAAGTGTAATCACATATTTAATTTAAAATTATTTTATTTTCTTTCTAATGTAACTTAAAACGATATCTGTGTAATTTTTGTATGTAATTTAATATGAGCTCATGTATTTTTATAATGTTTTGTGCATCCATAATTGGACATTCAATGTTATTCTTTTTTTATGAAAAATGTAAGCTGGGTGTCTGTCGATGCACCCTTATAAATAACTAAAATAGAAATAAATTAATAGTATAGTTTATTAATAATTTTAAATAAACATTGAAAATCGGGTTAAGCCATTATTTATCTACAAGAATTTATACAGAACATTATTAAAAAGTAAAGGAAAGTATTTGATTAGCAATAATGATGGAATATCAAATTGAAAAATAGGTACGCTGACAGCAGGCGACCTCTGAATGTGTTTTTATGTTTTGAAATTTGTAGTAACATTTTTAAATAATATTTTTTCAGTGTTCGAAGTGGACAAACAAGAAATATAGAATCAGCAAAAGTATCAATGCCGGGACAAATTGTAAAGTAAGCTACAAATTATATACTTTCAAATATGCCGTCCATTACATGCATTAACTCAATTGCACTGACTAGCTGTTTTTATGAGTTGCAGTTTATTATATTTAGTTTATGTCTTTTGTGTATTTTTTTTTGATAAAAAATAAATCTATAACTATAAAAATTGTCACCACCATACATCTTTTCCATTTGTTATCATCTGATTCTTTATTGTTACATATGTTATCTGTATTATTTACCTCATAAAAATGTGAGGAGTTTAAGTTAATTTATCGACTGTTTCCACATATTGCCTTCGACTTTTTATCCAAGGTTTTTTTTTTACCAAAATAATATTTAAGGCTTAGGTCCGAATGTAAAGTCCTACCTAAATACTAAATTCTAAATACTTTTTTTTTTTTTTGCGGGTGGCAGTTCTCAGGAGAACACACTTAGGCCGGTTGGCCCTTTGTGATACCACAAGTAAAAGATTTGGGCTGTCCTCCCCCTCACTCATCCGCCCTGAACCAGCCTGATTGGCCAATAAATGTCATAATGTCTCCTATATCGGCAGACGCTATGTCAATCAGATCATTATAGAAGAAACTTCCCAAGGACTTTCTTCTATTTCTAGAGGGAGCAGGACAGTGACAGAGGAAATGGACCACAGTCTCTTCCTCTTCTTCGTCTTGGCATGCTCTGCAGTAATCATATGCCTCCAGCCCCAGCCTTCTGGCATGCTTACCTATGAGCCAGTGTCCCGTTAATACCGATACGATTCTGGCTAGTAAATCCCTTCTGAACGTGAGTAGTTCTCTGGTTCTTCTGAGGTCATATTTTGGCCATGTTTGCCTGGCAATGGAGCATGTGCTTTCTTCCAACCATCTCTGATTAGCACAGGCTGTTGTCGTCTCACTTACCAGAAGTTTACATGTTGCCATGGGGACTCCAGGTCTATGTTTGATTGTATCTGGAGATAGCAGGGTACCTGCTCTGGCGAGTTCATCTGCCCTGCAATTCCCTGCTATATTGCTGTGACCCGGTACCCACATGATATGTAGATTGAACCGCCCCGCTGTATCGTTTAAGATTCTGCGACAGTTCAAGGCCACTCTAGAAGTTGTGCTTACGCCCTTTAAGGCTCGCTTGGCTGTCTGTGAGGATACGGACATCGCTGTTTGACACTGCGTTGCCTTGTATCCATTCTGCTGCTTCCTGAATTGCCAAGATTTCTGCTTGTAAAACACTACAGTGATCCGGCAACCTGAAAGAAATATTAATATTAAGTTGCTCTGAAAATACTCCTCCGCCCACCTTACCTTCCAGTTTTGACCCATCAATGTAAACCACCTGGGCTTCACCATGACGGATCAGACTCTCCTTCCACATCTCCCTCAAGGGGATTTGGGTGGAGAATCTGTTCTCAAAGAATGGTTTGGGAATGACGTAGTCGATACCCTCCGATCGTTTTTTAAACTCCTGAAGAATTATGGAGTGCCCTATGTGTGTCTCCTTCCAGGGGTTAACACAATTCATTCTTATTGCGGCATTCGCTGCCATTTGCTTTCCTAGGAGGTCAAGCGGCATCAGATGCAGGATGGTGTCAAGGGCTTTTGATGGTGTAGTTCTCAGACAGCCAGTGGTTGTCACTTCTGCTAGTCTTTGAACTTTTGCCAGCTCTTTTAGGTGTACTCCCTTTTTCAGGGAATGCCACCATACCACCACTCCATACATCATGATTGGCCTTATGACCGCCTTGTACATCCAGTGTGTCATCTTGGGGTGCAGTCCCCAACGTTTACCCACGATTTTCCTACAGGTATACAATGCATTTGTAGCTTTACGTACTCTTTCCTGCATATTGGACCTCCAGCTCAGTTTTCTATCCAGGATCAGTCCCAGATATTTGGCTTGAGCTGAGATCCCTAGCGTCACCCCTTCTAGGGTTGGCAGCTCAAAGGTCGGGATTACCCGTTTATTTGTAAAAAGGACCAGCTCTGTTTTCTTCGGGTTTACTCCCAACCCATTATTGTTACACCACTGAGCTATCCTGTCTAGTGCTCTTTGTAAGATTGATGAGAGGATATTGGGGATCTTTCCGGACACCGCTACGGCGAGATCATCCGCATATGCGATAACCCCAACTCCAATATCGTCTAACTCTGTCAATAGGTCATTTAAGGCTAGGTTCCATAAAAATCTTACCATGTTTTCATTGCACAGTCGCTCACTTAAGTTAGGAGATCACGTGGCTTTCTAACTGGAGGATGCTACCACGTTTTTCTTTGAGAAATGCATTGCAGAGACATATCTAAATACTTAGCACATGCGCATCGGCGTAAACTAACATTTGCGAATTGTCAAAAAGTAAGGTTGATAGCGAGGAACCCTACGAGTGGTTTAGTTCTAAAATACGAGATCTATTCGGTGGATGATGATTTTATCGGCTTCGTTGAATATGTTTTTGGTAATTTTGTCAAATCAAATACCAAACAGAGTATTCAGCGATCCATACGAGATGCCGAAAATTCGGTGGCATTTCAAAAAATCGTGACATCGAGCTGTCTGTGTAAAGTGTGAAGGGTGTGAAGTTGGTTACATATGTTTGTGTTGTTATAGCAAAAAATCATTTTAAACGTCAGAAAAGAGATATATAACTTTCTAAGCCAATAGAAAGCTATCTATCTCTTTTCTTCATACACAATAATGTGAAATTCTACGCCATCGACCTTAAGTTTGGCGTAGTATTTAGTATTTTGTTAGGGATGTCTCTGCAACGCAATTGCTAACTTAAGAATACTAAATACTCCAGTGAGGTTAGGAGTTAGTATTTAGGTACCTAGGACTGTGCATTCGGGTCAAGTTGTTGCTTGCAAAAGATTCAATAAATCCACTGTTTTACACATTAAATAAATGGTGGTGGTGGCAGAGCGGTTAGCAATCCAGTAATAGTAATCCAGTAATCCATTGGTTAAGATTTTTTCCAGTGGTTAGTGGTAAAAAATCTAATCCAGTGGTTGTGAGTTCGAATCATGCAACAACCAATTTTGTTCCATTTTCATGATAAGTTTAGTTTAGTTTTCGTTCACAGCATTTATGCTTAGTTTAGGGAATGTATGAAGAGTGACAGGAAAATTATTCGAAAAACAATTATTCGAATGCTCAATTTTACGAAAATCAATTTTACGAATGCAATTATTCGAATCACATTTTTTCGAAAAACAATTTTCCGAACACACAATTATCAGAATTTACAATTGTTCGAATTTTTATGACGTCATGTTGGTAGTATTATGAGAGGAATAAACCATAGATTTTTATTATAATGTACTAGATGTCGTAGTTAGCAAATTTTGTATGAATCGAAAACAAATGACTCACTTTTTGCACGGAGTACTACATCTACATAGTATATTATGTATAATAAAAATCTATGGAATAAACAAAATGGCGACGCACCGCGCTGTCAGATATCCTAGGATGTACACCTATTTTTTAAACCTAAACCTACAAAACTTTGGTAAAAATAGGTTGGTTAGGTTTGTTTGTAGTTATAATTGCGTCTGGCGTGAGCCAGTTGCATTATATATTTAAAAAAGTAACTATAATATTAAAATAAAATAACTAAATTGGTGTGAATACTAGATAAACATAAACTGGTGTACAAACTAGATAAACATAAACTGGTGTTATTAAAAATGTGCAAACATACGTACCCATCAATAATACAACAAGTAATAATAGTCTTCATCGAATATATTTTACTGGCAACAAATATGTCAAAGGAGGCAACATAATGACACAAAAATATATTAAATTCGGTTAATTGGTTTTCCAACAAATGTTAGTTCGTATAATTTGCTTTCGGACAATTGTCATTCTGATAACTGATTTTCGAAAAATTGTTATTCGTACAACTGCGCATTCGAACAATTGTGTTTCGAAGAGTGTTCATGTAATCTGTATGAAGATATATAATAATAATAATAATTTTTTTATTCCAGTCTGTGAGCTGGGGGTGCAATGCTACACAAACCATATTTTTACGTACAAAATTTACATTGAATGTTACAGGAGAACAATATTTTACAGAATATAGATTATATATACACAAAGAAAATAATAATAATAATACATAAGTTTATATGAAATATAAAAAAAAAAAAAACACTGTGTAGAAATTATATAATTATTGTCTTTGATTTAACACTTCAGTCCATTATTAAATTAATTTAACACTTTTTTTCTTTCTACATTTATTTTTTCTCTCCAGAATGACCGTTTCGCCTGGTGAATGCCTTTTCAATGTTTGTGACAGTCTCGGACATTGGTGCTCCTGTACAGCCTTTATGATTGTGTTATGGTTTGTCCATATTCGCTCATGGTATGGCATTTCAATGTCTGAGAATACCAAGAAATCCTTGACATCACCCCTCGGCAAACATAGTTGAAGCGCTGCTATATCGTCGATACCCGAACTTGTTACAAGGGCATATTCTTTCTATTTAAAAAAAAAAGAGTTTTTTTGACAGGTTTACGTGACCACTTTAAGAGGGTGACTGCTGCCAACCTACCTATTTTTTCAATTTGATATACCATCATTATTACTTAACGAATCATTTTGAAAAAACGAACCTAGTTAGTTTGGATATTAATGAAGAGAAATATACCTTAACTTTTTGATTATTTTCTGTATATATTCTTGTAGGAAAATAATAAGCATACCCCGATTTAAGACATTTATCTTAAATTTCTAAAAAAATATAAGGTATAGAGCAATTTTTTTTTTTATAAATTTAAGAAGAACAAAATACCTGGAAAAATATGATATGACGTTGCATTAACGCATCAGGTTAAGTAAATAAACCAAAAAAACTTTTATTACGCAATGGCACTGAATGGAAAATAAATGTTTTTTAGGTTTATTTACTTAACCTGAAGCATTAATGCAACGCCACATCATATTTTTGTCTTCTTTAATTTAAAAAAAATATATTACTCTACGCCTTATAGTTTATTAAAAATATATGATAAAGGTTGAAAATCGGGGTATGCCATTATTTTTCTACAAGAATTTATACAGAACATTATCCAAACTATCTAAATTATTTTTTTCAAAACGATTTGATAAGAAATAATGATGGTATATCAAATTGAAAAATACGTAAGTTGGCAGCAGTCCCCCCCTTAAGTACTTGCGCAATATTCATTAATTGTGTATTTTTATTGACTTCCCTTATCAATCCAAATTTTGCAAATTCCATATAATGTTGAATTGTAAATTTGAAAAAAATTTAAAATATGCAGAAAACAACATCCCCATAAAAAAATAAAAAAATAATAAACACCTCCTTGCACCCTGCAAGGTGAATTTATTATGCCAACAATGTGATGACTATGAAACTTTTTCTAATGTCATCTATTGAGAAAGTGGTTTCTAAATTCATTTATTTTTCAGTTCGAAGACGGGTATTTTGGCGTCGTCAGATTTGGACAACTACGAGTCTACCGACAGCGACGATCCCAACTCCCTCGGGCCTCCGGCCAAACGTCTGGCCGGTGTCGTCCTCAGTGACTCCATCTCAGAGGAACCAGCAGAGTCTTCCGCGGCGCCGGCCACACAAGACACTTTTGTGCCACCTTCCTCATCCAATTTAACAAAAGAGGACGGAAAAAAGTAATCATGATTTGTTTTAGACAATTTAATCGTAATAGAGTCAACAAGGTGACCTACTGTGATTGTTGCTTAAGTGTGATTGGTCCTACCTCCAGATGTCCACATTGCTCAAGTACATTCTCAAAGTACATGCTCATTGCACTTTCTATAAAATACCGAAGACAGCTTTGTTTCATAGAGCATTACATGACTAACCTTGTGTTGCTCTATGAAATGCTTTAAATAATCCTGAATCATTAAACGGTGCTATATAAATTCTAAGTATTATTACAGTACAATCTCAATTATTCGGCATTAATGAAGGCACAAGAGTGCCGGAGATCAGCGGAAAATTCCGATTACTGGAATATGAGTAAAATTTTTTTAAATATTTTCATTATTACATACATACATACCATCAAGCCATGTCCCTTACGGGTTAAGCAGAGAGAACCTAGTGCCATACTTCTGTATTTTTGCATACATTTCTGGTTTCCTTAACATCCATGTATCGTCTCATACATGCTCGTCAATTGTTCAAACTTTTTATGTTTCCTTCTTTCAAAATATCATTCACATGGTCATGCCATCCCTTTCTGGGGCGACCTCTTCTATTCACTCCATCTCTTGCACCCGTGTATATTTTTTTGGTCAGTCATTCATCGTTCATTCTTTCAATATTTTCAATATGTCCAAACCACCTCAAGGCATTCACTTTAATTTTACATAACTATAATATCCTTCTTTATCTTGCATTCTCTCCTTATGTCCTCATTTTTTATTCTGTCATATATCGTTCTATTACATACTCTCATTATTACATAATTATTGTTTATCAAAAAATACAAATTGAATATTTTTTTTAATATAGGTATAGTGAAGTGCCTGATTAGCCTGATTTTTGATATGGCTTCTTTAACCTCCTTAGCTGTGAGGCACCGGCTTAGAATAGTGCTTCCATTCTTTTAAATCATTGTTTTCGAGTGTCCCGTAAGAGGCGGGTAATCGAAAATACAACAGGCAACAATAACATCTCACATAGTTCAGCAATGAGGTTCACCATCCATTCTGAATGTAGTGCCTTTTTTGGTGAAACGAGACTGGTGTGTGGGTATACATAAATGTGTTGTTCTCCCTTTTATAAGGCAATTCACACCCGCACACCTATCGCTGGTTACCCCACATTGTGGGAAATGCCGTGATGGTATGAATGAATGTAAACAAGTTGGGCAGATATGTTATATTTTGTTCAATAATAAATGGAGTGTATAGCTGTAAATTTTAAGATATTGTTCCAGGGGTTCTAAACTCCGTCGCTTGCCACTCCAATGGAGTGTATAGCTGCAAATTTTAAGATATTGTTCCAGGGGTTCTAAACTCCGTCGCTTGCCACTCCAATAGATTGTACGTATATAGCTGCAAATTTTAGGATAAAATAGTCATAAAGACCACAAAATTTTAACCAACCGGGTTTGTAGTAATGAGTTTTAATTGCTCCAGGGGTTCTAAAGTCCATTGCTTGATACTACAATGTCATTTCATATAATATTTAAGTATTTCCAATAATCCTGTAATTATGTTATTCAGGTATACATGGC
The DNA here is from genome assembly GCA_963576475.1 of Molanna angustata. NCBI lineage: Eukaryota > Metazoa > Arthropoda > Insecta > Trichoptera > Molannidae > Molanna > Molanna angustata. The sequence goes on from OY754981.1 coordinate 5,651,066, forward strand.
GTATAGATTTATCCCGTACAGAAAAGCACTGGAGTGGATGGTTCACTGGACTCTCCTCGACTTTCTTAGCCTGTGAACCTCCCAAAATGCTTCTCTTGGCCAGCATCAGTGGACTGGACAGAGAGCTAACAGTTGGACAGATGCAAGGTATATGCAATTGAATACTCAACTATCTCTAAGATGAATCATGTCTGTTTACAATTGTAAATTTAATTTATTTTTAAAAATTATATCCACACCGAGGACAAAGAAATCCACATCAGATGGGGCAAGTCTGGTCTGAATGGTGAAATCAAAACCCTCGTGATTACCCATATCATGGATATAATTATCATATGGAGTTCTATGATATCTAAAGATATTATAGAACTCCATATAATTATTGTATCCATGATTTGGGTAATCGTGAGGGTTTTGATTTCGCCGGTGAAGGAAATTGTCTTTTATGTTTCTTCAAATTGGGAAGAATGAATGAGGAACGCCTGATTAAAAAAATATACATTGCAAACAGGAAAGGAATGAGAGGTCGGGGCCGCCCAAGGAAGGGATGACACGTCCATATGAACAGTATTTTGAAAGACGGAAATGTTAGAAGCATGAACAACAGACGAACATTTATAAGACGATGTATGAATGTCGACGAGGCGATGAATCTGTGAACATTTTGACAGTTTATTTGACTAAAATTTGGTTATAGAATAGGGAATTGAACTAATTTGTGACATACTTGGAGTAAGAACGATCCTAATTAGGAACTTTCCTATTTCAGTGTTATAGAATATCAACTTGGACTAAGTATAATAGGAACACACCTATTTTAGCCGGAATGTTCTTAAAAGTTATAGAATCGGACATAATATATTAAAATAACTTTTCCTTTATGTATTCAACACCTAGACAACGAAAAGCAGCAAGACCAGATGCTTCCTTCACACATTCTGGCAAATTATTGTATAGTTGAAAACCTTTGTAATATACACTATTTTGTGTATCTGCCAGGTTAGTCTGAGGCAGTCTAAAGTCCTATGTATATCTATTGGGGAGACATTGCAGTCTCTCGTGTCCTACCTGATAACTTTGTACCACCTGCACATAACAACATGACTTGTGTGTTTCTCAATAAAATACCTTCATTCCTCTTTTGCTGTGTATGATGAGATTTGGACTACTGACTGTTCATTTATCAGCAATATAAATATACATAATAAATTTTTTTTGTTGTTTCAGGTAAATTTCAAATGCAAGTACTTACTCGATGCGGTCATGCTGTGCACGAGGACTGTCCCGAGGAAGTGGCCCAAGTTATATCCTCATTCATGCTCCGACATCGCTTCACAGAACCGGCAGCACTAGAAGCCAACTTTAGAGTGATGCCAGCGTGCTAAAAAGTTTACCTTTCGACGTTTATATCATAGATTAAAATTTATCTATTCACAGTCCTAACAGAATATCTATGTAGGTACATTATAAAGGTTCCTGTATACCTTAATAGTACATACTATTGTAAAAAAATATCTGCAAAATATATTTAATCTCTTTGTTAAGATATTTTCATACTCAGTTATATCAAAAATATTTTAACATTTTGTTTCTCATTTGTCTTATAAATCATTTCCCCCCCGTCGTGACTAAGGATTTTGTCTCCTGGTGATTGTGAAATTCCTTACTTTTACAGTCAGCTCCATAATCAACAAGATTAACAAACAATTATAGCCTCATTTGTTCTGTTGGATGCCTAAACCAGCACAACAGTATATTGACAACATTTAAAAAAACATTATATTTTCCATTGACCTGGGGGGGCAAGTCCTTTCTTAAGATATTATAGAACTCCATATCCAAGAAATGAGTTTTGATTCCACCATTTGTCGGGACTTGCCCCTCAGATGTATAAATCTTATTTACACAACATATTATTTATGTTACTAAAATCTATGTCAAATGCATCTTTATTACATTTCTCTATTTAATTCATTTATACTGGGAGGCACCGGCTTAGAATAGTGCTTCCACTCTTTTCTATTATCATCATTTTCGTTTGGCCCGTAAGTTCCGGGTAATCGAAAATACAACGGGCAAAATAACGTCTCTCAAAGTTCAGCAATGTGTTTCACCACCCATTCTGAATGTTGTCTTTTTAGGTGAGACGAGACTAGTGTGTGGGCATAAACGCATGTGTTGTACTTGCTTTTATAAGGTAATGCACACCTGTCACTGGTTACCCCACATTATGGGATATGCCGTGATGGTATACATAGTGAAATTATTCATTCTTCTTTGCATCCTGTGCAAGTGACGAGTTTATTGTCGAATACAAATTTATTCCAACACACTGTTGTTGTTAACCTAGAAAAATAAAATATTTTTGATAAAGATATCTGCTTAGAATTGAGTCTAGGATGGTGGCACAGACGTCAAAGGATTTTCTGCTATGGTATTGTAGTCCACGGTAATTTAATATACAATGTGTGTTTCATCGTATTCTTCTTTTCTTTCTAATTTTTAATGCTCCTTGGTAATTTTTAAATTAATTAAGTGTTAATGAAGCCATGACGAACGAATAAAATATTATAATAAATAACATATTTGATCAAAATTTTAATTTTATATAATGTTTGTATAGTGTCAATAATCTACATAAAATTCATTCATACATGTTCGACTTTGAACATGAATTGGTTAATAAAGAAACAGATTTGATCAGTAGTTTTTGTAAATTGAGTAATTGAATTTATATATATATATAGACACATGAAATTAGAATAAATGCTGTAGAAATGAAATCACTAAGAAGAGTATGTAATAGAACGATATATGATAGAATAAAAAATGAGGACATAAGGAAAGAATGCAAGATAAAGAAGGATATTATATGTAAAATGAAAGTGAATGCCTTGAGGTGGTTTGGACATATTGAAAGAATGAATGATGAGCGACTGACCAAAAAAATATACATGGGTGTAAGAGATGGAGTGAATAGCAGAGGTTGCCCCAGAAAGGGATGGCATGACCATGTGAATGATATTTTGAAAGAAGGAAACATAAAAAGTTTGAACAATCGAAATGTGTGCAAAAATAGAGAAGTATGGCGCTTGGTTCTCTCTGCTTACCCCGTAAGGGACATGGCGTGATGGTATGTATGTATGTAAAGCAAAATAAACATAAGTACAAAAAATTATGTTGTACCTAATAATAAAAGTAGCAACGTTTTTTTGATTCTACATACAATATATTTTTACAAATTGTAAGCATATTATTGTTTTTACTTTAATGTAAAATGGATTTCTTAAAAATTAATAATCACCCATTAATTAAGAAAATATTACTTTTCTTAAAAGAAATTAATCAAAATAAAATGTTTTTTATGTCTGTTAAAAAAATTTGTTTCACTGACATATTCTGTTTCTATGTTAATTGATTCAAATGAGGATATTATAATTTTTTATTTATCAATGTATTTATTGTGTTATGTAGTAGAGATTTTATTTTATTTTTTTACTTGACAATCTTTGTTTTGAGTTGACCACATAAAGTATTTAAATTTATTTTTACTATAACTTTATAATATAATAGCTTTTTCAGAAAAGATATAAATCTTTTCTGAATTTGTAACAGTACTTTTGATAGTCTCTTTTTGTTATATTTTACATAAATGTTATTTAGAATTATATTTGGACAATGTGAATATATTGATATGAAGGTTATTGTGATGCTTTTAATATTATTATTATTTTAATTGTATTATACATACATTTGTGATATTTTATTTATCGTTTAACATATTATGAAAATGTCAAACACTAATTAAAAATATATTCTTGCATAGCATTATTCTGTAATTTTTTATTCAGATTTTGAGATATTGGATACAGATATAATTTATTTTTTAATGAATTGTCAATCAATAAAGACGAAAAACGATTACATTTTTTGAATTGCAAAAGCTGGAATATTGTTCAATTGAATTAACAATATGACCATCCCTTCCAGCCATCTTTTACCATAAGTTTTTCAAAAATAATAATACACCATTTTTTTCACCTTTGCATCTGTTAAAGCCACCACTTCTCAGGTTTCATATTAACCGTATTATATTTAATATTGTCATTGCTACCTGTTGTAGTGTAAATATTTCAGCCTTTATTCTATGACGTATGTCTTGAAGTCACTGGCTCATGGTTTATATATTTTTTATTTTGTTTTAGACAAAGGAATAAAGGTTGCTTAAGTTATACTCAGTGATTTCTTGCACAACATTATTTGTGTAAGGTGGATGTTTTAAAAGAGATATACATGCATGTAGCATCATACAAAAAAGTTTATTTTTCACAATTTTGTTTTAATTCCTAGCAGATATCATGTGGACAGTATGATTTTTATTTTGATGTTTGTGTATGTAAAGTGTATTATTTTTATATCATCCCTGTCTAAACTATAAGTTCAAAAAAGTTGTTTAGTTTATAAAAAGAAAGCCTTTAAAAAAAACGAAAAAGAGTTCACATCATGAATGGTCAGACACCCAAAAAGTCTAAAGAGACAAAATAAATAGGAAAAAAAATGCGTACTGGACGGAACGAATCAACTCTGAACGTGGTGACCCTCAACGCTTGTGGAGATCCATCAATTCTGTCCTGGGACAATCGACACAACCGCCAACTACAGACCTGACTCCCAACAACGTTTTCAATTTTTTCCTTAACAGAATTAAAATTTTTTCTCCAAAATAATACTTCTCCCTTCTTCTTCTTCTTCTTCTTCTGCTTTAGTTAGGACTGTATCCTGTTATTCTCGGAGCCTGCTCTTGTGAAGTGGACGTCCAGCTATCCTTCCATCTTTTGGGTGGTCTTCCAGGGGGTCTGCCATTTGTTATCTCCCCATCCGCTGCCATCCTCACCACTCGATCCGAACCCGCTCTCCCCACATGATCTCTCCAGAATCGTCTTCGTGTTCTTCCCCATCGCACAACATCTTCGACATCACAGATTCTTCTTATCTCTAAGTTCCTTACTCTGTCAAGAAGTGTTACGCCTGCGATGGGTCGTAGAGTCTTCATCTCAGTGGTTCTTGGGAGGTTTTTTGTCCTGGCGGTGTCAGCTCTTGTTTCTATGCCGTATGTCATGATCGGCCTTACACAGGTCTTATAGATTCTTACCTTACTCTCCTTCAGCATGTCTCTGTTTCTCCATACAGCATTTTTCAAGCATCCAGCCACGACGGCGGCCTTATTCGCTTGCTCTCTTACTTCATCAAAGAGGTTACTGCTGCTGGACACTTCGATAATACTTCTCCCGATGCACCATATTACCTTCTTCAATGAAATTAACTTCTTCAATGAAACTGATACAGACAATATTGCTAATCACAATTTCAATAGCCAAAATAGCTCTCTTGACCCCATTTCGACATGACTCTTGAAAAGTAACATCTCCCTGAATTCAGGCATAGTACCAAACCTCTTCAGGAAGGCCTTAGTCACTCCAATTTTGAAAAAGCCATCTCTGGACCTTGGTAATTTGAATAACTACAGAGTAGTATCTAACTAATCTTTCTTCACAAAACTACTAGAGAAAATTGTTGCTTCTCGTATTAACTATTTTATTGAATCACAAAACATGTTCGCTTCCCACCAATCAACATACAGAAAGAATCACTCTACAGAAAATCCTTGCAACTGAAACAGGTAATCTTGTTCTACTCTCATTTCCAGATATGAGCGCTGCTTTTGATACAATTGATCATCAATTTCTTCTAATCCGACTGAACATATCTTATGGCATTCACGGAACAGCCCACTCTTGGCTGCAATCTTATTTGCACAACCGCCCTCAAAGCATAACAACAAATAAAGAAAAGTCTTTCCCTACAAAAGTAACGCCAGGAGTTCCCCAGGGATCCATGCTTGGGCTGTTACTGTTCACACTTTATACAAAGGACATTTTTACTTTAGTAAAATCTACAAAGGACATTTTTACTTTAGTAAAATCTCATGGTCTACTTGTACACTGCTGACTGGCAGCTGTACTTTTACTTAATTCTAAGTGAATCATGCGTTCTAAGTGACAAAATTTGTCTGTGTATCGAAGAGATAAAGCAGTGGATGTCCTCTAATAAACTAAAATAAAATTTCTCTGGACGGCCACACACCGCTGGCAACATAACATAGGCAACACTCCTGTTTTTGTCGCAGACACCAACATTATCCCAAGTCCACTGGTAAACTTCTCAGAGTACATCTTGGCTCCAGCCTGAAATTCAAATAAACTCTACAAAACAACATCTGCTTTCCACCACTTACAGCGTATTAAATGTATCAGGCGAAATATTCCCATGGAAACAACAAAATCTCTAGTAGACGCATTTGTTACTACCCACTTGGACTAGTATTTACACAAACTTCCCAAAGCTTGAGCTAAATAAACTTCAATCCGTCTTCTAGGCTAAACATCGGAGCTGCGAAATTCCCTCATATATCTCACCAGAGAGAATCAAGCACAAACTATGTTTGCTGACTTTTAAAGCGATCCATGGCATGGCTTCAACATATCTCACAGGTGCTTTTGCTGTGGATGGCCCAACCACGTAGAATAAACCACCTGAACTGAGGCGGATCGACAACCTAGCCCTATTCAGGAAACACCTGAAAACTCGCTTCTTTCACGCATCTTACAAAAACCTGAACTACGAATCTATTAAAAACGCCCTTTGAGGTTAGGTTATCACAAAAACGGCGCTATATAAGTCATCCCAGTTTAATATTATATAACTCCATATTGATACATTACTTTTATCAATTACTTGAAGTATAGTTGTCATCAAATATCTTGAGCCATTTCACTGAGAAGGGGGGCGATTTGCACATATACTAACCAAGCAAAAAGACACAAATTAGCGCTGTGCGCACCCGGAAGTCTGGCTCAAGTTGTTTGACGATAAATTATAGTGCACTAATAAATATATTTCTTTTCTATGGCACTACGAGCTGATTAGTTTTTCATAGATATAATTCTTCTCGTCTGTTTAATGTTTCAAAATGTGTGCTGTGGAATTATACTTCTTAAATTGTCAGCTCTACAGAGCTGAAAATAAAGATAAACTTTTTATTTTATGATTGTGTGATGTATTTTTTAGTGAAAACATATTTGATCACATTTAATCATCTAGCTCTCTGTTTTTCATTTGTGCATGATATATTTAATATTTTATTTTTTTATGATGCCACAATTGTAAGTGTTTGACAATTTTATATGTTTGAATAAAAGATAATTTGATTCATTTATGTGTTTGAATGTTCAATTTCCTTGAATTTTATGCATAAAGATATAATTAAAAAGAAAATAAGTTATTTTATGAAAATAACTTATTAAATGATAAAGGTTTTAAGCAAATCAAAAGACTTAAGTGATTGAAGATACTATAACAGACTTAAGAACGTCACTTCCAGTTCCTCTGGATCTTCTACCCTCCTCGCTTCCTATTATGAGGTTATCAGGGGCCCTTCTGGAAACATATTCAAAATACTGAAGGATGCGCTGTAGGCAGATTATCAACACAAATATTTTCATTGAATATGGAAACATTGGCTTTCCAAACAGTCCATGACATTTCTTACAGGTTGTTATAGCCGAAAAACAGTGTTGTCGAAAAACAATAATTTTTTTCCGCGGCAACATTTTGACGGACTACTAGCGCCCCTGACGGCGTGAGAGAACGACAAGGAAGCTTATAGCCAACGCGTCAGTGACGCGCTCTCTTGGCGTTCAACTCTGGTGGAAGACGGACGGTTTGGTACGACGCCGTCATCGGTCGACACGCGCGTCCCGATGGCGGCCATATTTTCGACGGCGCAGGAGGTCTGCTTGACAGGACACGTCACGCGCATGGACGCTGCCGGTGCTACGGAGCCAAGATGAGGGCAGAGGCGTGGAGGCAGGGCGCAGTGTTGGGCCACCGCAGCAGGGAACGCGGCGGCTCGCAGATTGGACCACGAGGGGCTTTCCGTGTCGTCTGGAGCGTCGGTTCGCCTCCGGTGAGGCTCCCAGCTGGCCTGCCACCTCTGTCGAGATGCGCCTTCATAGCGTTGCCGTGTGGCACGGAGCCAGCCATGGGTGACTGCCTTGCAGAGAAGAGGAAACTATGCCGAGTACGAGAAGGACCTGCCAGCCTGACGCAAAGGCTGGGCCCCGCCGGACTTTCAGCCACCACGTGGAAGACAGTGACATGCCTGGTGAAAGGATGTCACTGTACCCTGGGGCTGCACCTTCTGGTCGGCGTCTCTTCGTGCTCGGTGGTGTTTGAGAGTTGGATTGTTATCGTTTTGTTTTGTTATTTGTACTCTGTTGTTGTTGTGTTTGTTTGTTTTTTTTATTATTTAACTGCCATGGACCAACTAAACTGATATTTTGAATAAATGCGCCGTACTACTACAATTTCATAGTGTCACCATCATTTGTCTCCTTTTCTTCCCCACACCTTGGCTTGATGTTTCCTCGTGGTAGACGAGAGGTCTCATCAAGGTTACCATTATTTTAGTCACATAAGTCCAAGTCAAAGAGTATATATAACCTACGGATAGTTTAAGCCAGGTTGATAAAAAATAATTTAAATCTTCTCATATGAATTCGACTCTTAAATAAAATCTCTTTTCTATGCATTAATGATTTAAATATTTATAAAGTGTGCATGGGTCTTAATATTTTTGCCTACGTGCAAAGTGCAAATTTGCGTATAAACAAGTAAACCATAGAAAACGAATTGACTTGTCAAATTGACGGCTGTTTTAGCGATTTTTTTCAAGTGCCGCTTTTCCTATGATATGCGATGCTGTATTTATATATATTTTGAAAAATACGACTTAATACGGAAAAACAAATACCCAAGAGATATAACTATATTTGTAAGTTTATGCCTGTGTATCATTCAATGTTTATTTTGTTCTTATTTATTTTTTCTTTTACCTTATTGCATGTACGTGTGCTTACAGAAAAGAACAAAATGAATAAAAAAGTAAAAACTGAATGTACTTATGGTGAAAATTGTTATAGAAAGAATCCGGATCACCTCAAGGAGTACACGCACACACATTGTAAGTTTTTTTTTTACTATATTTATTGTTATTCGGTTATTTTGTTTATATTTGTAATCTCTATGTTGTGATGCACCTTTTCGTTGTTTTTGTTTATAAATACGGCGTATATTTATATTTTTATGTCGAATATAACATTTGCAATTGTAAAAATGTGTGTAAATACATAAGAACATGTTAAGGATTTGTCCTAGAGTAGATCTGAGACTGCCAGTATAAATTCGTTCATTCTTAATTTGCTGTGGAAAATAAGCTCCTAGATTATTATTACCCGTAATTCATAAAATACATTGGAAAATTAAAGAGTTTCGTAGATTGTAAAATGAAGCAGCAATGCTGAGTTAATAATAAAGTTAAATTAATTAATTATTGTTATTGTTATTGAATAATTGAGAACATAGCACATAACAACGGGTCTTTCTTTAGACTTACTATACAATTATTGATGGTGGATGAATCACATTCAAAACAAATTGTTGTTAAAAGCCTACATTGAAAATCGTCAAAAGGTTTGCTGATACCTTCTTTTTCTTAACCTTGTCCCACTTTAGGTAGGGTCGGCTCTCCTAATCCTTTGGCGCCAGGATAATCTGTACTGTATTGTCAGGGCTGGTATTTGGGCTTTATCCATGAGCTTACTCATACTACCCCACCACGTGGATAGTGGACGTCCTTGTTTCCTTTCCTGTTTTCTGTGAGTGCTAGAGCAGAGCAGCACCACATGATCATTTTGCCTTCTCGTTACATGTCCATACTACCTGAGTCGGTTCTGTGAGTTTTTCTGGTATGGGGGCTACTCCAAAGCTTCCTCTTATTAGCTCATTTTGAATTTTATCAAGCTTAGTCACCCTGCCTGCCCATCTCAGTATTTTCATTTCATTGACATATAGTTTTTGTTCATGTGTGCCTTTTACTGTCCAGCACTCCGCACCATATGTCATGGCAGGTCTCACAGCTGTTTTATAAACCTTGCCCCTAGTTTAGATTGGCATACGTGGATCGCACAGAACGCCCGTGAGTGTTCTCCATTTACTCCAAGCCACGCTCACCCTGTGGGAAACGTCAGCATCCACACTGGCATCCGCTGTAAGAACTATCCCTAAGTACTTGAAGTTCGTCACCTTGGGTATGGCAGTGCCATCTGGAAAGCACACCACCGCTGGGCCTGATACTCCACTGTAGTTGCATTCCATAAACTCAGTCTTTGTCCTGCTTATACCTAGCCCAAATCTCTCGAGTGCTTCAGTCCATTTTGATAGGGCCCCTTGCAGTTGGCATGCATTATTTGCAATCAGGACATATCATCAGTGTACAACAGACTCCAAGGCAGGGGCGCCTGTACATCTTTTGTGAGATAATCCATCATCATGTTGAATAAAAGCGGGCTAAGTGCCGATCCCTGATGTACTGCCAAACTCTTGACTCTAGTGCAAATATTGTTGTACAAATCTTGCACATGGTGTATGTAGCTAAACTCAAGTTTTACAAAAATATAGCGTATTACAGTGTCCGTTTAGGCCTAATCTTCCCTCAAATACGTCACTAAAACGACAAATATTTAACTCAACGTTTCTGGCGGATTAAGTACTTAACGGTGAGTCAACTGTCATTTGCTAGGCAACGTGTGTAGTTTCAGTTTCTATCACTAGAGGCGTTAGGCAACGAGTGTAGTTTCAGTGTTCTATCACTAGAGGCGTTAGTTGTATCGACGGTGGCGCCACACAACAAAACAAACTGACAGCCATATTGAAACGAACATGGGCATTTAAAAACATTATTTTGGTGAAAAATATTAAATTTACCATGTTGGATAGTAAAACAATAGTATTTCAAGTAGTAGCGTCCCGTTTTGTAGTTGGTATTATTTGAGGTTATTTAAAATTTGACAGATAATAACCACAGAAAAAGTAAAATATGTCTATAATTGAAGATTTAGTAACTGACATGTCATATTGCACTGTAATACGGAAATGGATTCAATCTCCCCTTAACATTAATCTTGAGTTTAACAAACTCAATGAGTTGAGGGCCGACTGTAATACCAGGCCTATGGCTCCATGATTCTGGAATAAGCGTTGTCTTCATAATAATGTTAAACAATTTTGCTAACCACAAAATAGCCAAAGGTCCCAGCATCTTCCATATTTCAGCCGGTGTTTCGTCAGGTCCCACAATCTTATGGTTTTTCATTTTTGACACAGCATTTTTAACTTCATCGACGTGTATTTCCTCTATAAGTCCATAAAACTCCGCCAGGGGTGTCAACTCTTCACTTGGAAATTCCTCATTTAATAATTCACAATAATATTCATGCCATCTCTCCTTTACTGCTACCTATTTATATATTTTATTTCACATTCACCTAACCTTCATTCATTCACAATTCACATAACACAATTGTGAAATCAACTGCCTGATGTTAAAGATGCCTCCAGTTATGCATTATGATGCATTTCTCGAAAAGTATCTGAAGTCACACTTATACTTTATATTAAATCGCTGTCCTGAAAGTATTCAATTGCTTTTATTAACTGAAAGCTGAAACTGATTCACTTATTGGTTTTTTAAGTATCCATCGATCATTGTTTTGATAAAAATATTTCTTGGCAAGATATCCTGTTTAGCTATCTTAACATTTTTTGAAAGAATTAAATTTATCTTTGTTATTTATCAAATTATACTAAAACATATTTCATTTGTTGCTTATTAAAATATTATTTTATATTTTTAGTACATATATTTTCTTATTGTTTTGAAAATATTGTCTAAAATCTTATGATAAACAAATTTGTTGACACCAATTTTTTATGTAGAATTTACCTATGTTATTGATATTATTTTTGTTTGTCATAAAAAAATTTAATTGTTGTACATTCATACAACAAAAAGAAGAGGTAGGTAAATAAGTTATGAATAAATAATCAACAAAAATAATTTTGGTAAAGTTGAGGTAAGATATTGGTTATTAAAAATATGATTTTTAATGTAGTAAATATTATTTATGTATTTTTATTGATTTATATTATTTTTTATGTATTGACATGTATGTACATTGTAAGCAATTTTATGTATCGAATATTTTATTATTGCATATGCGCAAACATTGGATTTTTTTCACTGTCGGGAGTCAAAGATATTCTTTTCGCTTATTTTCAAGCGAAAAGAATTTCAGTATTACAATATATAGAACTTTCAAAATTGAATTGATAGGGATCTCATTAAAAAGGCATAATTGGTGAACGTTGCGCAAGCGCATAAAGTGATCACGTAAACCAGCCGATGACAGGTCGTAAGCCCTGTAGGTGCCTTGATTTCCCGGTTCTCCTACAATAAATATTCCAACTTCGTCTCTATTGAGATAATTAAAAATCTGTTAAAAAATTTTATGTATATTATTAACAATTGTGTGTACAGTGTACACTATAAACAGTTTAGTAAAATTTAATTTAATTTCTTGGTACAAATCGTGAAAGAGATATCGCTAAGAAGAATCTGTAATAGAACGATGTATGACAGGGTCAGAAATGAGGACATAAGGAAAGAATATAGGATAAAGAAAGACGTTATTAATAGAATGAAAGTGAACACATTGAGATGGTTTGGCCACATGGGGAGAATGAATGAGGAACGCCTGACGAAGAAAATATACATTGCGGACAGGAATGGAATGAGAGGTCGGGGCCGCCCAAGGAAGGGATGGCACGTCCATGTGAACGGTATTTTGTAAGACGGAAATGTTAGAAGCGTGAACAACAGACGAGCATATATAAGACGATGTATGAATGTTGTCGAGGCGATGAATGTATGTCAAGATAGAAGTAAGTGGCGTTCGGTTCTCTCTGCCTACCCCGTAAGGGACATGGCGTGATGGTATGTATGTATGTACAAATCATACTTACATAATATTATCTATTTTTTATCACGTTAATTGTTCTTCATCGTTTTTCAGTAGAAAAAATTCTCTCAGAGTACAGGGGCTTTGGTGATTTTCCCATACCTCCAAATTTGAGTTTCCAAAAGGACATTGTACAACAACAGTTAACCATTTTGAAGGACAACAACATATATTCATGTAAGACTGAAGTAAATCATCCACCTAAAAAGATGAAAAACAACGACGATGGTCCTACAGTGAGTGCTGTGGAAGAAAATGGAAAGAAAGGACATAAGAAGGAGAGCTCGCCTAAGAAGACTCCAGTTCAGGGAACAAGTAAAGCTTCCGATCAGCATACAAATAGAAACAATGAGACTGATAAAGCCACATCTAGTAAGAAACCCGGTAAGTCTTAACTCTGTATAATATTTTATTTTATTTTATTTTATTTTATTGGTACATAAAGAATTATTCAGTCAAAAAGTTCATTCAAAGTAGGGAAAAAAAATAATTAAACATCACAAATAAAAGTGTCATTTTGCAAAAAAAATTGATGCAAAATGATTTTATTGTTTGCCAATGACAAATAATAAATATCGCCTAGTTTTTGGTATTTCACATATTTAAATATTTCAGTATTTAGTATATTTCAATATTTTCTTATCTATATTAGACCAAACATTGTTTTCTTGTTATTTTATGATTATAATTATTGTTTATTCATGTATAATTTTTACTATGTAATTGTGAATAATTTACTTTGTAGAATTCTATTTTAATTTATATTAAAAAATAAAACAGTATGTTTTAGATTCTATGTATATTGGTCGAAAGCTATTCCACCTTGTTAGGGCATCTTCAAGACGAAAAAGCTCTCGACCAATAAAGAATATACGTAAAATCTAAAATATACTGTTTTATTTTTTGATTTAAATTATAATTTTTATATTTTTAATTTAACTTAACTTAATTTTGACATCAGATTCAACTTCAAATGATGGTGAAAAGAAGCGTATCGAAGACTTCTTTTCTGTGGTGGCTCCCAAGGGACGTATGGCAGAGAAACATCAGCAGTCTGCTCCGTTCCACATGTTCTTCACAACAATCTCCGCTTCACCCCCAACGCACACACAACCTCTCTCTATTACATTTCAAGGTAACCTCTTGAGTTTTTACAATTGAATTCATTTATTATTAGTTGGGGTCGTACTGTGGCCTAAGGACTGTTATGTTCTTCCTACTCGCCCGTTTTCTAGTAACAGTGTCCCATCAAGTCCCAAGCCCCTATCTTTATTTCATTTATTGCTTTTCTTTGCAGAAATATTAGATTCCAGTTTAGGAAAGTTGCAAAATTCCCTTCAAATAAATTTCATGGTTGATGTTGGATGGCTTTTGGCTCACTATTATTTCGCGGGATACAAGTAAGTTATTCATATTTGTTCTTATCAAAGTTTTGTCTTGTAAAAGGTCTCTTTAAATATTTTTTTTTTTATATATGTTCGTAAACAATTGCACTCGTACTTTGAATATTTGCCATTAGACCTGTTAGTTTCCCGAGAAGCAATGCAAAGCAAAATAAAGGACAGAATATTAAAAAATTATCTGAGACTAAGCAGGGTGGCCCCTGAAATCTATGGTAGCTCATTCAATGTAATATTTATAATCAGATTTAATTTTTTGGTCGAAAATTGATCGAATGGAATTCCATTTAAATATTTAATAAAGATTAAGATGGAGGGATAGCTGGGGGTCCACCTTGCAGGAAGAGTATGCCTCTTAAAAAACAGACCTGAAGGTCTATTTAAAAGGAGAAGAAGAAGAAGAATAAAGATTAAAAATAAAAAAACCTTTATTACTTAATTCCACTGTTTATTTAGACTACAACCTATAACCAGTTTCGTGCTAAGCACATTTTCATTTAGTAAATATACATAAGTTTAACAGAGTATTTATATAAAGACGACAAATTAGAATATTTCATGGATAGTTCATTCATTCATTCATACCATCACGGCATATCCCACAATGTGGGGTAACCAGCAAAAGGTGTGGGGGGTGTGCATTGCCTTATAAAAGGGAGCACAACACATCTGTGTATGCCCACACACCAGTCTCGTCTCACCTAAAAAGGCACTACATTCAGAATGGGTGGTGAACCTCATTGCTGAACTATGTCAGATGTGCCTCATTGCTGAACATTGCTGAACTATGTCAGATGTGCCTCATTGCTGAACTATGTCAGATGTGCCTCATTGCTGAACATTGCTGAACTATGTCAGATGTGCCTCATTGCTGAACTATGTCAGATGTGCCTCATTGCTGAACATTGCTGAACTATGTCAGATGTGCCTCATTGCTGAACTATGTCAGATGTCATTGCTGAACTATGTCAGATGTCATGGATAGCAAACAAGTAAAACTGGTGCCTAGTTTTTTTTTATACTATGAACTAACTATTTTCAAATTTTTAAGAAGCACAGTAGAACTCCAGCTATCCGGATCGCTTTGAAAAAAAAAACTCTTTATTTAACCAAGTGTTCAGAAAGGAATCAGAATTACAAATTATGTTTATGTGTGAACTGTGTTTTTGTTATTAATAAGTAGGGGATTATGGACATTCCTCAAAACTCATAATGACTTTTCATTAAAGACTTGTTGACGTTCCTCAACGTCATGGTCTATAAAAGACACTGGGAAATAGTTTAAAAATATGCATATCTATAGACAATATTCTAAATCATTTCATAAAGACAACACGGTTTTTACTGTTATCGACTTAGTATTAATACTTTTAAAATATCTCATGACGTTATCATCCGTATTTTCGATACTGTCATGTTTTTTTTTGCAAGTGGCAACTCACAAATGGGGCTGTCCTCCCCCTTACTTATCCACCATGAGTGGCTAATGAATGTCATAATGTCACTGATATCGGCTAACGCTATGTCCATCAGATCAGAGGTAGAAGAAGCTTCTCAAGGAAGCTTCTTCTACCTCTGATCCCTGTGGCAGTCTGTTGTTCGTGGCACTGTTGGGAGGGTAACCCCTGCTCTGATTTACGGGCCTTCACAAGTGTGGTTGGACTCTTAGGGGTAGTGATTGAACTCGCTGGATAGGGAATATTGTGTTGTCCGACGAAGGGCTGCGTCCGGGGTTGAACCGGACCAATGGGTCCTATAGCATCACCGGCGTGGAAGTGGTATCGCGATCTCCATCCTGACAGTGACAGAAGTGGATCATAATCTTGGCATGCTCTGCAGCAATCGTAAGCCTCCAACCCTAGCCTTCTGGCATGCTTTCCTATGAGCCAGTGTCCCTTTAATACCGAATTGACTCTGGAGTCCTTTCTGAACAAGAGTATTTCTCTAGTTCTTTTGAGGTCATATTTTGGTCATGTTTGTTTGGCAATAGAGCATGTGCTTTCCTCATACCACCTCTGCTTAGCACAGGCAGTCATTTTTTTCAATGACCTGGAGTTTACATGTTGCCATGGAGACTCCAGGTCTATGCTTGATAGTATTTAGATATAACAGGGTACCTGCTCTGGTAAGTTCATCTGTCCTACAATGTCCCGTTATATTACTGTGACCCGGCACCCATGATATTTGGAGTTCTGCTGTAATCTATTGAACTTCTCAATTTTTTAAAGGACAGTCTGTAAGTCATATATATTTTTCAATGTGAATTTCAGCGACAAACCTTTAACAATATTATATGGAGAGGAATCGGAGGATTTAAGGACAATCAGCAGAAAGAAGCCAAATGTTCAGGCTCACTTGGTGCCAATGAAGACTGCTTTTGGGAAGCAACACACGTATGAAATAATTTTATACTAATAACAAGTAATTGATATAAAACATGATTCCTTTATTTACTACATGCATGTAACACATGACATCTAAGTGTTGATAGTGATAGTATGTATAGTTGAAGAATACATACCAAACTATAAACCCTTCAATGCAAATTATTAGATATTTTGTTTTCTATACAAAACATGTATGTCAAGTTAGGATAGTGTGGAGGTCAGTACTTTTTTTCTACCCCGAATATTTAAACTGCTTGATTCTATGTATGTTTGGAGATTAAGTATCAAACTATTGATAGTCCCCGTAGATATTGTGTAGTATAATACTGCCATACAAATGATGTCGTCACTAATATCAATTTTTGCAAAAATTATTACAAAAGTTTGAGAAATACTACTAATAATGTATGTAATTTTTATAGAAAATTTAATTATCTAGTTGGGGTGTTTCGGCGTTTGAAAATATAGGCAGTTAAACACATAAATTTATCATAAAAAGATGTTTATCTTAGTAAAAAAGTTTGAGAAACACTGGAATTTTTTCATAAAAACAAATTTGAGATATTTTATTTGACTGTATTTGTACAAATTTACAGGGTTCTAGCTTTTATGTTTTTTTGAGATATATGGAAAAATGCAATAATAAATTATATTTTTATAATCCCTGACTCAAACAAAAATTCAAAGTTATGAATAATAACTTTCTATATTTTCTAAAATTTTGAGCTCTGTGCCTATAGAGAATCAAAAGTTATACGGACACACTAAATGTTATATGTATTTATAACATAATATGCTGCGAAGCCTCTAAGCTGGTGTTTTTCGACTTCAAAGTTGAAAAACCATTAAAAATGTAGACCTGACCATACAAAATTTTGCGCAACTTTGCTGGAAACTTGGTCGATCTGTTAAGAGAAATAAATTCTCTTTCAAGACTTTTTGTTTAAAATATGTTTCACTCTTATCTTCATTGTCAGTGAACGGTGAGCCAGCTGTTTCCTTATAATCAGCTCTCTTTGACAGTGTCTGCAAGGTTTTAGAATTCTCTGGACTCTTCTTATGCCCTTCATGTGTTCAGAACTGCCACTATTATATGTTCAGAACAGCCACTATTCTGTGTTGCAATAAAGTGTATAATTATTCTATGTGCTCACTAATTCAATTTATGTAAAATAAAATTTCCAGAAAGATGGGTATCTATGTATATGACGATGGATCAGTACGTGTTGTCGTATCAACGGCCAACTTATATATGGATGATTGGGATAACAGAACACAAGGGTAGGTAAATATTTAATGTATTTATTATTTTCTTTTCCAAGCATGTCAAATTTTTAAGTAAGATTCTTTCATTTCTTGATTGGTTTGTTTGAAAAGACATTTATTTTATGAAATAGTTTTACCGTGCAAATAAATAATTCTGATGAATAGATTCTGATTGAAACGTTGCTGAAATAAGTGAATTGTAAGATATTTTGATCATTTTATTATCAAACCTTCAGACCATGTTATTGGAATAAATTCTAATTTGATATAAACTTGAGTCATATTTGTTTAAATGACACAGAGAACATGAAGAATGATAAAATTTTATGATTATTTTCTATTCAATATACAATGTACAATATTGTTGGAATTATAAGTTTAACACACCAAACATGATTTTTAATATACACTTAATCTTCTAAATAGCAAAATTTCTTCGCCTTTATAGTTTCAATCTATAATGCAATAACCTCAATTCTCAAAATAATTAAATAATATTTTTATACTGGCAGAAATCATCCTATCGATTGGGTGAAATGTCGTGAGCTAAAGAGAAAAAGAATAAGAAAGCAACCGACATTGAAGAATCAAATAAATTTAATATATCTAAAGTTTTTGTGTCAACAGAGTGGAAATCTATTTTAAAATTATCAAATAAACTCTTTAAGGACATACCTGTTATAAAAGGCTCTGAAATATTTTCACCACATAGCAAGAAGGGAGCTTTAAAACTTAGAAAGTCTAACCATTGTCGGTAAAGTGGAAGGACAGTGAGCCCCTTCTTGATAGAGTGACCAAATAATTTGAATAACCGGTCTCTCAGTAGCTGAGGCCCTAAGAAAGACAGAGATGAATAGAAGCTTCCGGAAATCTTTTGTCGAGGAGGCAACAATGGCCCATCAAGTTAGACACGACCTTCAATAATGAAGAGAATGAACAGTAAGAAGTTTAGGAAGACAGATTATATTATTATAAACTCTTAAACTATAAATCTTAAAACTATGTACATTTTAGGATTGTGGATGTTGAAGAAGAAACTATATTTCAAATTGTGATTTTTTCTTTCGTTACATTTCAGACTGTGGATGAGTCCCAAATGCCCTCGTCTACCATCTCCTGTAGATCCCCAGAAAGGCGAATCTCCAACGGAGTTCAAACGTTCCCTCATCAGTTACCTTAGTGCCTACGCAATGCCCTGTCTATCACCGTTCATTGAAAATGTCAAACAGGCAGATTTCTCAGCTATCAAGTAAGTTTTATATTAATTACTTATTTGGTAAGATTCCATAATGAATCAATGAATATCACAAATCCTGAAAGATTAGTAATGAAAAGGTCAACTTAGAAAAAATGACACATCAAAAACACATACAGTCTTACTAATAAACGTGTTGTAAAATTTACATGACCGTTTAACACCTGTGTAAGCAAAAACGTTACCAATAAACGCTGTATAACATATCAGTTGGTCAACGACTGTGTATCTCTTATACAAATTTTACACATCGCTTGCCCGCCTGTTTTAGGTAGTTTAGCGGTGTTTTAAAACAAATTTCATGTATCAAAAATCGAATTTGATTTTGATATGCGAGTTTATATTGTTATATCTTGGAATAATATGATGAAACCTCTTTATAAATTATTATATTCTCGATAATTGTGCATTTTAGGAACGAAAAGTTGACAAAAAATCAGCTCTTTTATAATATCTACAATGGTGCTCGCTTGGATATTCGTAATATTTTCCATATTTCTATTTTGAAATGTGAAAAACATATGAAAATATTAACTACGACAAACATCAAAATTATAATGGTGGATGGGGGCTGGCGGCTCTGCGCATGCGCGAGTGCGAAATTACAATGTTGTCGGATAATTTTTTGTTGTACTCTTGTTGTAGCTACACATTCATTATACTGCGTTTATTAGTAAGATTTTCAAATAATTGCTGCACGGGCTTTACACGGTGTGTACCTAAAACACTGGTAAACGGGTGTGCAGTAGATTTTTATTAGTAAGACTGATAATCTATAAAAGTAGCAACTTTTTTTGAATTCATACAACAGTATGAAACTTGTTCGATATCTATCTTATCGAATGTATTTTTGAATTGCTCAAAGATGTTAACATAATCAGGTAAATTATTAAATAATGTGAAAATTTGTACCAGGGTGCTGCAAGCAACCACATCTGTACGAATGGCAGATACATTAAGTGGTGTCTTAAACCCAAATGCTCAAGTAAAATTGGGCAGTCTTATCAAAAAATTGATTCATTTTTACCTTATCAGATGTAACAATATGGATATGAATCTTTGGCATGATGTAAATGTATAGTTTTCTCTGACTAACACACTGTGATAATAATATACTTAATGATATTTTTTTCAGCATTACACCAATGTAAATGACTGTCTGAACAACAATGTTTAGTACACAATGAAATGTAATATATTTTCAGTGTATTCTTTGTGGGATCAGTACCTGGCGGTCATTCAGACTTCCAATGGGGATTGGGTCGAATGGGAACTCTACTGTCTAAACACTGTATGGTACCACCGGAAGAATTAGACAAGTGGGATCTTATTGTGCAAGCATCCAGTATAGGCAGCTATGGAAAGGATCCTAAGGTATCATAATATTTATCGAGACATTTATTTAGACAAAGTTGTTTACATTATTTAGACCTCGTCAAACTAATGTTTGCGGATGAAGTAAAAGTAACATGCGCACTAACCAATTTTAGTAGAGGGATGTACTCTGATTTGAATCAACTAATAAGATCACTTGACCTTCGATGTTTGTGTCGCGAGTTGCGTGTTATTCTTTCCCTGACCTTTCCATGAGTACATATGAGTTATTCAATTGGATATTAAAACACATTTATATAGTAAAGAAAGTATTTGCTTTTCGAAATTTAAATCTCTTTATTAACAACGTGTACTTTTTAATATTAGTGTTTCATTTTACACAAATAAAAAATATAGTGGTTACATATTTACTATATCAGTCATAATCAGTCTTAAGAAATTTGAATGCATTTGTCCTATAAACATGATTTGTTTTGTTATTATAGCTATGGCTAACGGGCGATTTCCAAACCCAATTATGTCGCATCTCTCAACTTGCTCCTCTGCAGATGAGGAGACCAACTCTCCGCTTCATCTATCCTTCCCTAAAAGCAGTCAAACACTCACACGACAACCTGCTTGGAGGGGGCTGTCTACCGTACTCCAACACGGTGCACGTTAAGCAGACCTGGCTCAATGGATTCCTGCAGTAACTACATATTTTATTTATAAAATAAATTAATACCTCTGTGAAACAAGTACTTACATTTTCATCCTTATACAGTCTCTAATATACATAAGTGAAAGAATTTGATGTTATACATAGCTTTATTTATTTTTTTACAGTAATTTACTAATATGTAACTGACTGACGAACTCAAATTTAGTCTTAAAATATTAAGAACTAGCTGAGAAGCATCGCTACACTCAGCTCCTATGCTAGGGCTTTCAGCCAACTTTTTACCGCTGCGAGATAAATGACCGCCTCCAGCGGTTCATGCAGCAAAGTGACGTGAAGCTTTTAAGGTAGGTACTTGAAAAATATATTCGGTGCAGTGTTTATCGACAACACTTTTCCTCAACACCTGTTGGACGTCACAATGTCCAGTGGACTCCACAAGGTGCGGGCTTTGGGTGCAGGTAAAATTTGCCGATTTTGACATAGGAAGGTTTGACGAAACATGGACAGGCAAATTCAGAAAGACAATCTTACGAGGTCTATTTTATTTATATGCAGATTGAATCTGAATCTGTCTCAAAAGTCAGATAATATTATGTTGTAAGCAATGAAATTAGTCATATTCTATTTACAATATTATGCTCCAATTTTTTTTTATTATCAGGCAAGCAGCCAATCTGATGTCCAATGTTAACACTGTATAGTCCAACTGTGAATAGAATAAAACATATTAACTTTACTGTTATTTATAAACAGATACTAACCAGTATCAATGTATAAAATTCTATCACTTAACTTGAAGTTTATAAAGATGTTTTTGAATTTTCACTTTCAGCGAATGGAGTGCCAAACATTCCCAACGTAATCGCGCCATGCCCCACATAAAGAGTTACCTCCGTCTGTCACCGGACCACAGTATGGCTGCGTATTTCCTCTTGACCTCAGCCAACGTCTCAAAATCTGCGTGGGGTGTCTTCAACAAGGGTAACGGAGCCCTCAGGATCAATTCATATGAGGCTGGAGTACTTTTCTTACCCAAATTTGTGGTAATGTTTTTGTTAACATATTTTAAAATTATTCAAAGATTTCATATAATATATGTACAGTAAAACTTTATTTAACTTAGTAAATTTGTTGAAAAAAATATATTTATCTTAAAAATATATATAAAAAAATTGAGTGCCCCTGGAACTTTCTCATAAAGAAAAATAGTTTAGAGATAATAGGCCCTATTCAGATTTGACTAAAAATTTTATACGGAATTTTAGTATATGAGAAATGTCAAAAAGTTGACTGCATTTATACGGGACTCATTACGTCACACCGTGCGGATAAAATCCTTTTATCCACGGTTGCCCGATATTTTAGACGTCTTCGTACTCTGAAACGAATCAGAATTGGACATATTGTATTTTTCTATATTTATACAAATTTTCAGTGTTGTAGATTTTATCGTTTTTGAGATATGTGGATTTACATATAATAAAAAAATCAAAAGTTGATTACCCCTGATTGGAACAAAAATTCAATCATCAGTTGGACTCCTAAGTTAATTAGTTATGTGAATTATTTACTATTTTTCTTCAAATTTGTTATATGTTATTATTGACTGCAACATTTTTGTTTGGATTGGAGAATATTTTAATACTTGGACTCAAATAAAGTTTCATAGCATTTTATAAACTGTTGTATAATTTTCGCCAAACATCTTGAACGAGCTTCCGGTTGCCCAGAGCGCAAATTTATGTATTTTTGCTTCGTTGGTTTACGTGCAAATCGCCCCCCTTCTCAGCTAAAAGTTCAAGATATTTGGCTACAACTTGTGAACCATAATTTATCTTTCGGAAAATAAAATTTGGGTTTTAGAATAATTAGAAATACTGGCAGACAAATAGCCATCAATTTTCTTCCAGGTTGTAATAGATTGAACTCTTAGGAGTATTAATAAAAGGAAAAGCTTTATTAATTTTTTTATTGACAATAACATCTCAATAGAGACGAAGTTGGGATATTATAGAAGAACCAGGAACTTAGGCACCTACAGGGCTTACGACCTGTCATCGGCTGGTTTACGTGATCACTTTATGCGCTTGCGCAATGTTCAACAATTATGCCTTTATTGAGTTCCCTTATCAATGTAATCATTTGACTCCCGACAGGGAAAAAAATCCAATGTTTGCATATATGCAATTAAAAAAAATATATTCAAAAAAGCTTTAGTTAACATAAAAAAAAAACATTCAATGCAAGTTTGATGGAATACAAGCTGCAATGTATAATATATGTTAACAAAACATACATTTTCCTTGTTTTGTAGAGTATTTAGATAATATATCTGAAAAAATCATTCTGATATGATGAGAGTTACCAAAATTATGTATTTTTTAAAGCTCGTAAACAAAAAATATTTTTTTTACAATTTTTTGAAAAATTCATATTTATTTATTTATTTATTTAATATTGCTTTTCGGGCAACTAACAGGTACTATGTCAAATATTAATTTAACACGTACCCAATAACAAGTTGCCACATTCTGGAGACTTCCGATATTAATCATCTCACAGATCCAGACTGAAAACACAATTAAAAACTGTGTCTCCACCGGGAATCAAACCCGGGACCTTTGGATCAGCAGTTAGATACCCAACCAACTGAGCAACGAAGGACGACAAATAATCATATCTCAAAAATTATTCATATATCGACATAATATTTCAGATTGTTAATAACGATGGTAAAATCATGAATATTCTGAGACTATGGATTTCATGACCTGGATGAATTGAGATGTAAACCTTTTAGTTTTTGTATCTTAGCTTAGGTCCCTGGTTGTTGGAACTTCATACAGGAATTATTTACAAAATTAAAATTACATTTCAGACATCACAAAATTACTTCTCCGTGATGATGGGTGATCCGGACAGACTTCCCATTCCGTACGATCTTCCTCCCGTTCCGTACACATCCGACAAAGTACCATGGGTCATGGAGTATCTGCATTAATTATAATCGCTACAATTTTTATTGATGTGTTAATTTTTTTGTCTTAATATATTAAAATGTTTAAAGTGTTATATCAGTGTTTGTGGTTTTTAAAGTAATATACTTAATCAAACGAAAGGACAATTACGAAGCCATCTAATATGAGTGAGATTTCGTGAACGGAATAAACGTAAAGAATTTGTATCTCGACTGACTTAGAAAATAGATAAGAAATAAATATAGGATTGATTATTGATCAGGTACTAAACTTGATCTATACAATGTTAAATCATGGTTTTTTATTTGGATTAATTTTTGAAAATCATTATCATTGTTAGGGATACCTATTAATGAATAACTTGCCAATATAATCATCATGACAGTAAGTTGTGAATTTATTGAATAAATTTAATAAAATACACCCATATTATAAAAAAAATAATGTTTGTGTAATAGATAATCCCTTGTCTCTTAACATTTTAATTAGTTGATACATCAATGATTTACTCATTTCAATATAAAGATCCTCATTATCTGTGATACATTCCTTTTCCCAGCAAAATTTCTTGTGCGTATTAAAATATCTAAGATTTATAATTTAAAATTGTATTTTGTATCCGTCTAATTTTTTTATAAATGTTTAAATTATTATTACTGATAACTGTAATTGTGGATCAATAAATCTTTATAAACGTTTTTTTTTTTTGTAAATTTTAATATCAAACCAAAGTACAATTTGTGTTACATACTTGTACCATATTCCTTCCTCCATGAAACTTATGTAATAATTATTTTAACATTGTCAATCATCACATCATCCTCAGCGTCACAACCCTTGATGGGTCCTAGCTGCCTCCAAGAATCTTCTCCATACTGCTCTATCATTGGCTGTCACCTTCATATTAATGTACATCATCATCATCATCCTCAGCGTCACAACCCTTCATGGGTCCTAGCTGCCTCCAAGAATCTTCTCCATACTGCTCTATCGTTGGCTGTCACCTTCATATTAATGTACATCATCATCATCATCCTCAGCGTCACAACCCTTGATGGGTCCTAGCTGCCTCCAAGAATCTTCTCCATACTGCTCTATCGTTGGCTGTCACCTTCATATTAATGTACATCATCATCATCATCCTCAGCGTCACAACCCTTGATGGGTCCTAGCTGCCTCCAAGAATCTTCTCCATACTGCTCTATCGTTGGCTGTCACCTTCATATTAATGTACATCATCATCATCATCCTCAGCGTCACAACCCTTGATGGGTCCTAGCTGCCTCCAAGAATCTTCTCCATACTGCTCTATCGTTGGCTGTCACCTTCATATTAATGTACATCATCATCATCATCCTCAGCGTCACAACCCTTGATGGGTCCTAGCTGCCTCCAAGAATCTTCTCCATACTGCTCTATCGTTGGCTGTCACCTTCATATTAATGTACATCATCATCATCATCCTCAGCGTCACAACCCTTGATGGGTCCTAGCTGCCTCCAAGAATCTTCTCCATACTGCTCTATCGTTGGCTGTCACCTTCATATTAATGTACATCATCATCATCATCCTCAGCGTCACAACCCTTGATGGGTCCTAGCTGCCTCCAAGAATCTTCTCCATACTGCTCTATCGTTGGCTGTCACCTTCATATTAATGTACATCATCATCATCATCCTCAGCGTCACAACCCTTGATGGGTCCTAGCTGCCTCCAAGAATCTTCTCCATACTGCTCTATCGTTGGCTGTCACCTTCATATTAATGTACATCATCATCATCATCCTCAGCGTCACAACCCTTGATGGGTCCTAGCTGCCTCCAAGAATCTTCTCCATACTGCTCTATCGTTGGCTGTCACCTTCATATTAATGTACATCATCATCATCATCCTCAGCGTCACAACCCTTGATGGGTCCTAGCTGCCTCCAAGAATCTTCTCCATACTGCTCTATCGTTACCACTACGAAACCCAGTCTGATAGCGTCCCAACTTTCTCTCTACAAATGCTTCAAGTCTCTGAAATATAATGTTTGACAAGACCTTATATGCCGTGTTAAGTTGGGTTATTCCCCTGTAATTGCTACACAACATATTGCCTCCCTTCTTATGCAGTGGGCAGGTAAGCCCCTCATTCCATTCCTTCGGGATTGCCTCGGTTTCCCAGATAAGATGTAAAAGTTTGTGAAGATGTTCACCTCCATATTTTATCAGTTAGCTTGCCAGGGGATTTATTATTCTTTAGCTTTTTGATAGCATTATTCACTTCTTGAATTGTGGGAGCGCTTTGTGTCAGATCTTCGGTTGTGCTGTTGAGACTTGTTGATGTGCTTGGCAGGTTGTGATCGCCATTGATGAGTGTGTCAAAGTGTTTAACCCTTTGTTCAAGAATTTCCATTTTTTCCATCAGGATTATACCATTAACTTAACATTGTCAATAATTTATGCAAATAAAAATAGATTTATATATTTTTTCCATAAGTAATACACACACGCCTGTTCATTAATCCTGAATGACCTAGATGTCTGTAGTGTAAAGGTTAACGTCCACATAAGCGCAGTGAATCAGACCATGCAGCGCATAATCTTTAGTATCCACTGCTTAATGCTTTCATTCATTCCTCCAAGCTTTGAAAAATAATAGGTTTTTTTTTTAACTATAATCATATTTTTCTAGTTCTAATTAAAGTTGTAAAAATAAAGAAACAATTCATTATTATATTCCATAAATATTTTTATTACATAAACAATTCTATAAAATATTAAATGCATCAATAATATATCATTTACTAAAATTTTCTGTATTAACAATAATTTAATTTTTATTAAAGCCATCTGTTTAGATACTAGCAACAACTGTTTGTGGTTATATTTAATGCATCAAATTAATAATCACATAAAAGTAAAAAATCATGAATCCATCTTTCAACAAACAAATAGTAGCAGATTTACAAGATTAAATAAAAAGTCATATGGTCTTGCATAGCCACCATTATGTGCTAAATTAGAAGTCACTTTTCTATGACATATATTATTTTTAACCACTTCCTGCTTTTAAAACGAGCAATGTTCGCAGACGGCGCATGCGTCCTATCCTGGCAACCCGAGCAGTGCTTGGGTGTTTCTACTTATTTATGTTACATAAGATAAACAAACAATATGTGCTCGCTAGTTGCCACTTGACATTTATATAGAGGTTTTCGAAAATTGTTTCTTCTGTTTTAACTTATTAAATAACATAACAAAAATATTTTAAGTATATTATGTCAAAAATAAGTGATAGATTGCAAATTTTATGACTCATAAAATAACCTGATGATTATTTAGTGAGAAAAAAACGAGCATGAAGTGGTTTTATAATTTAAGTTCAATCTGAATTTATTAAACTCTAAAATTTTAATAGTACATTGCATACTTAATGGTTTTAACTGTCAAATAATACTATGTAGTTAAGACTGTATTTAGCAACATGGCTAGTATCTTTAGATAGCTATTGTATCATAAAACATGAAAACATTATCTTGAAATTTAACAAGATACAATAAAATTATCAGTTTTTTATATAGAATTTCATTCCAAACAGTTTTAACCTTGGTTTTAACACAATCATAATACCTACTCTTTTTTTCAATAGCAAATTTGTTTGCTATTTGACAGTCTCTGCATTTTATAAATCTTTCTACCTAATCTAAATATTATATTATTATATACACACACCATCAAACTGTGTCCTTTTTGGTGTAGGCAGAGCTAACTGGGCTCCATACACTTGTCTTGACATACATTTGCCTCACATTCATTCATTATTATATAAAAATAAATAAAAATTTATTAAGTCAAAATGTAATTGGAATAGAACTTAAATTTATTAATGTTGGCAGCCCAAAGAAGCAAGAATTACATGAGAAATGATTTATAATGTCATACTTTGAATCAAACCTATAGCGCCAGCAGCACAAAAGTCAAACAACTTACCACTGTGTTGGCACCAATGAATACAGTGATAGATCATTCAGATATTTCCTAAATGAAGTGAAAATGTTTAAAATAAATGTTAAAGTAGGATATAAATGGAGATAATCCAGCAAGCAACCCATCTTAAATAAAAGAACAATCTAATTAAATTGGAACACTAACATAAGGGGTCATAAATTTAAATTGGATAAGCAAAAGTTTAAGCTAAACCTGTGGAAACAACAGTGGTTCAGGAGTGGAATGGTTTGCCTGGTTGATGGTTGACTCACCGGATGTAAGAACTCCTTTAAGGCCCTTGTATACCCTGGGTATACGGATGTACACAAAAATGCACACTAAATTACCTTCTAATGTATGAAACACGAAAAAATATTGTATATCACCTAATATGTGATATACAACATTTTTTCGTGAAGAAAAGGCAAAATTTAGAGGTTTATTTTAAATAGCAAGAAGAGTAATTAAAATATTATATAAATATCATATTCTCTTTAGATTGAAGTAAAAATCTACTTCATAGGCCTTGTAGTTTTTTAGTTACATACAATAAGAAATTAAAAAAGGGTTTTACTAAAACTAATTTTACAAGAAAAGTAGGTTTTAAACAAATTCAAATTTCAAAAAACTCCTGCAATAGAGTAAATAAAATGACGTATTTTTTGGGGGTACTGGGGAAATTATTTTCAAAATGTACTATATAAATGAATAAATAATAAATGAGGATAATTTATATAGCGCTGTTTTTGTGAATATCTCACCTCAAGGGCGCTGAAAAATTGATTATGTTGTATCATTTTGGCTCTGGTAAGATTTGCGAAAAAGGTGCGTTTTGAGTTTTTTTCTGAACGAAGATATATTTTCGGTTTGTCTAAGAGTGTGTGGGAGCTTATTCCATACATTTGGTCCTGCCACAGCAAATGCACGATCACCGAAATTAGTTGTGTGCACCCTGTTTATTTCAACTAATTTTCCAACCATGGATGAAGAAGCAGAACGAAGTGATGATTGTCTGTCATTTATTGAAAGCGGAATGCACAGTTCAGAGAGATAAGTAGGAGCCATACCACAAAGTGCTTTAAAGATTATGAGACAAAGCTTATATTCAATTCTTTCGGGGACTTTAAGCCAATGTAGATTGCGAAGATGGTGAGAGATGTGAGAAAATTTGGAGGCTCCAGTGATGAGTCTGGCTGCAGCATTGAAAACTGACTGAATTTTATATAGCCTACTATAGCCTCTTAAGAACTTATATGACTCTCAATAGCAGGAATGAGTGATTGTTGTTGGTGGTGTTGCTGTCCTTAACAGTTGGACTTGATGCAATATACAGATTTAAGATCAGATATACATATCTTCTTGGGTGCCTGTTTGAAAACAATAAATAATTTTGAATTGACATTTTGTGTACTTGTAAAAAAATTAAACAAAATAAAACTGAGTAACATTGGAGCTTTGCAGTTCGATCTGCGCCATCTTGAATTGTAGCCTCTGCAGCCACCTGAGGAGCAGCGCCAGGTGGGGGAGGTGTGGAGGAGGAAGGGAGTGACTGGAGGGGGGACCCACCTGCGTAGGGGCAGGGGGGGACTGTAAAGTTGGCGGGAAGTTGCGACAGTTCTGTAGGCGCATCTGCAGATGTCCCGGCAACTGAAATCGACAACATACGATAATAAATAAAACACCATTTTATTTTGTTCCTATCTGCAATTTAGATTTATTTACTTGAGATTTCAAACATGTCTAGATATACATATGTATGTAGCAGGGCCTTGTCGGCTGCAATGTGTATAGCTGCATGATTCTCCAATACTCCCGAAGATTGATGAGGATCAACGAACCATAGCCCACCGTCGTTGATACGAGCTGATCGACAGATCTTTATTCATGTGTTGATCGTTCAATAGATTAGAGTCGCGTTTAATCTTTATCTATTAGTTCTGACCCACGACATCACAAATTAATTAAGTTATTTGAATCTTCTTGTACATACAATTTGTACACTGGCGGGCTTATTGCCTAATGGCAATTTCTTCCAACCAACCAGAGTTAATGTTAAGTATACAAAACAATGTGTACTATGGCAATCAGTTACATAATCACATTACAAAATAAATAAATACAGCAGAATAAAAGTAAAAAAACAAATAAGATAGCATAAAAGAACAATTCATAGCAATGATAGGAAAACTAAAGGATAAGGAAAGGAAGAGGAGAGGAAGATGTAATCAGGTGTTGTCAGATAAATATTTTTGCTTTAGCCTTTTCTTGAAGATGTTTAATAAGATATACAACGTAATATCAGGACTTAGGCTATTCCATAGCCTAGCCGAATGTACTTCTAATGAAGAGCTTAAAAAATCAGAACTATGAATAGGGATAGATAGTAAAGCACATTCAGCAGATCGAAGTGGACGCCCGTGGCTTGAAAGATAAGTGAATTTATCCTTGAGATACTGAGGTAAATTTGGATTAAAAAGGACATTGTATAGTAATGACAAGATATGTATATTACGTCGTTGTCGTATCTTGGGCCAATGAAGAAGATTACGGTAATGAGAAATATGATCAAATTTTTAAGTTATTATTATATTGTAATTTCATTTGTTTTGAATAAACCAGTGTTGATCATGTAAGTAGTTCTTTGATTGAAACCGTTCATCACAATAAATTATGTATTATCAATTATTTAATGAACAGACATAAGAAAAATCATACATGGAGGTATAAGTTTTAAATAAAATAGAATCCTTTTGAACACGAACCAATGCAATATGATCCCTTCTAATGAAAACTAATCAATAAACATATACCCCCAAACATATTTATAACCTCACTTTACTGTATAGAAAGAAAAATTTTTGTAAGTACATATTATAAGCAAAGTAACAAACCATATATATTTTCTTTTTAAATATAATTATACAGTAGTCCCACAGTAATCTGACTAATGTTTTGCATTATCCAATTTGTCAGACTGAAGTGTGAAACTCAGATAATATGCAGCACGCATTAAGCCATGATCCGCGAACAAGTTGCAATCATTCAATCATGCATTAATGAAGTATCGTCACATATACGTAATTACAGAAGTAGCATGCCGGATTACTGAGGATCTACTGTATTTTATATTGCTTATCGAGCAACTAACAGTTACAATATCAAATATTAAAACAACACGTACTCCAATAACAAGTTGCCACACTGTGGAGACTCATATTTTTTTAAAAAATGAATATGCATAAAAGGTGAACGAACTCAGTCGAGGCAGGGGGAGGTTCGAACCGGCATTCACTGGATTATGCCCACTCTGCCGCAATATCTGCTTATGAAGTTAATCACCTCACAGGTGAAAACTGCGTCTCCATGTTGTGACCTTTGGTTCAGGAGTCAGATATCAAATTAACTGAGACACGAAGCCCAAAAAATATTTTAATAGTGGATTAGAAGAGGTTGTGAGTATTAATAAAAATAAATAGTAATTGAACAATGTAAATTATAATATAATATTTACATGTATGTGATGTGAATAGAGAACAGGAGTCCAAAGTGGTAGAAGTTTACTGAGAGCCATGGAGTTACATTCCAACAGAGCCTCTAGCAGACTGAGAAAATGAAGATTCACAGTCTCAGCAAGCTGTAAAATGATCATAATGTATGAAATTGTCATTAACTAGCTGTTACCCGTGGCTTCGATCACATGTAATTAAAAGCTGTTTCATTGAACTGAGTTTCAAAATATTACATTGTGATGGATGTTGAATAAAAGTATGCAGGTACATAGCTACCTAAATAGCAGAATAAAATAGTAAATTAATGTTAATAAGACAATTTTTTACCCCCTTAGGAATGGAATATCCAAAAATCGTTCCTTAGAAAAGGGTTTTATTATTAAACCTATTTGTTTTCCAAATTTCACTTCTCTACGGTTAGCCCTTTGATCTGTGCTTTGATGAGTGAGTCA
Source organism: Molanna angustata (assembly GCA_963576475.1). Lineage (NCBI taxonomy): Eukaryota > Metazoa > Arthropoda > Insecta > Trichoptera > Molannidae > Molanna > Molanna angustata. Next base: position 5,683,257 of record OY754981.1, read on the forward strand.
GGACACTGCTTTATATTTGACTATTTATAGATTGAGTTCTGATATTCGTTTTGATTCAATTTAACTTTTAAAACCTTCAAAATCTATTCTTTTCGATCTATTCAAAATCTAATCTTTTGATTCAATTAACTTTTAAAACCTTCAAGATCTAATTTTGAAAACATAAATTTACTGTCAGCATTAGTAAATGTTTTAATTTCATCAATTGATTATATAAGTCTTTCTGTCATTTATGGACTCAATTATTTTAATATTTTGCATTACAAGTTCATTATTTTCAAAGCTAAAAAAATTTTATTATATGAAAATTCCTCACCACTTTGGAATGAGAGACGAGCTGTAATATACACGGTGTAACCTTGCCCCAAAAATCAAAGAGGATTGCCATTGTTAGATGGTGCGCCTCTGAGCTCGGTGGTTGGCCCCCGCAGGCAGCCTCTAAGTAGACAGTCCACAGTTGGCACAGGATGAAAGCGTGGAAGAGAGAACTCATGTGCAGAACTGAGGCTTTGGATTGTTCCACAAAACCAGCCATTATCACCTGAAAAATGCAAATATCAACTGTTATATTTTCTTTCATTGAACAACTTTTATGCCAAACAAACTCCTATGTTTAAAGTTAAAATTGCTATCAATAGCTTTAAATATTTACTTAAAACACACTTTCATAATAAACAAAATTTAAATAGACATTATATCATGACACACTTTTCTTACCTAACTTTTCCATACAGCTGAATATGAATGAGAATTCACATTTATGTATCATCTCACGCTTTTCTAACCTAACTTTTACATACAACCTCTCATGAATGAATCATCTTATGCTTTTCTAACCTAACTTGTACATACAGCCTCTCATTCACATTTATGTATCATCTCATGCTTGTCTAACCTAACTTGTACATACAGCCTCTCATTTACATTTATGTATCATCTCATGCTTGTCTAACCTAACTTTTACATACAACCTCTCATGAATGAATGTATCACCTCATGCTTTTCTAACCTAACTTGTACATACAGCCTCTCATTCACATTCATGAAGGTATGGGATTCACATTTATGCATCATCTCATGCTATTATTATTATTGTTTCTTAATTTTTCTTCTTTTAGAATATCATTGACAAGATCCTACCAGCATTTAATTGTTTGGCCCTTACTTCAGTTGTATATATTTTCTTATTGTTATGTACCTGAATATGATCTGCAATATGACAGCTGGCTTCCTGTGGTACAGGTTGAGCGTGTGGAGAACTACCAAAAGCTCCCTGACCAGTGTAAGGATGTGGATGTAAAGCGTAATGACTCAATGATCCAACCAGAAGCCAAGATAACATGCGAATGTGAGACACACACTCGGTAAACTCTCGAGGCCTAAAAATTAAAATACAAAATATATGAGAAGGTATTAACTTTTTTAATAACCTTTTCCAAACAAATTAAATGAAACATTGCAATTAACAGTGTTTGAATGAGTAAAAAAAGCACAATAATGAAAATAATAGAAAATAAAAATATTTTTTATCACATTTCTCTGTTAATATAATATTATAGTTATTTTATATTTTTCATTGGTATTGTCATAAATAAATAATAATCTGTTTGAAATTGTTGTGAAATAAAATAGTACGCACCCTTGTTGTAACGCAGATGGTGCATTGTATAGCCACGGCATATATCTAGCAATTGCTCTGTTGTCCCTATTATTACCACGAGTAATCTCCAAGGCAACAAATTGAGCCATTCCACTCTTCAATACACCACCCAATGTGTCTTCATTTAGGCCGACAGACGATCCTTTACTGTAACTCTGAAATATCACATAACCGGACAAAAATAACTAGATTTTTATTTTGTCGATATTGCACTGATTTTAAAAACTTCATCAAATCAGAATTTTGATTAAATAAAATTGAATAAAAAAAATGTTGAAGATGACAACAAAGATACTAACTGATAGCCCTAAAACAGTTATACCTAGTTAGGTAACAGTTGTCTATTTTTAATGAAGCATATTTAAATGGTGTGATATTAAAATATATAAAACCAAGAGAAAAGCAATTGTGGTTTCACAGGATTCACGAATCCAGGCCCACGAGCATAGGCGACCAGAGTACCAGTCAGAATATGGGAGCCATACGGGCTTGCGACCATGTATGCGGGCTTAAGGGGGCCCCTTTATGACTCGAGTCACGTTCACCACTTACCCACCAACCTCATACTGATACTCCACTCCCCTGCACAACCGAATCCAATAGCACGCGGAGAATGCTGCTTTTACCACGCTATCCAGAAGTTCTTTAATTTTTCCCCTAGGGAGAAGCCCTTAAAGTAGGAATATAAACTTTTTATTTTATTTTATTTTATTATTATATTGTCATCTCCATATATCAATTTCATAATTAATCATTAATTATTACCTGTAATGCAAACCTAACCTACACATTCAAATTAATCTAATGTGAAAAATAAATTAATTATGTGATTAAGCATTCTTAAACCAATACCTTAATTTTAGTGAGAGTATGAAAATCTGCCAAGAACTCCAAGACATCTCCGATGTACTGCCTCATACAGTCAGATGCTCCGGTGCTATATTCTCTGTTGTAAGGACCATTTAACTTGAGACATTCTTCCAGTGCAGTCGTCAAGGGAAGTGAACCACCAGCATCTATATCAGATATTAATTATGATCATCAATAACACAAAACACCCATTTTTATACAGTTGAAAAATACAAAATTATAAATGTATGTATTTGATTTGTAGATACTTGTGTGATTTAAAATAATTCTAATCATAATAATAATAATCTCGCAAGTTGTTTCTAATTTGGTAAATATGCTTAATGTTTTTAATAGTGTATATGTAATACGATAATTTTTTCAATATTTGAAACTGTCACTTCATGATAGAACTCCATAATCAACTAAAATTATGAAAAAATTATATTAAATTTTACGTTCTACTTAAATTTTTCGCAAACGCGACTCCCATTCACCGGTATCGGTCTATGCTGAGCATTGTCAGAATGGATACAATTACTATACGATAATGTACAATTACTATACGATAATGTACAATTACTATACGATAATGTACAATTACTATACGATAATGTACAATTACTATACGATAATGTACAATTACTATACGATAATGTACAATTACTATACGATAATGTACAATTACTATACGATAATGTACAATTACTATACGATAATGTACAATTACTCTATCCTTTTTTGTTTGTATAATGGTACTATTTATTCTTTTGTATATTATAGTGAGGCTGGAGCTGGGTTTATAAGCTTATTGTAGCAGTTATCACCACGGGTACACAACTGTGGTGACTGTGAGTAACTGCGGCATGGTATGTGTATAATATTCTAAATTCATTTGTATTTTAATTATTTATGTCTTTTTTTGTTTCAACTTTTGTTATATAGGTACATATATACACTGTCTTTACTATTTATGTTAAATTGTCGATCTCAATAGATGCCAACCCTAGTGAGATTGTCAATTATATATCATTTTTTATTATGTAACCAGTAAAGATAATTATATGTATTTTATCTAACATAGATTGATTAGTTTTTTTTTTACATGGAAACTTAAAACTTTTCTGAAATATAATTTAACAACGCCGGTTACTTACATTATAAACGGTAAGGATTTTCCTTGACAAGTATGCCAAATTCATATTATAAACTTTCCTGTACATATATATTTATATTCTTTTTTCATATGAAAGATATGTAACTAGGATTTAAGGCAATAATATCACAGAATGTATTTCAGATAGCTTCTCGAACAACAGGTACAATGTTAATTAAACATGCACCCAATAACAAGTTGCCACATTATGGAGACTTACGATATTTATCGTCTCACAGATCCAGACAATTAAAAACTATGTCTCCACTGGGAATCGAACCCGGGACCTTTGACTCAGATATCCTGTATTTAACCAACACCGAGCATCATATATATTAATTTAATTTCATATTATATCCATTTTAAAGAACACATTGAGTTTTTTGCAAATTATCAAGTATAGTGTAGAAAATATCAATATTATTGTAGTATTTATTGAACATTAAAATTACCTTGTAGAACGAAGCTGATTAGCATAAGGAAATTCTCATCCGGAATGGTTGTTTTGAACTTGAGTGCTTGTACCAACTCATAGATAATCATTCTACACATCATTAACTTGTCCCTCTCTCTGCTGAAACTACGATTGCACAAGAAACTTAGCTCCAACAAATATTTATACTGAAGCACAAAATTTTGGATGGCAAAACTTACTATCTTTGAAAACGGGTCAAGCAATCCCTGAAAGAAATTAATAAATCTTTATAATTGATATTTTCTTAACTTAATGATTCATCTTGTAATACAAATATTTAAAATTGAAATATAATATTAGTTGTTATAGAAGGGAAACATATTATAAAAAATACATTAAAAAATTAATTAATTTAGATTATATTGATTTTCTGCATAAAAGCACAGCTTACCTTAAATTGGTTTATTGCCGGAATCTTCAGAATGGAAACCATTATTCTAAGTAATGGTATGATGTCATCAAAGATGTTTAAAAATAAAACGATTCGTCTAAACAGTGTATCCAGCGGTGTGAGAAGAGCCCCCGACGATGAACCGGGCCCCAGGGCTTCCAACGACAGACAGTCCATGTAGCAGGCCATGTTTTCTATGATGACAGGCAGCTGTTCCGTGGGCAGAGTCTTGCGAGAGTTGAGGAACTCAGTCAGCAGCTGGAGGGGACCAGTTGGGTTCAATTCATTGAAATCTATCAAGGCCTGAGCGATACTTTTGAAGAATAACATTTTTTGTTTCTCTGAAAGTGATAGATTATATTTTAGTTTTCTTCATAATTTTTGAGATTACAATATAAGAACATTTTATGAGAGTTGTATCAAATATTTATGGTCTTACTTATTAGATTTCATTAATAGCTTACTTAAAGCGCAACTAGATAAGCATGACTAAAATAGTCAAGATCCGTATTAAATTTTTTTACTTATAAACGTATAACTATATGTATATTTGACTTACTAGTTCACTAAATTGTTTACGAACACTCTCATTTTTTTTATATGGCTGCATTGGCTTCACAGATGTCAAAAAATAGAAAGATGCATGTAATTTTTGGATAGCTGACATCGTAAAATGAAAACAAACACCGTGTTGAGTCGAATTAAATCGATTGCGATAAATCGTTGTATTAGATTTTGTAGGTAGCGCATCCAGTACTTGTTTTATTGTTTTAGGTCCAATTGGTTATGTTGATTTTGTGATCTCAAAGAAGAATTTTGAAGCCTTCAAGAAGTTCTGTCATAGTTATGGTGCCTTGAGTTTATTTTTTATAGAGATCCTGGTCACACCTTTGATACTTTACATTTAAAAAGATCTGAAGTCAATGTCAAAGTCCACGAGTTTGAATCTTCTATTCACATTCTGTACATTGATTGTTCTTTTTGCACTATGGTGCCGAGAATATGAATCTAGAGGGCTCCATGAGCTAATTTTTGACATTTTTCGTCGCTTACTTAGTGTTGTGTGAAAGGACCATTTACAGTCACCATATGCAGAGCGGGTGGTGATGGTTGAACAAAATGTTCATCATCTGCATTATACATTTTTTTTTTGTTTATTGAAATGTAATTGTGACTAACTAACTAACTAACTAACTAATAAAACTAACCTGGTGCTCTCGTTTGGAATATTTGTACAAAGACAGCGTTTGGTGCCAACTGATGAAGAACACAACGCAGAAACTGGTGAGCCACACTAACAGCACCTCCGGGGAGATGAACATTAGCCTCGCTCTGCCATGGATACATGGCCAACTGTGCAACCCTATAATAATAATATCAAATAAACATATTACATTTGAAGGTTCTTTTTTGTCTAGTCTTATTCACATTATTTGGGGTCGACTCAAGTTTGAGTGCATAAATATACAATGAAAAGTGATTAATAATAATCTGTTCGAAACAGATTATTATTAACTAAATAAATTTCTTTTATGCTGGGAATCGAACCCAGGACGCCAGCACAGAAACCGAACGGCTTACCAACTGTGCCATGGCAGTCAGCAACCTTCGGGTCGGGTCCTTCTTACAACCCGGGTCTATTTAAAATCTGAATAAATATTATTGTAAGCAGATTGCAAACCCTCCCCAACACTATGTTGTGCGCTTCTTTGGGTAGAGTATACTGGACCCGAATCCTAATAGCTGTTGTTCCCTACGTAGCCATGTTAAAAAAAATTAATAAATTCAACTGATAAGGGCCTAATCAGCCCAAACTCTAAAATAGTGACACATATGGGACAATCAAAGAGGGTATTATCAATAATTATTAGAAGAAAAAATGAAATATGAATGTTTACTTAGAAACAATGGTAAGTATCTCTGGCAACAGTGGTGCAGCAGCTGCTGGTTCTCGATGTACAAAAGTAGCCAAGACAATGATGCACAGTCCCAATTCTTCATCGCTGTATTCTTCCATCACTGTACCGCATTCAGCACCTAAATAATCAACTTCTATTGTATACTCCCATACTTGGTTAACACCACCAAAATTCCTCTTCAATTATAGACATATTTTACTTTTTCTGTAGTTATTATCTGTCAAATATTAAATAACCTCAAATAATACGAACTACAAAACGGGACGCTACGACTTGAAATACTATTTTTTTATTATACAACATGGTAAATTTAATTTTTTTCACCAAAATAATGCTTTAAATGCCCATGTTCGTTTCAATATGGCTGTCACTTTATTTTGCTGTGTGGCGCCATCGTCGATACAACTAACGCCTCTAGTGATAGAACACTGAAACTACACGCGTTGCCTAGCAACGAGTCGAGAAATGACAGTTGACTCACCATTAAGTACTTAATCCGCCAGAAACATTGAGTTAAATATTTGTCGTTTTAGTGACGTATTTGAGGGAAGATTAGGCCTAAACGGACACTGTAATACGCTATATTTTTGTAAAACTTGAGTTTAGCTCTTAAACTGAGACTGTAATACCGGCCCTTAGTAACTGACATGTCATATTGCACTGTAATACGGAAATGGATTAAAGCTCCCCTTAACATTAACCTTGAGTATAACTCAATGAGTTGTGGGCCAACTGTAATATCGGGCCATAGTAACTGTTTTTGTTTAACAAACCTTTTTGGCTCCTTGTAGTTTTCAGAAGACAAACTCCCAAAGAAATCCGCCAAGTTAGTTTTTTCATTCTCTATCCCTTTTCTTGGAAATTTTCCAGGTAATCAAACTGTCAATTTATTCAAGAGAATTTATTCCTCTTGCCATATCGACAGTTTTAAGCCAAGACACGGGTACGTTTTGCATGGAGTAGTTAAAGTTTCAAAAACACCAACTTCGAGGCTTCGCAGCATATATGTTCGCATAGATAAAATTTATGATCGAACTAAATAAAATTTTATTTTCTATTAAAAACATCGCACACGCGCACGCACACTCACACGCACACACACACACAAACATATGTAACTTCTAACTCTAGTATGTAATTGTTTTCGTAACTTCAACATTGTATTGTTTATAATAAATAAATAAATAAATAAATTTGTATGGCTGTACACACAATATCTACGGGGACTCTCAAAAGTTTGATACTTAACCTTCAAACATACATAGCATCAAGCAGTTGGATCTAGTTATGTTATGACTAGTTGTGTAAAGATGACTGACTTACATCGTTCAACCATACAATCATCGCCTATCCTCCTAGCACTCTGCCTTATGTCGGGCTGTGCGTGGCATGATTTTTGCGTGAAGCTGTCCATATGTTGACCGGAACCTTCCCTGTGACCACCCCCCTCCCATACACTGCCTCCCCCTCCTCCTCCACCACTACCACCTCCTCCTCCACCTATACGACTGCGCTGGCGCTGCCACATATTACCATCATCTCTGTATGGACCTTGAATAATACGAGAATATTTCGTTACATACAAATAAGAATTACGAGATTGTCATCACTATAATTTGTAATATATAGTTCGGGGAACAATTGTAAATTCCACAAAATATTTTAATTATTTGTATACTTTCTTGACCATTTCAGTTCTAATCCTGAGACGTTATCTTGATGAATCATTCGCTACACCAGTGTGGATCACGATAGGTAATCGGAATGGACAATGCTCCACTTAAACTCGCTGTAGAAATCTTATTTATCGACATATCCAAAATATAATAGTTACATTGTGTAATCGAACCATTTATCTAAGTAAATATGATTTTAAAAAAAATTTGGTAGATGGCAGTAGAGTGTTTACTTTTTGTCTATTTCATCCCGAGACGTAATCGGGACCTGCACTGAGATACCACTTTGTATGGATATTAACCTCTATGATAGTGAGTTTTGGTATGATGTACATACCTATATGGAGTGAGTTTTATTTTAAAAAGTATTACGTTTGACGACTCCTGACACAATAATCGGGCGAAAAAAAAAATTAAAACTTTCCAGTTTTCAAAGTTTATATTGAAATATCGTCTGATTATTTCAGATGTCTTCAACTATTGGTTGCGGTGTCAAAAATATTTTTACTCTAGTAAAAAAAACTTCATTTCTCTAGCCGTACCGGTACGGCCATATTCCAATTTGCAATGACATTTCCTGCCGTAGCGGTATGGCCATACTCACTTAGAGGTTAATGTTGCTTATAACCCATATCCAAGTTTGTAGAGATTGTGCGCCGGTTTAAAAAAATATTTATGTTCGGTTTTTATTTAGTTTATAAAAGCAAAGTATTTTGTTGTAAATTTATATGATTTTATTTGTGTCTTTAACATTGATTCATATTTCAAAATAACATGGTGTGACCTTTCCATGTTCATCAGTACTTTTTTTTTTAAGATTAAGAACATTGATATGTATAACAATATAAATAACTAACCTGTAGAGGCCGACAATGGGGGAGCTGAAGGTGGAGTCTTGACATTCTCGGAAGATTCATTCTGCGCATGAGTGGTCGGGGGAGATTCCAACAGAGCTACTTGCTTTATGAGCCTTCTAGGACTGGTACCACGAGACCTACAAAATATGCTGACAATAATCAAACATAATAATATGACAATATATATCCAAGTGAAAATTAATTAATTATATTTAGAATTTTTATTTCATGAAAATTTTCACTTAATAAAAAAATATATATTTCCAACCTTGATCCTTCTCCAGAAGATTGTCTTCCAAGGGTATCGTGTTTGAAAGGGACTTCAGGTTTTGGGCGATCCTTCTTACTTGGGACATCTGAAAATCATCGGCGTATGGAAAAATTGCGACTCATTGGAACAGATAATCATTTTACTTATTGAATTTACTTATCCGCTAATACGGACACAGAGATCAATTGTTGCAGAGTACAAATCATTCAAATTTCATATTCATCAGTATGCGTGACCTTGTGACAATAGTTGCTCACCGACGGATGTGACATATTCTGAGTTATTTGATGTTAATAGTATTTCATTGCTCACTGTTTTTTAAATTTTATAATAATATGATGAAATTCATTGAATGAATTAAAAGATATTTGGCACATCTCAAAAACAAATTTCGGAAAAACAAATTCACGGAATCAATTCTATTATTGTGTCGTTATGTTGACTCCTTTTGCCATGTGAAAAAAGTGTCTTCCTAAAAAAAAATTTGAGCAAAAAAAAATGTTGAAGTAGCCCATGCTTTATTATTATATTTTATACCACACGGATTCATATGTTTTGGTATGTTTTCATATTTTCGACAGCGCACTGCCATATAACTTTTTGCCCCATTGATCCTATACTAAGTTACTGGATGAATAACTTGGGTAGCCACAAAAACCGAGCTGACCTGTAATTTGACAGGAAAATGCTGTTAGTTAAAAGCACCAAATTCTTTATAACTATGTAAGTAAAAGTAAGAAAGAAAAACCAAAAAGGGGCAGTTTTCATTTTATTTTATTATTAATCATTATAAGTTATTGACATAATTGATCACGTAGTATAGAGATCAATGCTTCTTACTCTCTCAGTGTTACCAACATGATTTTGTGAAAATTCTAACAATTGTAATTTTTGATAAATGTATATTCGTAAAGTTGCTTTTCAAAAAAAAAAAATGTGAGTTGAACAATTGTCATTTGAAAAATAGATTTTTGAAGAATTGAGCATTAAAGCAATTTTCCTGGTACCCATATCTATTGGGTACTATTGTACCAAATTTACTTGAGTCTTCACGTTGCTTGGAACAGCTGGAAGAGATTGCTTTATAGCAATAAACTCGCTTTTGTGCACTGTGTTGAACATAAATTGATTAAATATAAATAAAAAATATTACCTGAAGGCATACAAAGCACCTCTCTGACACGATCCACGAGTTGATTGAAACCCGGTGATCCATTTTTGCTGTTGGCCGAATATTGTCCGATGTGTAGCAGCCTCTCGGGGGCGGGGATGTCAAAGTGGTGGGCGTGTCCCGAGGGGGCTACTGGCTGAGGGGAGGTGGCCTCGCCTCCGTCGCTGGAGGGGGGCTCGCTGGAGCCACACGACAGCACCTCCATCTTGGACAGCGGTGACTCGGGTGACGCGTACGCTGCTACAATGTTGTATTCGTTCTTTAGTGGGTTAGTGCGGATGTGTGTCGACGCTGTTGGGAAAAATATCCATACACATCTGTATTGGTCTGGTATCTTACATCATCCACTTGTTTATTTTATTACAATAAACACTATACAGTGGAAACACTAATTGTAAATATTATGTCTTGACTCCAGTTGATAAACAAGATATTAGTAAAACTACACAATTTTACATTCCCTCATTGCTATGATCAGTGTTAATATTTTTTTTCTCTTATGTACCAAATAAACTTTAGTGACTTCATGTTGCTCAGGTTGGTTGAAAGAAATTTCCATGTTACAATAAACCCGTCTTTGTGCATTTGATGTAGATGAAGAAGATAAACAAATAAATAAATTCAGTTTTATTTTTAAGGAAGTAACTTTGTGGCGTCATTATAATTTTTATTTTATAATATATATAATAATAACTTGGTATACACCACTTATGAGCACAAATAACTGTCGACCGGTTTCGAGAACAATGTTCTCATCTTCAGGATGACTTACGTACTGTACGTAAGTCATCCTGAAGATGAGAACATCGTTCTCGAAACCGGTCGACAGTTATTTGTGCTCATAAGTGGTGTATACCAAGTTATTATTATATATATTATAAAATAAAAATAAATAAATAATGAAATTGAAAAACAGGTTATAAAACTAGTACAAGAAGAAGAAATGAATGTAAATACAATCCAGACTCTGCAACATAATACTATTAAGTATATTTGTGCTTATTTGAGGGTTTGTTAATTTATGTGCATGACCTGAGTTATTTGCGTTAACGATAAACCTGATTTTATTAGTGAATTTTGTACATTTTTTATGTTTTTCACGATTTAAAAAAAAACACTGAAATTTGGCTCTTTTTAAATTAAATTATTGCTTCATTTTCGTTAAAATTATGAAGCAATAATTCATCTAAAAGGCAGAAATAATTCTTGTTACCCAAATTTCTGCGGGTGAAATCTATGCAGTCAATACATTAAACATACCTAATTAAATATACCTAGTTAAATTAAAGTAAGTCAACATGACTATAAGAATTTGTTGTAAATGATTAAGCTCAAGGCCGTAGCCAGAAAATAGTTTCGGGGGAGATTTAGCTTAGTGGAAGAGTAGAAACAAGTCGCCCCACAAGCGTATCCCCGTGTGAGTACCAAGCGAGCATAAAGCACAGTCATACATAATAAAAATAAAAGGAGGTAGGGAAATTTGTTTGTAGTGATTTTAACTTATTATGTTTTGTATGACAACAGAGTGAAATGGGTGCAATGTATGTAGCTGCAGTCTCATAGTTACTCACATAAGAAATATCTTCTTTTTTCATTTCGGTGGGGGATCAATCCCCCTTGATCCCCCCCCTGGCTACGGCCTTTTTTTTTTTATTTAAAATAATTATTAAAGGAGCCACTTGGCTCATGACAATAATATTTAGTTTACACATTAGTTGTAATATAATAGTTAGTCATATGCAACAACACTTTAGTTCAGTTCTTAGTAGTCTTGTTTTCAACTCCCGATGGAATGCCTTTTCGTTCATGGTTTTCAATTTTTCTGTAGTCGCATAGTCCTTTGCACATTATTCTTTCGTATCCAATCTTTTTTGTAGCTTTTTCAGTTTCAAAGTAATGTTTTTGTACGTGTGTTATAGTTATGGATTTGTATTCTTTGCGTAAGTCTTAGTTCAGGGTCTTCTATTTTTCCCATTTTTATTTTATGTATTAATTTTAATGTTTCATATTGTGTATGTATGTTTAATTGTTTAGTTTCTTTTGTATATAGGTGTAATTTCGATGGTGTATATGTATGGTGTATACCATAGGTCATTTTTATTATTCTGTTTTGCTTTCTTTGTAGCTTTTGAATTCCTGCCTTATTGACATTTGCCCAGAAAGGTATTAGGTATGTTAGTTTGCTTTTGATATATGCGTTATATATATGTAAGTACTTTCAGTTTTTCATGCCCTATGCTTATGTTGATTACTATATTATAGGTTTCTATCCTCATATCACTGTTTTGGCAGACAGAAGAATATAAAATGCCGTTTAAATAAGTCTGTAACTTTTCAAACATTTTAACAGTTTTAAATGTTTTATTATTGAAATGATTTAAACATATTGCCCCATACACAAGTGGCTAAATGGGGCAATAACATTGAATTGTTTTATTTTGTATTTCTATTTTTATATGTATCTTCTTTTATTTTACCTGTAATAAAAATAAATTATTCATAGTGGAAAAGGAACTTCTGAATCTAAATCACGTGTCGATTAGTTTGTAGGAAATAGCATCAATATTTTAGTAAAATGTCACCATTTTACTAAAAAATAACACCGAATTTATAAGATGAGTGATGGCAGAGCGGTTAGCGTGCTGGGTTAGTAATTCAGTGATCGCGAGTTCGAATCCTGCCACGACCAATTTTGATTTTAGATTTTATATGCTTCTCAGGCAACTAACAGATACTATGTCAAATATTAATTTAACATGCACCCAATAACAAGTTGCCACCTCCTGGAGACTTGTGATATTAACCGTCTCACAGATCCAGACTGAAAACACAATTAAATACTGTGTCTCCACCGGGAATCGAAACCGGGACCTTTGGATCAGCAGTCAGATACCTAACCAACTGAGCCACGAAGGCTGATTTTGTTTGTGCACAAGTATTTATGCTTAGTTTAGGAAATGTATGATGATGTAGATGTACTTGTTTTAAGGAAATATTCATCCTTTTGAAAAAAAATATTTCACTATTTTGAAAAAAATTACATCGCAAAATAACTGTTTTTCTACAAAGATAACACCCCTTTTCCAAATAATTCAGGGGGGCAAGTCTGGTCAACAGGCGGAATCTAAACCATCCATGTTTACCCTTATCATGGATATAATTATCTTATGAAGTTCTATAATATTTTAAGATGTTATAGAACTCCATAAGATAATTATATTCATGATATGTGTAAACATGGATGATTTTGACTCCCCCAGTTAACTAGACTTGCCCCTCCAAGTCTCTTATTATCAGGTATTGAATATCTTGATATATTGCAGCTATTTCTCTGTTGCACATTTCAACAATAATAATTAAAAACAAACAAATAAGTTATGACAAATATTCTAAGGTAGAGGCGTTAACATTGTGGAAATTCATTTTAATAAATTATTAAAATAACAATATAACTTTGTTTATTTCCACTTATTTATTTTTATTCCACAACTAGTTTCAAGAACTACCGTTCTCTTCTTCAGGTGGGTTTAAACTAAAAACTAATTTGGTGTGGTGTGTGGCTGTGTCATAGGTATAGCGGGAGGTGGGGGTAAGGGGGGAAGTGGGCGTTGCCCTAACGGGAACATGGATAATAATGGTGAAGTGTTGGGTTGTGTCTGGTTGTTAATTATTTTCTTGTGACTGTTTATGGCTTTGTGGATTTCTAATGTCTCTAAATTATTTTGTTTCAGTCCGTATGTATGCTTATGTAATAATTGTGCGTTTGTATTGTCAAATGTATGATTTTCTTGTATTAGGTGGTTTGCATATTCTGAGAAACCGTGTCTATTTAGACAGCGTTTATGTTCTTTGACTCTAGTTTCAATTGTCCGTCCTGTTCTCCCTATGTAAATACTATCACAGTCCCCACATTGCAATTCATAAATTCCACTTTGTTTCAGATTACTTGTTTTTTCTGTGTTGTTTTTCAGTATAAGTCCTATATTGTTGTCTGTATACAAGGCTGGTTTTATGTTTAAAGGAAGATGTCTCGTTATATCATGTGTAATTTTATTAAGATATATTATTTTTCTCCAATTTGTGCCAGTCTCTCGTGGTTTTGGTTTGTATATGTATTTATGAATGATGTTTGTACGTGTTTTTCTGTTTAATATTTTATGAACTATATCTTTCTTGTAACCATTATTAAGAGCTATAGTTTCTATTGTTTGTAACTCTTTGTTATAGTCTGTCTTATTTAACGGTACCTTGAGTAATCTAGTGATCATTGAATGAAAGGCTGCCATTTTGTGTGTGATTGGGTGTTATGAAGTATTATGAATGATATTGTCAGTGTATGTTGGTTTTCTAAATATGTTAAACGTAAAGGTATTATTTGTTATTTTTATGGTCAGATCTAGGAAATTTAGAGTTCTGTCTTTTTCCGTTTCCATTGTGAATTTGATTTTATTATGTAGTGTATTAAGGTGTGTGAGAAATTTTTGTAGTTGTCGGTCCGTACCCGTCCATATGCAGAAAATGTCATCAACATATCTATACCACAACAATACATTTTTTATATATTCCTTATTTTTAGTGTTATCAAATAAGTTATTTTCAAAATTATTCATGAAGATGTCTGCTATTAGTGGACTGGTTGGTTGTCCCATTGCCAAACCGTCCTTTTGTGTATATATTTTTCCATTATAAACAAAATAGTTTTGTTCCATACAAACACTAAATAATTTTTGTAATTCGTATGCCAAGTTTCCATCATTCAAATTTTCTGTTAAATTTTTAATAATATTTTTACTTTCCGTGATAGGAACATTGGTGAACAAATTACTCACATCAAACGAAACTAACTTAGCGTTGTCCGGGACCCTTATGTTTTTTATCTTATCAATTAGATCAATAGAATTTTTAACTGTGAATTTGGGTACAAATATAGGTTATTAAAAATGGACACTAACATTTTACCTAATTTGTATGTTGGGGAATTACATGAACTAACTTAGGGCAACGCCCACTTCCCCCCTTACCCCCACCTCCCGCTATACCTATGACACAGCCACACACCACACCAAATTAGTTTTTAGTTTAAACCCACCTGAAGAAGAGAACGGTAGTTCTTGAAACTAGTTGTGGAATAAAAATAAATAAGTGGAAATAAACAAAGTTATATTGTTATTTTAATAATTTAAATAAGTTATGTTTAAATAAAATGTGTTGAAGGAAGTGATATACCCATTCTATTGGATGATCCTATGGGAAGTAATCTTTCAACATTGGGCGCTGCCAATGGTTTTGGTGGAATCTTGGGATCAACATGCCACGATGTGAAATGTCCATCTCCGTTGACACCATTGGAAGACGGCGCTGTATCAGGAGATGAACTGTCCCCAGTCACTGGTGTAGATGAAGATGTGACAGAATTTTCACCTGAAAAATTGATTATTTTTTAGCAAACAGGCAGTCAAGCTTATATGTCTGATCTTAACACTGTATATTGCACCAAGTCCAACTGTCAGGACTAACAATAATCACTCATTACTACCATAGACACTTGTACCATATACAAGTTCCTAAAGGAGTTTACATCTGTTGGTGAGTCAACCGGTTCCAGAGACAAATCATTCCATTCCTCAACAACACTTTGAAAAATATTATTTCCAAGGTTTCAGCTTGAGATTTTGCCTATCCAATTTCAATCAATGACCACAAAAAAAATATTTAAAAGAGATTACAAAATTTGTAAAAACCATTGAAATAGTAGAATAATTATTTTTTCTGCCAACTTGTCATTTTGAAATAACAATATAAATATTTAAAAGCGATAACAAACCTGAAATTCTCTTTTGTCTTCCCAATGATTTAGGTGATCCATGACTGTTAGTTTCAGATTTCTCAGAAATCTTGTCGGGTATAACAGGTTTTGATTTGCTGCTTGCAAAATTAAATAAGACCGAGATAGATTGAAAGAAAGATTAAAAAGTACACTAAATATTTTAATAAAAAAATTGGTTTCAACCATACAGATATCAAATATCATTTTTACTCCTCACAATTGTGAATTCACTAGGAGTTGTGAATTCACAATTTTTAAGATTATTTTTTTATTGCAGATTATCAACAAGTATCATGCTGAGATTGTATTCTGAAAGTTTCATCACAATATATCTGTGTGTGTGTGTGTGTGTGTGTGTGTGTGTGTGTGCTGTGTACTATGTGCTATGTATGGCATGTTTATTCTACTTCATCGATTATAGACTGCAGTACTCATTCAATTCTTTTCAAATTTTGTAAATTTGATACTCGCTTAGACCCCATTAGATTTTGAAAAACTTTATCAGTGCTTCTCAATTATTTTTAACTGTCCAAAATCCCAAAGTGACCCCGAGCTCAGGAAACTTAAAATTTGATATTTTTATGGAAAACAATGTGATATATTTTTTTAGTAACATATTTTATGGAAAGAATCAAAGTAAACCTGTCTCGCTATATCACATTCAAAATCACTGTCCATACTCTCATTGTCAACATCAGTAATTTTGACGATTAGTAGTATTTTATTTGAATATTAAACCAGTCTATGAAAGGATTTCTTCTATGCACACCCACTCTCACACATACACACTAACACACTCACAATCTTTCTAGATATCTCTTTCACACACACATACATATTGTAACTCTTCTCTCATGCGCGCACCCACACTATTTCACACTTTCATTGTCTTCTTTTGATATTAGGTATAGTACGTAAGAGGTACCTACATGTCATATTTGTATTTTTACTTATTTACTTTTAATAATTGTATGCATGTACTGTGTACTGTCCTTGGTAAAATAAAATGTTTATTTCAATTGTCCGTTTTGAGATACGATTGTATGTAAAAATATGAAATGAAGTAAAATAGGTAATATCTTACTTGGCGATAATTTCCTTGTTTCCTGACTGTCGTATGGTTACTTGATTACAATGTACCTGACCAGTAGCACTTCCACCAATTATCTGTATTGAATGTGTTGCTTTGGAGTCGTTCTTTGTTGGAATATGACACGGAGCCTTGTTGCGTTCAGTTTCCGTGATCGATTTTGCAGGAACTATTTTTGTTAACTGAAAAAAAAGAACGTTAATACTTATTACGTTCATTTTATATTTTTTTATTTATTTCAATTCTCATTCCGTTTCTTTCGTGACAATATTGAAGTGAAAATGTTAAAGGAAACATAATACATATCCTGCCAACCAGACAGTTAAATATAGGTTTTCTTTGAATATTTTTTTTTCAAAAACTGATTCTAACTGAACTCTACTGATTTCAGCAAATTCAGTTATTGTAATGAAAGGTTTTAAAAGTTATGGAATCAAGGCTAAAATATTTATATTATATGATGTAATAGAAAGTTACCTACCCATTTCTGGCTATTGGAGTGGAAATATCCATACAACGCCACTGACTCACTATTGTAATTTTTTAAGTTTTTGTATTTTACTGAAGTAATATTTGATAATAAAAGTTGTTGAATTAAGAAGACAAGCTATAGATATTACCTGATTTGACATTCCAGTAACAATTCTTCCTGTTGCAATAGGAACATTCTTTTTATCATGATGCAAGATGGCGTTGGCAGTAAGTTGTGATGTGGTAATCTGCCTCAACTGCTGTTGATCTGTGGCTGATATCAGACTGGATGTCACCATCATGCGGACACCTTCCTTAACCCCCCATTTGTGACTATCAGCCTAGCAATTATTAATAAGAACATATATAGTAAAACCATCATGTTTAAAAGCATTATTATTTAAAAGCATTCTTATTTACACATATAGTTCAATGCTGAAATTATACCCGTGTAAGATATGTTTTATATCTATAAAATGTAGGAATAAGTACTGATTGAATGGCAATTGTTGAACTACTTATATGAATATAAATAAATAAATTAGATGGGTCGGTGGCAGAGCGGTTAGCGCGCTGGGTTAGTAATCCAGTGGTCGCGAGTTCGAATCCTGCCTCGACCGATTTCGTTCACCTAAGCACAAGCATTTATTTGCTTATTTTAGGGAACGTAGGAAGATGTATATGTACTTGTTTAACAAGGACATATTCATTTTTATTTAAAAAAAAAAAGAAATGAATAATAAACACTTCCTTGAAATCTTGCGTCAATAGCGCAGGATTGCTGTATGGCAATTTCTTCCAACTAACCAGTGTTTCCAGCCCAGACAAGCAATATTTGCGTGAGAAATGAATTTATTAAGTTTCTACCCTGCTGGGAATCGAACCCAGGAGGCCTGCACAGAAGCCGAACGGCTTACCAACTGTGCCAAGGCGGCCGACAGTTAATTTATGTTATAAATTAAATTACCCTACCCCATTCAATGGCAATTATCACCTAAACATAACTTACCGAAGAGTCATCATCGCTTGCAAGAAACCACAATGGTTTCATGCCTAAGAATTTTTCCGAATGTTTTTTCTCAGGTTTGACTTCAACTGGCTTAGACATAACTTTTGGTGCCTCCACTAGGGCAACAGCTTGAGTCACAATTGTATTCTTGGAGGGAATGGAAACCAAGTCATCAAAATGAGTAGTTTCATCAAAGGAACCCTAAAATAAGATATAATACAGCTGATATATTACATTTCAATAGACATTTATTTATCTAAGTATGTTGAGAAAAGAGATAAACAAATTCAAGACATCAAAATTGTTGAGAATAATCAATGTTCCTTATTATAGATATATATTGTTTTTTCTCTATGGTTTTATATACACTTGCGATGCGTGTCCACATTGTGTAGTAGATGTCAATTATCATCCTTTTGTTAAAATAAATGTTGTATGCACAAAACCATTTTGCTTAATTTATATCAACATGGTAGCAGAGCGTGGTTAGCAGTGGTTAATGTGCAAATAACTTTAGTTGAAAGAAAAATATTGTGCAACTGTTGTTTATTAAATTGTGTCAAATCATTTTTGAGGTTAACTCGGGAGCTGCCCGCGTTTATTGTTGTGCATTTGTTTTCTGTTGAAATTTTCTGAAAAAATATGTCTGAAGACAGAGTGCAAATTGAAAAATTGACTGGAGAAGATAACTGGTCAACATGGAAGGTGATAATGAAGACACTTTTGGAATGCGATCAAATGTTTGACGTAGTTAACGGCGTATTCTTAAAACCTGAGTTAGGTGATGCAGATTATAAAATCTTACATGATAAATGGAGTAAAGAGAATGGCAAGGCAAAGAAACGTTTGATTCTATCGCTTGATACAAAGCCATTACTTCGTGTCGCTGGATGTGAGTCATCGAAAGATGTCTGGGACAAATTACATCAAATATACGATACTCAGTGTGAGGAAAATATTGATCTGCTGAGGCATAAATTTCACAATATTGAATGGGACTGGTCGGGTGGTGTACAAGGTCATTTGGCAAAATTTGATGAAGTTCAAACAAAGATGATGCTTTTGAATAAGCCAATTGATGAAGGTGACCTGTGTGCACGCCTTTTACAAACCTTACCAAAAGAATTCGATTATATCTATGTGACCTGGCATGACTTGCCACAAGTAGAAAAGACATGGGCTAAATTACAAAAGAGATGCCTTAATTATGAGTTTCGCATTGCAGATAGAGATGATACCAATGTTGGCACTGCAATGATGTCTAAATTAAAATTACCACAAAAGAAACAAAAATGGAAGACAAATCAGCCTAATAAAAGTGAAACAATCATTCCTGTGATTCAAAATAAAAAAGGTTGTTTTTCCTGTGGCAAAGCTGGTCATTTTGCGAAGGATTGCCGAACTGGTTTAGTATGTTTCAAATGTAAGAACAGAGGTCATCGATCAATGGATTGTAGAAACAATAATACAAATAAAGACTATGCAATGGTAGCATGCAGAATGTCTGATTTTAAAAAGGAAGAAATTAATATTGGCAAATTGAATTGTGACGAATGGTTTGTCGATAGTGGTGCTACTCATCATGTGACAAATCGACGAGACTGGTATGTTTCTTATCAGCCATTCGAAACTCCAAAGATGATGGATAGTGCTAGGGAAGGTGTACAGATCAAAGCACTCGGCACTGGTCGCATTGATGTGACAGTTTATAATGGCAAGGAATGGACAAATCGCTATTTTGAAGATGTATGGTATTGTCCTGATGGAATTTGTAACCTCTTTTCTGCTAAGAAGGCTGGTCAAAAAGGGATCGATCAGTATATCCAGAGTGAAGGAAAATTATGTATTTTTTACAAGAATGAATCTCCAATTGCTATGGCGATATCAAATGGTGAAAATGAACTTTACCGTATGGTAGTAAGAGTTGTTCGTCAAGAAAAAAGTTATGCTATTTCCAAAACTGTCGGTACTCTTCAGGAATGGCATGAAAGACTTGGTCACCAGAATAAACACCATGTGATAAAATTCTTGGATGCTAGAGGAATTAATATAAAAATGGAAGAAGAATTTTGTGAAGGATGTGCTGTAGGTAAACACCATCGAATGACGTTTGGTGAGAGAGTTCAGAAATCTACCAAACCAGGGGAGTTAATTTTTGCCGATGTCTGTGGTCCGATGGAAGAAAAAGATTTACATGGTTTCAGATATTTCCTTACTTTCAAAGATGATTTCACCAGTTTTAGAGTAACATATCTTCTACGAAAAAAAGATGAAGTGAAAGAAAAACTACCAATTTTTATTGAAATGGTGAAGACGCAAGCACAGGTAATAATAAAGGAATTACGGACAGATGGAGGAAAAGAATTTAATAATGAAGACGTAAAGGACTGTGCAGAGAAGATGGGATTAAAACATTCGATAACTGCCCCATATACGCCACAACAAAATGGTGTAGCTGAGAGAGAAAATAGAATTCTCTGTGAGATGGCACGTTCTTGGCTTCAATCAGCGCCACATATTCCTAAAGCATTATGGGGTGAAGCTGTACTTGCTGCAACTTATACCTTAAACCGAACTGCCCCAACAAAAGTCAAGGATAAATGCCCAATAGAATTGTTCCTTGAGAAGGAGAATCGCTTTGATCATTTAAAGATTTTTGGAACGGAATGTTTTGCATGGGTGCCACCACAGAAGCGTAAAAAGTTTGATGCTAAATCTTCAAAAGGTTATATGGTTGGCTATGCAGATTGCGGATATAGAATCTACTTTCCTGAGAAGAAATCTGTATTTGTTTGTAGAGATGTAAAATTCAAGGAAAAAAAGTTTCAATCGTTAGTACAGAATCCCATGAAACCAATAAACATTACACTTCTTGATGAAACAGAGAATGTAGAAGAACAAGTTTGTGATGATGACATTGATATTGGCAATTATAGTATTAATAATGATGCTGATGTGACTGATTGTGACGATGAAAGGGAAATGTCTCATGTTGATAACAGCGAAGATGCTGAAAATACCAGAGAAGGACCATACACTCTAAGGAATAGAAAGACAATACAAAAACCATCACGTTACAAGAATGACCCAAATCAAAATAATCGACCAAAGATGATGATGTTAAGAAAAATTCCAAATAATTATTGTGAAGCAATTCAATCTGATGATGCAGAGTTGTGGAAAGCAGCGATGGATGATGAGGTAAATTCATTGCAAGAAAATGGCACATGGGAATTAGTCGAATTACCTCCACAAACCAAAGTTATTGACAATCGTTGGGTTTTTGCTGTGAAGACCAACAATGATAATGAAATAACCCGTTATAAGGCTCGATTAGTAGCAAAGGGTTTCAGCCAACGTCCAGGAATTGATTACACTGATACATATAGTCCTGTTGCTCGATTTGAGACAATGAGAGCTCTTTTTGGTGTTGTTATTCAGCGTAACTGGTCTATGAAACAGTTTGATGTGAAAACTGCTTTTTTACATGGATTTATTGAGGAAGATATCTATATGAAACAACCGCAAGGTTATGAAGATGGAACAAAATATGTATGTAAGTTAATTAGAAGTCTATATGGACTAAAGCAAGCTTCAAAATGTTGGTACAATTGCTTGGTTGAATTTCTTGGAGAATGTAATTTGAAAGAAAGTAGTGCTGATCCTTGCATGTTTTTCAATGATAAAATTATTTTGTTATTTCATGTGGATGATGGGTTGATTATGGGCCCAATAGACACAATTGAAGAATTTATTGAGAAATTGTCTAATCGTTTTGAAATCACAGTAAGTGATGTAAATAATTACCTCGGATTACATATTAAAAGATATGATGATTATATTCAAATTGATCAAACTATGTATACGAAGATGATATTAGAGAAACATGGTATGATGGAATCAAAACCATTGTCACTACCGATAGAACCCGGATGGACACCTGGGGAATCACCGTTGGTTGTTGATATTGATGGTTATCATGAAATCGTTGGTAGTTTGATGTATTTGATGATAGGAACAAGACCTGACTTAGCATTTGCTGTCAATGTAGCTTCAAGAGCTCAACATGCACCAACGCAAGCTCATTTTAATTTGATTAAACGTATCCTTCGATACTTAAAATCAACTTTAACAAATGGAATTCAGTTCATGAAGACAACAAATATGAAAATAGAGGCATTCAGTGATGCTGATCATGCAGGTGACAAAACTACTAGGCGTTCTACAAGTGGTATGTTAATGAAGTACTGCAATGGACCTGTCATGTGGAAGAGTAAATTACAAAAATGTGTTGCCTTATCATCAATGGAAGCTGAGTATGTCGCTGCAAGTGAAGCTGGAAAATCCTTAATGTGGTTAATACGACTATTAGAGGAGATAGGAGCTGTAGAAGAAAACATGATACCTGTTTTATATATAGACAATCAGAGTGCTATTAAGTTTATCAATAACCCTGGTTTCCATGAGCGCTCTAAACACATTGAAACTAGATATCATTATGTACGTAAATTAGTCAGTGAAAATAAAATTAATATAGAGTATATTTCAACGTCTGTTCAAGCTGCTGATATATTTACAAAAGGTCTATCTTCCAACAAGTTGAAAGTGATGAAGGGACTAATTGGAATGATGGAAGTAGAATCTTTGGATGGACATTGAGAATTGAGTTTAAATTATATAAAATATGAACATTGCAGGGGAGTGTTGAGAATAATCAATGTTCCTTATTATAGATATATATTGTTTTTTCTCTATGGTTTTATATACACTTGCGATGCGTGTCCACATTGTGTAGTAGATGTCAATTATCATCCTTTTGTTAAAATAAATGTTGTATGCACAAAACCATTTTGCTTAATTTATATCAACAAAAATAATATATTACATATCAATAGACTTATTGTTTATGGTAATATGTTGAGAAAAGAGATAAACAAATTCACAAATAACATAACATATGGAGACACAGTTTTTATTGTGTTTTTAGTCTGGCTTTGTGGGATGATTAATATAACAAGTCTCCAGAATGTGGCAACTTCTTATTGGGTGTGTGTTGAATTAAGATTTGACTTAGTACCTACCTGTTAGTTGCCCGAGAAGCAATATAAAATACAAAACATATTACCATAAATAATTTGGATATGTTCAATATACCTAACTATTTTTAAGAACAGTGAAATCTTGAAATAATGTTGGTCACTATAATATTTATTCATTTGTGTGTTAGTAATTATTCAACAAAAATAAATTATATAGATATAAAAACCTGAGCTGTACTTCCATGCACTGTACTTTCTGACTTGTCACTTGTCTCTGGTATGGCAACCAATTCAGACTCTATGCTCTCCTGTTCCAGACTCCAATGATGATACTTTCTACCCGGCTTGGCGCCTTCTTCCCAATGGGTTTCCATTCCAGGACCCGAAGATGTTTTCTGTTAAATTTTTTTTGAATTTAAATTCTGTACTCTCCACTACATATGATCAAAAATAAAAAGTATGCAACAGATATAGACAAAACTAAAAGAATGGAATTTTTCCTTGACAGATTTGGAATTTATCCAATTATAGAGCAAGAGCTAGCAAGACTTATGTCACAATATAAATTTTTTTTTCTGTGTAAGGATATCACAGTCGGGTACAACAGTTGGATACTGTGGTGAGAATTCGCCTACACAATAACAAGTAATTAAAAACTCATTAGGGGAGGTCGACGACTGTCGATTGTTTCATAGACAACAATAAAACTTTATTAATAGTAATCTAGCCTAAAAACTTCCCAGCAACCGGAAGGGTCGATCACCCCGTCACCTTCTAGAAACGTCGTCTACAGAGATTATATAAACAAAACACACAGCAGAATATGACACTACTTTTTCAACCTGGTACCTCTCGATTCGCTCTACACCAAAGGTCGGGGAACTTTTTTAACCATTACCCCAAAATATTTTTGCGTAAGTCGATATTACCCCTTCCCCCCATTTTGAAAAGAAGACAGTCAATGTATATTTAAATAAACATTATTTATTGAATTAATTTACACAGAAAATAAAAAAAACTAAAATGAAAAAAGTAAGTATGTAATAGACAAACAAAATAAAATTCTCAAATTGGATCAAACAAAAATTCATTTTTACCCCATTTGGGGTAATTTACCCCGGTTCCCCAACCGCTGCTCTACACTCTCGACTTTCGTCTTTGTAATTTGACCTTCGCATTATTAATGTTTATTTTTGAAAAGTAATCTATTTGTTGTTATTTATAATTCTTTGTTATCGTGTGTTTAATTGTGCACAGAATACAAATACATAAGTTGTATCTATTCGTTTTTTATTTCCTCACTGTATTTCTGTTCCCTCTGTCCAAATCTATAGTGTTTTCTGAACCCTAAGTTTCTTGTATTGTGACCTGACGGAAGATAACTGAGTAACTTACTTAATCTGATTTATCCAAACGGGCACACATTAGGTTTACTCACATTGGGTACACACACACACCCAACAGGCTAAATTGGTAACCCCTCTGGCTAAAATACTATGAACCTTGAATGTGAAATAACAGCCTTCAAAATGTGAAAAATTGTTTCACAGTATTAATATAAATAGTTTTCACAATATTTTTAATGCTGAATTCAAATAATAAAACTGACATTATTTTATACAATGTTAATCTGAATATGAATAACCTTTGAAGATGAAGGCAACTTATTAGGATCCATAGGATACATGGGCGAAAGGGGAGGTGTTTCAAACCTCTCTCCACTACCAGAGGGCTGGTGATCTTGATCAGCTCCCAATGATGGTTGACTGATATCTGAAAGAAAATAACTTCATTTATGCCATGTTTCTTGGCGAACTTCGTTCATGCAAAATACTTTGATTCCAATATTTGCACAAGTCATTTATTTTTTTGATGCTGGTAACATTGATCTATGGTGAAGAATAAAATTACATTAATAATAAATATGGTTTCCACAGATGTCACCCAGTGGGGCGCAACTTCCATACAAGAAGATTTTGTATGGGGAGAATCAGGCTAAAATACCAACATACAAAAACTAACACACTAAGGTTAGTCAACATTAAGAACCCAATTTTCAAAACTTCGATGTAGGTACTTGGTAGGTACCTAATATATATTTTTTTCAAAATTTGAATTTTGGAATTATTATGTGACAGCGGAAAATTTTGTTTTGGTGATGGATTTTGTTTATTTCTTAGGAAAAATCATGGAAAATTCCAGACCA
This sequence comes from Molanna angustata, assembly GCA_963576475.1. Lineage (NCBI taxonomy): Eukaryota > Metazoa > Arthropoda > Insecta > Trichoptera > Molannidae > Molanna > Molanna angustata. The sequence goes on from OY754981.1 coordinate 5,709,324, forward strand.
CGTAAGAATTTTAATTTATTTATTCAATATTAACATGAAATAAAAATAATTAAAGTATTTTACTTGTGTGTTTTTTACACATTAATTATTAATTGCTTTTTTGCTCGTGATTTTGTTTAATGTTCATGCGGACCACATGAGAATTTGATTCATTTCGCCATTTTACCTTTTTTCAGGTGCTTGATGCTTAAAAAGATAACCAAACATTCATTAATTTACTGAGCATCATGAGTAAGAAATATAGAAATTGCGTTATTTGTAACAAGCGGGAGATAGACAGTAGCGGAAATATTTTTACTCAAAGTTTCCAAGGGAGGAAAGTCGGTGAGTATTTTTCTCATTCGTATTATGTGTGTATATATAAATATAGAAATTGCGTTATTTGTAACAAGCGGGAGATAGACAGTAGCGGAAATATTTTTTACTCAAAGTATCCAAGGGAGGAAAGTCGGTGAGTATTTTTCTCATTCGTATTATGTGTGTATATATAAATATAGAAATTGCGTTATTTGTAACAAGCGGGAGATAGACAGTAGCGGAAATATTTTTTACTCAAAGTTTCCAAGGGAGGAAAGTCGGTGAGTATTTTTCTCATTCGTATTATGTGTGTATATATAAATATAGAAATTGCGTTATTTGTAACAAGCGGGAGATAGACAGTAGCGGAAATATTTTTTACTCAAAGTTTCCAAGGGAGGAAAGTTGGTGAGTATTTTTCTCATTCGTATTATGTGTGTACATATATATAAAATACCAGAGTTAAGGACCTAGTTAGTTAGACTCAAGATAGTCAGAGTGCATTATATTATTTTATCCTAATTATTTATACGATAAAATATTAAATAACCATTTTTCTCCCTTACTCAAGGGCAGTTAAATCTAAGATTGTTGTAAATATCTGAAATTGTATTGTTAATTCTTTTATCATTTTGATTTCAGATGTAAAAAATGGATTAAAATTGTAGGCAATCCAGAATTAGTTTTTGTGCCAATAGAAAAATTGTGCCAGATTCGATTTGTGTGTGGTGACCACTTTGCCAAGAGATGTTTTATTGTTAATCAGGCGCCAGTGTCAGCTAGGCTATATCAGGGAATAGCAGTACAAGAGGAATGTTTGGCTGATGCTGTGAAAAGGGCTCAGCAACAGGGTAAAGCCAAATAATAAGATAAAATCTATGGAGCTATTCTCTCGCGTATAAGATTTAATTTTTTTTCTTAAGTAATCATTTTTTACAAATTATACATTTAGCATTTTTTGGAAACAAATAGGTATATTATTACTATGCTTTCTTTCCTAATGTAAGCTGGTGCCTTATGTTTATCTGTAGTCATACAATCATATTGTGGAACTGCACTTACAGCCTGTTCCGTGATAGGTTCAAATGCTGATTGACTATTTTTGGACATTGTATTATCATTTATTTCATTTTGAGTGGATTTTTGATTTTTTTTACATTAACAAAAAATGTATTAAAACCATTTTATTTTCACATGTCAAAATATGTATTGCTAATATCTTCAATACCAGCTTAATATATTTAAATTTAAAATGTTTCGATAGTTCATTTTTATTGTTAGAATTTCAATGCTCTTTATTTGATTATTATCGTGTCTTATTGTACCTATATTTTGTCTGCGTGAGAATTGAGTATCCACTTGTTATGTGTCTGTTACTTTTCATGATTTGTATTTTCTATGTGTGTCGTATGTATTTAATGGTATAATGTTTTGTGTATTATGTATGAAATGGTGCTGGTGAGACATTTTGTGATTTCATTCTAAATATTTATTTCACTCAAGAAAAATTCTAATATTTAGTGTTTGTGGTTAAGAAGGGTTCTAATACCCCGTATTCAGTAACTATTGTAACTAAAATAGTAGGTAACATACTAAAATTGTAGATTTTATATTGAGTTTCTTATTTCAGTGTTATAAAATATAAACGTGGACTAAATGGAATAGGAACGTACATATATTGGCCGGAACCAATATATGTACGTTCGTTTTTTAGTTACTGAATTAGACGTATTTTGAATAATTATGAAAATGATGAAAATTTCATAATTTTAATAATTATTCATAATACGTCTGATTCAGTGACTTTTTTAAGAACGTTCCGGCCAAAATAGGTTCGTTCCTATTCCATTTAGTCTATGGATTGAATTCGTTATCGTTTAATTTTTTTGTTTAATGAGAAATATTGTGTCAGATATTGATATTGAAATAAATTATATATTTGTGTGTTCGTTTTATGTAAATGTTTTGTTTTGTGTTATTATTATATTTTGAGTTTTTATTTATGAATTGAATTCGTTATTGTTCAGTTTTTTGTTTACTGTAATATTTTGTTTCAAATATTCATATTAAATTAAGTTATAATATATATAAATGAGTTTTGTTCATAGTTCAAAACTTTTAGTTAATGTTCTCCATAGTTATATATGTTTTTTTTTATTTCTGGATTGAATTTGATGTTGTTTAGTTGTTTATATAATACACATGTTTCTGATATTTCTCCTATAATTTTAATGTTGTACAATTTTTCTGTTTGTTTTATGTAACTGTTTTGTTTTGGGTACTTTTTACATTTTTTTAAATGGTTTGTTTCCCTGTTTATCATCAAATGATTTTATAATTTTACTAGTATCAAATGATTGTTATTTTATTCTATATATGGGTAGGTCTATCAATATTGTTTTATCATATAATATATTGAAATATTATTATTTTATAAAAAAAATTGGTTCATATTCATCTATTATTATGTTATCAATTTCCGTTAATTGTTATTCATTTTTTTATTATTTCATCGATTGACTGATCCACTATATCAGGTCAGTTATGTTGATATGATACTAATATTGTTTTATCGTAATATTGTCGTTGTATATAAAATACGAGTCATGTGACAATCCAAAATTAAGAAAAAAATGAAAAAAACTTTCTAAATTATTGTTTTATTATGTAAGTTACATTGGTATTATTAGCATTTAATAAATAAATCTTAAATATTTGGCACAATATAATATACTTTGTTAATATTTACACGCAATATATTTTTATCAGAACCAATTGGTGTTTTCTCAATTTATTTATTTATTTAACTTCATGTACATTATAATGTGTACAATGGCGGGTTTATTGCCACAAGGCAATTTCTTCCAACCAATTTAGTCACATGACTCGTTTTTGATGTGCAACTACGATATAATTATTCTAAAAATAATTTAGCCTCATATTCATAATATTATGCTATCCATAATCATTAATATTTATTAAGTCAAACTGATCAATCAACTGATCGGCTATTCTTTGAATTTTATACTTCATTCCTAGAAAGGGTAATTTAACCGAAAATCAAATGTTTTTTCCTATAGAATTACATATAGTTGTATCTAATTTAATAACTTCTAAAAAAATTGAATTAAAATTAGACTAGAAAATTTATAAAAATATATTTTTTAACAATTTTTCGTTTTTCACTTTCCTCCACTTTTCTTACAAATGTGTTGCATAGTAATTTGTTCATAAAATTCAAAAATTAGTATTTCATTGTGTTTATGTGTGTATATGTATTATGAAATAATAAATAACATATACGCTAAACATGCTGTCTATGATTTTCTCCCTTATTATAAAATAATGAACATAATAAATTATAAAATTATATGGACTGCCTGCACTTTTGCGTAGGTAGGTACTAATTATGATATTGTCCATTACTACCGGTGACACCATAAGCTTTTCCCATCCCTAGGTGCTGTCAAATATCAGAGAGGCAACGCAAAAAAAAAGTTTTTTTTTCTCAACATTGGCAAAACTTCATTATTCTCTTCATACATTTTGCCGATTATTTTTATTTGTATGGAGTTGCGTCTCTTATTATCCGTAGGTATTACATACTCTTTGATGTCACCTGACATTAAAAAACCACTTGACATTAAAAAAGTGATATGCAAGGAATCTCTTTTGTTTAAACAAAATTGATTTATATAATTAAATAATCAGCACATATTTACCTCTGGATCTTGTAGATTGTGCCATGACAACCATAGGAGGAATTCTCTTACAAACATGGTGCTGGGCATCTAAGGTATTGAGAACAATCTTCACCAAAGACTGTAGCTGACTGCAAATTGGTTGTTGAGCATATTGGTACTGAAATTATAACACAAGTAATTATTTCAAAGATTTTTCGTAACACAGTGGAAGTTCATATGATTATAAATTGAATTAAAATTTTATTTGTAAAAAAAAACAGTTTTAATCCACAAATTACACACTTGTATTTGTTATCGATAAATTAAAGTGTAAATTACACACTATTCTCAAATATTGAATTATTAACTTTGTGGTAGGTACATTTTATCAAAATACTAGTGAAAGCGCTTAGGCCATTAAATTTAATACTTGGGTGTGGATTTTATTTTTAAAAATAATAAACTATTTTCTATTATTGTTTTCGAGTGTCCCGTAAGAGCTGGGTAATCGAAAATGCAACAGGCAACAATAACATCTCACACAGTTCAGCAATGAGGTTCACCACCCATGTTGTGCCTTTTTGGATGAGAAGAGACTGGTGTGTGAGTATACACGCATGAGTTGTGCTCCCTTTTAAGTATTAATGTACTCTCACACATTTATCGCTGGTTACCCCATATTGTAGGATATGCCGTGATGGTAAGAATGAAGGTTGTAAAAATTGTATTAGTATTGACAAATATCTTGACAATTTTTGGAGGAAGATGTTTGCCAATAACTATATAACAATCAAAATGTGTAAGTAGGTAGGTATTTAACAATGAAACTCACTTTATACAATAGTACCAGAACTGACATAAGCCAACATCTCCTAGAATGTGGTTCGAGTTGCCAAAGAGAGAAGGATGGTTGTATTTGAGAGAGGGATGAAGGAATGGAATTGGAAGGAGAAGGACTGTAGAGCAAAAGAGACAACACTGGACCTATCAGGTACCATCCCATCACGTGATTCTGATCCAGTATCTGTGGGAGGTTGGCAAGAAACACGTTGAACACTGCAGAAAGTCTGAAATGTTCAAACAAGGGTAACTCCAAAAATATTAATAGTAAAATAATTATTGTTTATATAAAAATTAAATTGATTAACACTAAAAAATCATTAGGTACATAGTATTAAAACAGTATACAAGTGGTGTGTGTCACAACCAGGGGCAGCTTTTCCTAAAGGGATCTCGGGCTTAGCCCTCCCAAACACTTCGTTCAAGATTCCAAAAAATGCATGTAATTGAATCTTGGGAACACATTGTTTTTCTAATTAATTATTGCCGTCTTAAGAAGAGTAAGAGTAGGGTAATGGAAAATACAACAGGCAATATGACATCATCTCACATAATTCAGCAATAAGACGATATACTACCAGTGAGACGATATTGGTGTGTAGGGATACATGCAATGTCATGTTTCCTTTAGTAAGGTAATGCACACCCGCACCCTTGTCGCACGGCATATCACATTGTGGGATACGCTGTGATGGTATGAATGAACTACATTTATTTGTTGTCAATAAATCAAAATTTTAATTTGATACTGGGTCAAAAATGAATAGTAAAATCACAGAAAATTTTGAGCCAAATATATCTTGAATGAATTATACTGAATTTAAAAAATACTAAGTAAAACTCCTAGCGATAGAATAGGATTTCCTAGTTGGGCAGCAGTAACCTACTTGTTAATGTTATTGTAAATATGGTATGACCCTAACCAGTAACTTGTTGATGTCATTGTAAATGCGGTGTGACCCTAACCTGTAACTTGTTGATGTCATTGTAAATATGGTGTGACCCTAACCAGTAACTTGTTGATGTCATTGTAAATATGATGTGACCCTTACCAGTAACTTGTAAATGTCATTGTAAATATGGTGTGACCCTAACCAGTAACTTGTTGATGTCATTGTAAATGCGGTGTGATCCTAACCAGTAACTTGTTGATGTCATTGTAAATATGGTGTGACCCTGACCAGTAACTTGTTGATGTCATTGTAAATATGGTGTGACAAAAAAAATTGGTACCTTAGTTTATTTGGTGTAATGTGGAACGATCGATCATTCTGACTGTATCCCAAGAGGATGAATAGATGTTTCAGGACAACATTCTGAGCTTTCAAGTTTTTTTCTTCTGTTGGTATTGCTTGGTCAGACCTGGACAGGAACTGCATCAGAAGGAATACCAATAGGTGAACTGTCTCCTTGTCGGCATCTTCCAAATCCAAAATACGCGGAAGCAGTGTTGCCAGAGTTGCATCGTCCACAACTCCACAACCACCACCGAGCATGGAATGAAGTTGCCCATCTAATAAACCAATATACTATTGTAATTTTCATCCACATAATATAATATTATCAGTGTAATATTAAAACTATTATTTCCATATTATCTAAATAAGTAATCAGGTTATAGTCAAAATATCGAGGACCAAAAGAATTGTAGTGAATTTACCTTGGAGGAATAGAATTTACGGATAAAAGATATTGACAAATACACTATAAAATATCAATAATGCATAGACAATGATTGATAGCTAGGTAGCATTGAAATTAATTACTCTTCAATACATATGTAAAATAAAATTGTATTTCATACAACAAAAACAACAAAACGAAAAATAAATACTAACATATTTTTTGATGTAGTTATAGTATAAATACTTAATATGTCTTATTCTGATTCGTTTCAGAATACGAAAATGTACAAATCAACGGGCGACCGTGGATAAAAAGGACTTTATCCGCGCGGTGTGACATAATAAGTCTCGTATAAACGCAGTCAACATTTTAACATTTCTCATATACTAAAATTCTAAATTTTTTAAAAAGTTTTGTCATAGTTATGGTGTCTTACTATTAGGTTCCCAGTAGGTTAATTTTTTACAGAGATCTCGGTCATACCCCTGATATTTCTCATTTAAAAGATCTGAAGTCCACGAGTGTGAATCCTCCATTCACATTCGTCGATTGTTCTTTTGCACTATGGTGCCGAGATTGCTAATCTAGAGGGCTCCATGAGATACTTTTCGTGCTATGCATTTTTTTCTTGTCGTTCACTTAGCGTTCTGTGAAGAGGCCGTTTACAGTCCCCATATGCAGAGCGGGTGGTGGTGGTAGTAGCGAATACTAAAATTTGGATGGATAAATTTAGACGAATCAGAATAAGACATTATAAGGTCGTGAATAAACTTCGAAAGTCTCACTGACACAGTGAAATGATAATGATAAACAAAATTTCAATCAGCATTGAAAAGATAAATTAACAAAATATAGACGGAATTTGAATATATTATGTTAAAAAAATGTAACTCACCTACATCTTAAGGCCCTTGTTTACCATGTACACAAATATGCACACTAAATTACCTTCTAATATATGAAACAATTATATGTATCACCTAATTTCGTGAAGAAAAGGTAAAATGTACAGTTTTTTTTTTAAAGAAAGAATAGTAATTAAAATAATAAAAATCCCAGCAGGTAGATATTCATATTCTCTTTCGATTAAACTAAAAATCTACTTCATAGGCCTTGTAGTTTTTTAGTTACAATTAAAAAAAATCAAATTCCAAAAAACTCACACAATAGAATTAAGATGTAAAAATAAACAGTTCCTTATTTCAAAGATGTATCATTTGAGGGTTCCCGGGAAAAAGATTTTCAAAATATACTATTTAGTTTATTATTATCCTTAGGTATTATGTAATATTTGTCTACTATAGAATCTTAACATAATATTAACTGTATAAAGCTATTCATTTTATTTTATTCGACTGAATAATTTGTTGTGAATTTACGATAGCTAAAGTAAGTTTTGAGTGTATTAATATATAATATTTTAGTAGTTCCTACATATAACAAAATATTTTAATATGGATCAATCAGTAAATGTAATGCTGTAAAGTACACTACAAATTTAGAGAAAAAAATAGTGTAAGTAATAATTTTGTGTATAAATGGAAACCAGTTTTTCTCGTTTGATATATCAAAACTACTTATCAAGAATAAAGGTACAGACAAATCTATGCTCCTAAAATATCTAATTAGTATTATGTGTGTTTAAGTAATAGCAAAATACAGTCATGCAGAAGAAAAAGCAATGAAATTTAAAGCAATTAATACTTAACAAATCAAAAAATAGCTAAATGAAGAAGCTTTATGCCATTTTTAAGATCAAACAATAAACAGCGAGTATAAAATAATTTTTGTGACTAACTTTTGAAAAATAATAAAGTATAAAATTTCTTATTGGTAAAAAAAAGAATTTATGTAGAATATAAAAAGGTTTATTCCATAATGCAGTCTTAAATTTACATGCATCACAGTATTTGGTACAGACAAACATCATTATTTGGAATCTAAACTTTGATATACTATTTGAAAATAAATCAAATATATAACTTAATAGAACAGATTACTATAGAAAATACTTTTTCATTTAAATAGATTAAAAAAAATTCAATTGTCAAATTATTAAAATACATACCTCTTAAAATAAATCTTAACATTTTGTGTACCAAGAAGATTTTTTTTAATGGAAACATCAGAGTAAAAAAAAAAACAAACTACACAACTACTAAGATTTTGAAAATAAATACAAAAGATATAATGGGGATACAGAAGAATTTTGGAAAAACATGCAAAACAGGAAAATGAACAAAATGGCAGAAATAAAAGAACAGATAACCAGGATGTTGGAGCAAAAATAATACAGCCATGAAATAGAAAAGACACTTTGGTATAAGTGACCTGAAAGAAAGAAGAAATCTTAAGCAGGAGTGAGTACATTAATGCAGAACATGTCTAGAGAAATATGTAATGTACGAAAAATCAAGAAATATCTGTATTTTGTGATTAATGTAATGAAACATGAAAGCATGGCTGCATTTATTAACCAAGTTATTTTGAAGATAGATATTTGTTATGAATGAATGTGAATAATTTTATTATAAAATCCTACGAAGCTAAAACTATTGTAAAATTTCGTTACTGCATGCATGTTGAATTCTACCTGTTCCTGAATTCAATATGATTGTATTCTACTAATAGAAAAACTATATACTTATTATCAGAAAGTAAAAGAAATAATGCTACGGTTATAAAACCTGTAATTACCGATTGAGTATAAAATTAATGTCATTACTTTAATGTCAAGTGTTGAATTTTGTGAAATCCATGAAATATATAACACACAATGAATCTGTTCAAAATAATGAAATATCAAATTTATCTTATAAAGAACCTAATCAAAAATGATCAAATATAACGATAATATTATGTTAAATAAATTTCATAAAAGAAAAAATAAAGCGCATCATTTTAATCTAATTAATTTTTCCTATAACATTTCATAAATACAATTTAAAATTGATATAGGTATACATAACAATGAAATTTACACAAATATTTATAAACCTTAAAAAAGCTTGTCTTAATTCTACATCTGAAAACAAATCTTAAATTTGCACATGTTCTTTACAAAACTTAAATATTTATAATACTTAAATACCATATCATTTTGTACAAAAATTTAACATTGAATATTTTTTCGCAACTACTATACTATCTGCTAAATTCCTTGTTTTTTTAAGGTTAATATGAAATAATTTTTAAATACATTGTGTAAGATTTGTTTAGCTAAGTTCCTCACTAAATATAATAAAGGTACGCAATAAAAAAATATCTAATCTAACACCATAAAAAACATAACCTCAAAAAATTTATTGAAGGTTGCATCTTAAAGCATCCCTTAAGCTAATATTTATTTATATTATACAAGTTGAAAAAAATATTATTCTTTGAAATGAGTTTTATTTTAAATTTTTTTAAAAAAGATAAAAACAATATTTCTAATGCTTTGAAATAAAGTGAATATATTATTTTCTTGTTTAAAGGTTATGTAACGTAATTAATGAATTAAATCCTTGGCTGTTTTTAAATTAAATATGATTTTGATTTAATTATGAGAAAGAGAAGGTTTTAAAGTATTGATACAAACTATATGATTATTTTTTGAAGCAATAATATTTTTTTACAAATAAAAATATGGAATAAATTATAAACAAAACAAAACTTACCACAATCAGAACACAGATTTTTAAATTTAAAAAAAAATATTTAAAAGTATAAAAATATTTGCAATCAAACCTGTTTTTTTTTTTGTAATCGAAATATTTTTTTTTATTTACTTGTACTCAAGTAGGTATTGTTTTTTTATTGATCTATAATTTATTATTTATTAAAATTGTTAAATTTTTATTTACCTCCATTTTTATGTAAAACCTAGTTTTAAGTTACTTTAACATCAAACTTGACGAAGTTGAAGATGAAATATATATTTTATTTGAAATTGTAAAATAATCGATCATGGTAAATTTTGTTGACAAAATCTAAGTCTATCAGCACAAGCTACTCTACTCTACCTTGCGTATGGCTGGTGCTATGGCATACACTAACGCTTGCACTAGTGTGCGTGGCAGCAGGCGGGGGCGGCGGTGGCTGGGGAGGGGGTGAGGGCACCCCCCCGAGCCCCGCCGCACCTCCCAGCAACTGACCGAGACCGAAGCGGGAGCTCTTCCTCTTCAGGATCGGGGCCGAATACTGACGGCTGTACACCTTCTCTTTCTCTGCGTCCGAACCATGGAATTGATAAGCGACACAGACACACACAACACAATGTTATTGTATCAATGTACATGTGTGAAAACAGTACTAAAATCTACCAACAATATCGCCAAATATGTATGAAAAAGCTAGCATATAATTGTGTCTTTTCATAACCTTCTCAAGATGCTAGCAATTAAGGCAAACCAGCAATTTTATTTGTTAACAGTACTACAATATTACCAGTTATGAATGAACATGCCAACATAATATATTTGTGTCTTTTCGTAACCTTCTCAAGATGCTAGCAATTAAGTTAAACCAGCAATGCTATTATTTGTCAATGTACATGTGTTAACAATACTACAACATTGCCAAATATGTATGAACAAGCTGACATATACTTGTGTCTTTTCGTAACCTTCTCAAAATATTAGCAACTTAGTTGAACCAGTAATGTTATTTGTCAATATACGTGTGATTAGTAGGTACTACAATATTGCCAGGTATGCCAACATATAGGTTCTTATATTTGTGTCTTTTCGTAACCTTTTCATTATACTAGCAATACAGTCATTTCATTCAGTCATTTGAAGTGTCACATCAATAGAATACAAATGTAGTAAATGACGTACTAATAAGTGAAATAAATTAATAGTTTTCTAGTTATCTATCAGTTATTTCTATATTTTGTGCAATCAAATACTTCAAAGAACTAACAAAAGATAAAGTTTTGTTAACTAATAATAATGGTCATGGGTATTATATATACTCTTTTATAATGGCACTAATGACAGAATCACTTTATGATGGATTTCATTAAAGTTACCATAACACGATGAAAATTATTGGTTGTTAGATCAATCGATAGAAGTACCTATATTATCAATTAATCTCATGATTGTTTTTTTCTCACATTTCAAATAGAAAGAGTCAAAAGATTTTAGTGAATATATAATATATGTACATACATTCTTTAATTTCAAATTATCCCAATAACAACTGGGGCTATTCATGACACATTCTTATTACATTCATATACTGTCTTATTCTTAAAAATGTCAATTAAATTAAAATCAGCACTCGATCATAATCTAATATTAATCTTAATCTACATTGAATCATAAAAAAATGTTAATTTGAGAGTCTAGTATGATATTGTCATTCATTTTTTTTATAAATTAATATATTCAATCAATTTATTTTAACCTCAAAGAATTCTGAAGCCTGAATCTAATCTTAAACTTAGCTTAATCAACTTCATGAGTAGCCCTGCTGAATGTTTTACACATTAGTGATATTTAAAAAAAAATCACTTTTCCTTATTGATATGTACACAATTTACAAATTAATTACAAATATTATTTACATTTATTTAAAACGGTGCCACTATTTTTACGACCGGAATTGGCGGGAAAAATGTTTTCCCGCCAAAAAGTGTCTATTTACACGACCAATTTTTTAATGACGTCTATGTTTTTAGCTCATTTATAACCATAGAAAGCGCAGATAAATCAAGTTACAAAAATATTTACCTTTGTCATTTTTTTCAATGGTCATAAATGCATCATGGCATCTTATTACATTTACTTAATTTTATAAATCATTTTTTCATCGAGGTCTACTATTATAACAAAGTATAAACAAAGGTAAATATTTTTATAACTTGATTTATCTGCGCTTTCTATGGGTATGGAAAGAATGATAAGAATTTATCTGTGGTAGAGTCGTAAGAATATCCCTTGCCTATTTAAAATCACCAAAAGTTTTCTGTTCCAGAATAAAAAAAAAACTAAATAAATACTATTTTAATAGGAAGACATTTTTTGAACAAAAGTCAAATAAAAGGATAAAACAAAAAAGGTAACACACAGTAAAATAAAATATTCAATCATAAATATATAATAAATATAAATGCACTAACAAAATCGTGGAATCTCACAAAAACACAAAAAATATTTACACTTATTCAAAATTGTATACTTATCATGTCATATTTCTTTTCTATCAAATTAAATGATCCCTATTTTTTCAAACTGTACATAAATCTAATATTTATTGATAATACAAAGCCTTCAGTATCTATAAGAAAAAATATTATAGGGTCACACTTCTTTTTTTTTATATTGCAACAAAAATGCAAAATTGTCTGTATAAATTTTTAAAATGAATGAGCACACTGTTTGATCACCTATGATATTTTCTGTTTTTAAATAGGATGAGTTTGGTTGGTGAAGGCTTTTTCAACTGCTGTATGTGGATATTATAACTAAATAAATCCAAAATTTTCATAATTTAAAAAAAAGTTTTTCCTATATTGTAGCTGCCAACTTTGCAGATGATCTATTGCCACATTTGTTTTTTCCTTATTATCTTTTTTCATTATTCTATTGAAGCTTGATCAATTGATACTTTTATTTTATATATAACATCTCGGACAACTAACAGGTACTATGTCAAATATATATTTAACACGCACCCTATAACAAGTTGCCACATTCTGGAGACTTACGATATTAATCATCTCACAGATCCAGACTGAAAACGCAATTTAAAACAGTGTCTCCACCGGTAATCAAACCCGAGACTTTTGGATCAGCAGTCAGATACCTAACCAGATATATTTGTTTATTTGTGTGAACTATTTTATACTGTTTGTTCGGTGTCTATTTTTGTTTTTATCTGTTTGTTATTATTGTTAATATTGCAACACATAAAAGGCTGATGCCATTTGTTGTAAATAAATATAATTCATTATTTAGAAACAAGTAAATATAAGTTGATTGATTCATAAAACAAAAGATATTTTTTCTGATGTAATAATATAAGGAAGTTTAGCAACGAGATTCACCACCCATTCTGAATGTAATGCCTTTTTAGGTGAGACGAGACTGGTGTGTGTGAATACACAAATATGTCGTGCTTCCTTCAATATTGTAATGCACGCACAAACACCTGTCACATTGTGCAATATGCTGTGATGGTATGAATGAATATTATAGCATTACTTATTTGTAAGAAAGAAAAATCCTCAAATTTATACGTTTTCCATTAGATTCTTAAGAAAACGTAGATACAAATTTTTACTGAATATTAAATCTCAAAAAAAAACACAAGGATGCATTCCATAATGCTATTTCAAACTCAAAAATTGTCATAACACACAAGACATACAAATCACAAAACTGGGGAATAATCGGCATTGTCATATTGTGATGCATCGTCTGTCGAATACCTACCTTGTTTAGTGTCCTGCCTGGGGAGCATAGAAGCCGGGGCGGACATGGTGCGTTTGTACGGCCACTTGGTCCCGAAAGAAGCACTCAGAGTCTTCACGGAGGAGCCCCCCGACGAACCATCAGAATGTGACAGTGCCTCTTGGGCCCGTTTCAACTTGTGCAAAAACGTCTCGCTGTTTGTTTCGTTGTTGCGAAGATCTGTGAGAAATATTTAGTCATACATGTTTTGCTGACAAAAATTCTGTCAACTATTTCAGCTAAACGATTGCGTATTTCGATAACCCCGTGTGGAAAAGAGATATTATTTGAAATGTATGCAGGTATAATAGAGTGGTGAATACTTGGAATAAACTGCCCCAACATGTTTTGGATGCTGAAAATGTTAATATTTTCAAGAATAGACTGGACTTTTTTTTAACACAGTAAAATAATTACAACCAAATAATAAAATTTGACAGTGGATATAGGCACATCAGCCTTGGCTGCCTGCCTATAAATAAATAATAATATAAGCTACAATTTCAATATTTTTAGCCAACCATGACAATATATTACAGATTATAGCAACAAATATTTCAAAGTCATCTCCTTTCTGCACAGGGTTATTAAAATACGCAATCACCTAGCAGGAATTAATTATATATTATGAAGATAATTATGTATTTTGTGTTCCGTATCGATGCCTGGAATCCATTATGAAAGAGCCTCTCTCTTCCGCAGAATATTTGCGCGTGTCTTGCTTTTTCCCTATCCCTTTTTCCCTATAACGCCCCCTCTTTTTTACTACTGTCCACCCTAATGTCGTTGTTTGGGTTTCGACCGGAAGCGGCCATTTTGAATTCGTCATATGACGCCAATTTTTTCGCGGAATAGCGTGTCTTGCGACGCATCGTCAATTTTATTGTTTGTATATTTAAAAAAGTGCATTGTGTAAAGACAAATATAGATTTAAGTGACTTTTTAACAATTATTGACGATCTGTGCAAATATTAGTGTTTATTATGTTTACGAACGAAGCTGACCTCAGTCCTCCGGCGTCGCTGATAATTTACAGATCGGAAAGCCGCCAAGAGCATTCGGCTTCTTCGAGAAAGAGGCAAGCGGATTGGGAATCCGACATCGACATTTCGGACGACGAAGGCGCCAGAGAACCGCCGCGTCGGAGTCGGGGAAAAAAGGCGCCAAGACGCTCCAAGGAGAATTTCGACCCCAGAGTCGATTTTCTGCTACAGCAGGTGGCGGCCCTAACTGATTTGCTCTTACCAAAAGGACCGGAAGTAGTGGAGACTTTGGAGGCCCCTAACAAAGAAGAATTCGTGCGACCTCCTCCAGGACTTCCTAAGTCGGACCAAACTGTGGAGTTTGGCCCCTTGGTCACTACTGTTAAGGAGCACCCCACACCCAAAGCAGATATGAAACGAGTGGAGGAAATCTCGAAGCTCCAGCGCTTCAACAAGCCAGAGTGAGCGGGAGTGAGATACGCCGAAACCCAGAAAGAGTACACAGCTTCTCCGGCGTTTATGGAGCTGGAGGTCAACGAAGAGTTGAAAAGAATGGACAAAGCAGGGCCCTACTCAAGTCTAATGGACCGGACCCTTGGGGCGCTGTCGAACGCTCTACTAGCCCAGAGAGAGACCCTGAGAGAAAGCATGCAGGCCCTTGTCAACTGGTCCTCAAACACAGATACAGTGTTAACACCAACATCACTGTACAATAAGGTTCAGGAGACCTTTTCTAACGATTCCCCGTATAAGAAGACTACGGACAACATCCTTCAGATAGTGTGTGGTAGGAGGACCGAAGTCATCCAAAGCAGACGAAACCACCTTCTGGAGGATGTCAAAGACAATTTTATACGTGAGGGCATTAGTAAAATCCCACCGAGCTCCTGTAACCTGTTTGATAAAGATCAGTTGACAGCCTTCTTGGAGAGAAACGGGGGAAGAGAAAAGCCACTGGGTACCTCAGTTTCCCAAATGACTCCACAACCCTCCCCGTCTTCCTCCAAAGTACAACAAAAAAGGTACAAGCCCCCATTTCAACCCCGACCTTCATTTGAGTACCAGCCTCCTCATGCCCAATCTGCTCAGAACGAAAAGAAGCCCTTTCGTGCAGATTTTGTCCCCAGGAAAGACGGGTACAAAAATTACAAATCGTCGAACCAGAGACAGCGTCCCACAGGAGCAAATAGCAGAGGAGGTAGGAAGTGACTGCAGGCTGATCCGATTTCAAGGGGGACAATAGGCGTGATGACAGTAAGAAAAAATCATTGAAATTATGATTTTATAAAATAAAATATGTTATAAAGATTTGAAAAAATATATTTATTTTCATTTTAAAAGAGCGAATAATATTAATATTATTAAAATAAAAATACAAAATATGTTTGTCCGCCATTTTATGTGAAACACCAATCAGAGCGCATTACGTCACCATATTGTTAACGTTTCAGAAATAAATAACTTGGTGGCTTTCATTGCTTGATTATAAAATAAAATGATGTTATTATATTGTTTGTGGGAGTTGTACAGTGTTACATGAGGTTGAAATGGAAATACACAATGTATTATGATGAATCTAATATACATATGGGATAATTGTTATGATTCATATACATATTATGATTAATATATTAAAAAAAAAATAGAATGTTATGTAATAGGTGTGATGACTGTAAGAAAAAATCATTGAAATTATGATTTTAAAAAATAAAATAGGTTATAAAGATTTAAAAAATGTACTTATTTTCATTTTAAAGGAGTGAATAATAATATTATAAATATAAAAATACAAAATGTGTTAGTCCGCCATTTTATGAGAAAAAACAATCAGAGCGCACGACGTCATAGTATGGTCGCGTCAATTCTTCTGATAGTCTTCAATACAATATACGCATTAATTGTCGGTCTGGACAATGTTTATTTTGGTGTTTTTGATATATTAATATTTTAATTAGGTACTTAAAACTAAAACAAAACAATAAAATAGCAATGGAACAAGGATTCATCTAAGCAAATAGTTTCAATTTACCTAGATACTCGCCTACCTATCGGGGGATACTATGGGCCGGTATTACAGTGTCAGTTTAAGAGCTAAACTCAAGTTTCACAAAAATATAGCGTATTACAGTGTCCGTTTAGGCCTAATCTTCCCTCAAATATGTCACTAAAACGACAAATATTTAACTCAACGTTTCTGGCAGATTAAGTACTTAACTGTGAGTCAACTGTCATTTGCTAGGCAACTCGTGTAGTTTCAGTTTCTATCACTAGAGGCGTTAGGCAACGTGTGTAGTTTCAGTGTTGTATCACTAAAGGCGTTAGTTGTATCGACGGTGGCGCCACACAACAAAACAAACTGACAGCCGTATTGAACATGGGCATTTAAAAGCATTATTTTGGTGAAAAAAATGTACAAGTAAGGAATTTCAGACTCTGCAGTCACTTCCGGATCCCAGACTTCCTCCAGCCAGGAGACTGGCTGGCAAAGATAGATCTTACTCAAGCCTATTTCCATCTTCCAATATCACAATCGCACAGAAGATTCCTAAGGTTGGCTTACCAAGGAGAACTCTTGCAGATGACTTGCCTGCCTTTCGGTCTATCATCAGCCCCACGAAGCTTTTCCTGCCTCACCAACTGGATTGCAGAGGCGCTTCGAAAGATGGGCATAAGAGTTGTGGTTTACTTGGACGACTTCCTCTTAGCCAGCCAGTCTCAATTCCTGCTAAAAACCCAAATCTCCCAGGCAGTGCATTTTCTAGAGCATCTAGGTTGGTGTATAAATTACCAAAAATGTATTCTGGTCCCATCCCAAAAACTGGAATTTCTGGGCATCACTTGGGATACTCGCACCAACCAGAAATCTCTATCGGTGGTCAAATGCTCCGGTCTCCACCGAGCTTTGCTAGCACCGAAGAAGTCAGGCAGTTGTTCACTCAGGCAGGCTCAAGGCCTCTTGGGTCGGCTCAACTTCGCAAACTTTGTGACCTCTCGGGGTCGTCTGCATTGCCGAACACTTCAGAGATTCTGCCAGCTGATTCGGCGGTACAAGCCGTCCCAGCAAGTCGAGCTTCCTGCTGCAGTTCTCCAGGACCTGCAGTGGTGGCTCGACACCATCGGAGAGACAAGTCCTATTCACCTTACCCCGTTTGCTCACTTCCTCACTACGGATGCAGCAGACAGCGGGTGGGGGGGACAGCTAGACGACATACTGACTGCGGGTCGGTGGGCTCCAGATCAGATGCATTGGCACTCCAACCAAAAGGAAGCATTCGCAGTTCTAGCAATGATCAAACAGCATGCCCAAATTCTAACAGGATCCAGAGTGTTGTTACAGACAGACAACAAAACAGTAGTAGCTTATATAAACAAGGAAGGCGGTACCAAGTCTCTGAGGCTCTTGAATCTAACCAAAGAGCTCCTGAGGTTCGCAGACTCCCACGAAATAGAACTGACAGCTCAATATATCCCGGGAAGATACAACGGTATTGCGGACCGTCTTTCACTGGGAGCACTCCCTCCAGAATGGCACCTACTAGGACCCGCAAGGGAACAGATTTTCCAAAAGTGGGGCCAACCTCAGATAGACTTATTCGCGTCAGCATCCGCTCACGTAGTGCAAAATTACGTAACGCTAGACTTAACAGATTGCTCAGCTTGTTATCACCACGCGTTCAGTCGGCAATGGGACTACCAACTAGCATGGATATTCCCGCCGCCAAATCTTATACCGAGAGTGCTTGCCCACCTAAACACAGCAAAAGGAACGTATCTGTTAGTAGCACCAAAGTGGACAAAAACTTTTTGGAGGAGCGACATAAAGATGAGAGCGAAACAGGAACCAATAAGCATCGACAATTTAGAGACGTCCCTAGTGGACACAT
The DNA here is from genome assembly GCA_963576475.1 of Molanna angustata. Lineage (NCBI taxonomy): Eukaryota > Metazoa > Arthropoda > Insecta > Trichoptera > Molannidae > Molanna > Molanna angustata. The sequence goes on from OY754981.1 coordinate 5,728,079, forward strand.
CAACAGGGCTACCACCACCCAAATGTCACCACATCCACCTAGAGGTCTGGAAGATAGCTGGTGGGAACAGGTTACAAAAGAATGGTCCCATAAAGAAAGACAGCTCATCCGATCATCATGGAGAGCATCCACCTTAAAGACATATAAACCTGCTTGGAACAGGTGGCTAATATGGTGTAAGAACAACTCAGTACAACCAAGAAATCCTCCACCAGAAATGGTGGCAAGATATATAGCGCACCTTTTTATAAACGAAGGTCTTTCACCAAAAACCATTCTAGTCCATAAGTCTGCTATTGTCAGCTTCTGTGGTTCGTCCCCAAATGCCGACAAAATTAATACTAACTTCCTTGTAAAACATACGTTAAAAGGTATATCTGTAGCCAAAGGCATCACAAAGAAACCACCAATTTGGGATCCTCGCCTCGTAACCGAGTGGCTCCGCCAAAACCCCCCTAAAGAGATGAACCTCTTTGAAGTGTCCCGTAGAACAGCTATAATACTACTGATGGCTTCGGGCAGAAGAGTTCAAGACCTCACATTACTTCGAATGGCCACAGAAAGTTTCATCGATAATAAGGAAAGCATTATTTTAATACCAGCATTTGGTGCTAAAACAGATACATCTACACATCAGCAATCAGGGTGGAAACTTTCAGCTTCCGAAAACATAAACATCAACCCACTATTCTGGCTGAGAAAACTAATCGAATTATCTGAACCGAGAAGAGCTAACCTGAAAGAGCTTTTCATCACAACAACAGGGGAAGTAAAACCAGCCAGTAGAGCTATAATCGGAGGTTGGATAAAATCAGTCCTTAGGGATGCTAAAGTGGAAGCAACTCCAGGGAGTACCCGGGCAGCAGTGGCATCCCTCAACTGGCTAGAGAACTACCCCATACAAGACATCCTCTCCAGAGGAAATTGGTTAAGTGAACAAACCTTCAAAAAATTCTATCAAAGAGAGTTACCAAGAAGAAACTATAGTCAAGCCTCCCTTTCGTCTCTATTCACGCCCATCAACGAAGATCACATATAACGCCTATTTTGCTACCACCAGGAGAGAACAAACAGATCTCATAATGGATTCCAGGCATCGATACGGAACACAAAATATATGAATTTTACCTACCAATAAAATTCCTATTTTGTTTCCAGAGATGCCTGGAATCCAGGTAATCCCTACCTGGTGCATTATGAGCCATATGACGAATTCAAAATGGCCGCTTCCGGTCGAAACCCAAACAACGACATTAGGGTGGACAGTAGTAAAAAAGAGGGGGCGTTATAGGGAAAAAGGGATAGGGAAAAAGCAAGACACGCGCGAATATTCTTTGGAAGAGAGAGGCTCTCTCATAATGGATTCCAGGCATCTCTGGAAACAAAATAGGAATTTTATTGGTAGGTAAAATTCATATATTATTCAAACTTCAACATAAAAATAAACACTCCAGTGTGATTGTTTTTTTGGTGATAAAATACATAAACACAAATATAAAGATTAAAAATAAACTTTGTTTACTTCTACTTTTTATATAAGAACGTTTTCGAGCGTCCGCTCATCAAAAAATACATTTACAATAAAACAACAGAACGTAAAAATGAAAAAGAAAAACCACGGAGAAGAATTCTACATATGGGAAAATAAACTTCAGTTCTACTAAACATGTGCAAAGACAAGAAAATTAAACCTGCATTCTATACGGATAATAATATCAAAAAATATGTATTGAATAACCAAACAAAAATAAGTTCGTTGAACAATAGTGGTGTATATAAAATCAATTGCCATGATTGTAATCTGCATATAAATAAAGTAGACCTCGTAAGATTGTCGTTCTGGATTTGCGAATGTTTGTGCACGGCTATATTCATGTCAGTCTGCCTGCCCTTGAAATCTTCCTATGTAAAAATCGGCAAATTTACAGTAGAGCAAAAAACTTATAATATCATATTTTTATAATATTACATTTGAAACAGTATAAAAACACAAAACCTCGCGAGCTGATATGTTTTTTTTAGTATTTTCAAAATAAAGTATGTTTAAATGTTATATAATAAGAATTAAAGAATGCATTTTTGCTTTACTCGCCGAGTCGCCAAAATTGATTTATGTGAATATACCCTTATGTACGGTGATTATAATGCCAACGTAAAGATGTGTTGGTTCCCGTCAAAGCCAGAGCTCAAAAGGCACGAAATAATGAAATCCTACATAGGGAGAGGGAACAATTTACATGGAACAATCGTTTCCTTTTGCATTGTGGGTATGATTTGCTTTACTTGCATTGTTTCACCGATTTAGCTGTCAAAATAGGTGATTCTTTACAAGTGGCCTACAACGCTAATTATATTGATTTTTTGTTTAAAGATAGACAATATTATACATATTACGGGAAAAATATTATTTTTTGAGGAAATTTTTTAAAAAAATATACGAAAAAATTATATAAAGGAACATAAATGGTGGGTTTTCGACATCTATCGGCAAATTTTCAAACTAATGGAAACATAATATAAAATCATTTTTGCAAAAAACAACTTTTTTCCTACGAAATTTTGTAAAATAGGAATACAGTTTAAAAAAATATAAGATTACAAAATATTTAAATACCTTCTACTTTCGTGTCAGGTATTGAAATTTAATTATTACTTAATTATGGAGTATTATTCAAATGACATCACAAAAGCGCCGCAATGCGTTCAAAAATATAAGTTTTCTTCCGGTGAGAATAATATCGAATAGAAATAATAAGAAGGTCATCAAAATGAAATATTATTATCAACAATTATTGATTATAAAATAATGTATGCTGTGCACGTCACAAATTTAAAAACACATTCGTTCTATATGGGCAATAATCAATATATCGGACAGAGTGGCAGAAAAATTAAAACAAGAATTAAAGAAAACATTAGTGCTATTAAAAACTTCTCTGTAAATTTGGACATCGCAAACCACTCCAGATTAACGGGACACTCATTTGGTTATGAAGATGTAGAGGTGATTCATAAGTGTAGCAAGGGGAAGAAGTTAGATAGATTGGAGACGATTGAAATTAATAAGGCACCAAAGAGTCAAATCCTTAATATACAGTTCCCTGCAATAAATTCTCCTCTTCTAAAATTGTTAGCCCCACCCACTGTCACTAACACCCCCCCGCTCCCTCCCCGCACTACCTCAACCTCTTCAACAGTACCTAGTTAAAAAGTCTGTATTTAGTTTTAAGTTTAGTAATAAGAAGTTACTGAGGATGAGCGGACGCTCGAAAAAGTTCTAACGTTCTTATATAAAAAGTAGAAGTAAACAAAGTTATTGTTTTTATTTTTAATCTTAAAAATGAACTTTTACAAAGTTGCTCACAACAAGTTCGAAGAACAAATATAAACAAAAAATTAAATAACATTTGGTAGATAAGATCCTTTTAAATATTAACAACATTTGATTTTGTTTGTGACAAAGATTAATGTTGGTTATTGTGAGTGAATTCGTATTTTTCCAAATTTACCTTAATCAATGTTGATACCTTAATCAAAAATAGGCATAATTCACAATTAATAATTAATGATAATTTCTAATTTTTCAACTGTTAGTACTTGATGGAATTCCATTATAAATGATAATAGTTTATACTTTAAACAAATAAATAAAACAATATTATACTTTAAACAAATAAATAAAACAATATTATACTTTACTATATATAAACTTTACCATTTACGCGTTTCGCTCGAAGAGCATCTTTTGAATAGAGGATTAATGACTTTAATAATACAATTTAATTACTTTTATTCAATCAAAGAAAGTAACATTAATATAGAAATAAAAAACAATACTATTCATACCTCTTAGAAAAGAGATATCTCCATTTCTTTCCAAGTGGATTTGTGCTTCCAAGAAAAGTGTGTCGAATCTATTCAGAAAGAAATCCCAAGTAAGGATTTTCCTGTCGCTCAGAGAATTGTGTACTTGATACAAGGACTGCAGTACCATGGGCCGATCCACAATCACCAAATCAAACTGAGACTCCAGGCACATTATCAAACACTAAAAATAGAAAAATAACTGTCACTTTGTTGGATCCACACTTAAGTAGGTATTGTAATACAAATGAACAATATTCAACTTAAATAAAAAAAAACAATAAAGCAATACATGAAAAATAAGAAATTGAACATTATGGTATTTATTTTATTTTAAACATTTTGTAAACATTATATTAAAAGTGCACAATGCCGGGCATTTGGTGAGGTAAATTTTCTTTATGACACATACCAATTTATGTGAATAAAATACATATTGAAACATATAAAACAAAAAACAATAAAAAAACAAATGGAAGAGTAGAGGAAGGGACAAGGATTATGATAATGAGACAAATTAAAGTGTTATGTGTAAGGAAATGATTCTTCATTTACAGAAAGAGAATTATTTCTCAATAGAGACAAAGTATATATGCCTTTTTTAAGTTTTTCTATTAAAAAACTCAGTTTTTGGTATTGTCGTTAAATGTGACAAATCTTACTTTAATAGCACGGTCATGAATAGTTCCAATATAAAGTGTGGCTCTCTGCGCGACATAAACGTTACAATCGTCCATACTGGAGATGAGATAGCAGAATGCTGTCGCCAGGGCAGTTTGCAATGGTAAGAAGTTCTTTAATGGAGTAGAATCCAAAAATCTGAAATATTATTAACACTTTAAGACTGAACATATAATTCATCCTAATTTAGTAATAGGCAATCCAACGACTAATCATATTCATTAAGGCCCAAATTATAGAATGATTCTCAAGACCGTTCTCCAAATGTGTCATCTCAAGACCATCTTGAGATCATGCTCGAAAATCCATCACATTCGAGAAAATGTACTTGAAAAAAAAATGTGGATGCAGCTCTATAAATAAGTACTTTTTCTCGTAAATGGCAATAACTTCAGCGTTGTTATGCTGGTAGCAATGAGTTGGAATATCTATTTATAGAAATTTTGACAATTCGTTGTTTTGCTAATCTTCGGACGTGTAGAGAAATTTATGCGTCATAATATTATGATACCTGATTAAATAGTAAAATTGTTCCAGGCATCCACCACCCTGTTGGTCAGGAAGTGTTTCCTTGGATTCAGGGAAAAGGATATTTTATTCAACTTTAAGTGATGGCCCCTCAGTTGTGGATTGTGATTCATTGTAAAAAGTTATCAAAAACACAACAGTGATAATAGCCATATAAGATTTTGTAGAACTTTGTGTCATCTCGAAGAAGCTGGAAGTGCTTTCTATGATTGTTCCGAGGTCCAGAATGTTAATAATATCAATTCTTATATTATTTCACTACATTCCATCAAGTCATGTCCCTCACAGGATAACCGAGCACCACACTTCTTTCATTTGATTTAAGTTTTTAGAAAATTCGCAAAAATCCTGCTGAAGTGAAAATGCTGTTGGATTGTAATCGTTGTGTGATGTATAAAAAAATATTTAGTTTACATTTTATTAGTTTTATTCGCAAATTTAACTCCTATACACCAGCATCGCTCTTTGATGAGTCGGTAGCAACAATCCATATATAAATACATTATTATTCATTTCCATGTTTTGATAGATTGTCAGTACCATCATTGTTCACCATTGCATAGATATTTATGAGAGTTATGTCATTAATAATAAAATTACTAATTTAAAACCATGGACATCTCCCTTTTTTATTATTCGATAAAAGAAACAGTATAAAATCAAACCTGGTTAGAACAGTAACTCTTTCAACAGCTGTAAATCGAACTCTCCAGTCACTGTGGTGGAAGTCTTCTTGAATCAGCCTCCAGAACTCATCAGCACCACCCGTCAAAGTAATACAATGCAATAAGATCGGCACAGCTACCTCGCAGATGTGAGAGAAACGAGCGTTGCACACATTCCAAAGACTGAAATTATTAGCAAATTTTTAGCAAAACTGATTTAAAAACTGCTATCATTACAGGATTTTTATCTGGAAAAGGGTGAGGTAAAAGTAAGTATAATTTTTTTTATAAATGGGAACACCAAACCAAAGTTATTATTTATTATGTAAGTATATCAAAATAGAGACCAACAATTTTGTAAGAGATGTCTGTCATACACAGGACTTGCAACTTATCATAGGTCAGGTCAAAAAACTATATATTTTCTCTCACATAATTTATGCTTTTCTTTTTTGGCAAATTATTTTTATGAAAGCAGACCTCCTGGACGTCCTCCCAAGAAATGGAAGGACAGCTAACAGTCCATGTCTCAAGAGGAAAATTGACGTTGGATTTCAATAGGCCTAGAAAGAGAGATAGAAGAAGATTTCTATGAAACTCTTCTTCTATACTTTTTTGTTGTTACAATTCTTTTATAGAACATTGTGCAAAATTTCAATGCTATGAAGTTGGTAAATTTTTCTACAAAATAACAGACTTACTTTCGAATCAAAAGATTCTCTTGGCACCAAATGAAAAACCCTCGATGTTCCTTTGCAGCTTTAGTGAAAGCATCTCCATGTAGAACCAAGACATACAGACATTGTAACATACAGTACAACATATCAGGTCTGTCTGTAATTGGCAACTCCTGAAATCACATCAAAATAAATAACATGCTACTGTATAAAAAAAATATTCAGATCCTACGTAAGTTTGAGATGTGTTTTGTGTACGCTGATATACCATTTCTTTAAAAATAAAGGAAATGTTTTTTGACAACCAGAAAATCTTGTGATTTTTAAAATCTTATAACTGTGATATATCGATTTGAATGCAAGTATTTACTTAGTATGATCATGATAATATTATTTTGTGTTGGCTACAACCCACTCGTATATCTTTGCATTGGTAATATTTCTTAGTGTTGTCAGATAGAAGAAACTAAACATATAGATCACAGTAAGTTGTATCAAATAATTCTGTAGTATAATTCCTCACATAGTACGAAAAGTAAAAGTTGTTTTTGGATACACCCCCAAAAAACAATAAAATGGTTTTTAAATTTATCTATACAAGTAAATTTACAAAGTAGAAATATTTAAAATGATTTCAACTCCATAGAACTAAATTTGGCAGATTGACAACTAGGCAAACTTACCAACACAAAAAACACGAGAGGAGTTATTATGCGGAATGCACTGTAACTATACAATTATTTTACAATAGAGAGTAAGAAACTATGAAACAATTAACAATGTTACATAATGTTTTCTGAATTGAATAAAATACAAAACCTGTAAAAGTTGGTGAATATACTGCAACTGTTGTGGCAATTCTTCAATGGAAAAGCGAAACTTGCCCACCGACGTGTGCCAGAAGTTGGAGAGGTCATCGTCGGGTCCCGGCTCCACGGGTTGATCATTCTCCCCCATGATGTTTGGTTTGTTGACTTGCGCCGTCGCAGTGGCAACATCAGTCTCCGAGAGTGTCACAGCCCTGGCCACCGCAGACACAACCTTCTCAGCTGGCATAATGGCGGCCAAATCCAACTGTTCCGACACCGTTTCAACCGTGGCAGTCATTATCTGTTCCCAATATGGTTATCATAATATTTGAGTGCGATATTTAACATTGTGAATGTGCTAATGTTAATTACTCTGAAGAATGCAGTAAATACATACTACAATATTATTTTATACATGCAATTAAATATATTTAGGTATTGTGAATATCATTCAACATGAAAAAATATTTCATTTATCAAACAATAACTATAATCTGTCATAAGTACATCTTGAATACACTTTTACCTAGCTAAAATTCTAAAAATAAATGAATAGTCAGTCCAAAATAACCACAGTAAGTTAATATTATATGTATATTATAAACCTGTAAATGTTTATATTATCATTTGGTATATTTAAATTGATCACTAAAAAGAATTATACAATGTATAAAATAGTATCAAAAAGGCACATATCCATTTTATTTCCTTTAATTTCATGTTTAATGATTCCCACAGTACACAGCTTATTTCTCAATATCATAATCATGTCATTTATATATAAATCGGTGTGATTTCTTCATGCAGTATAATTTTGTTTATGTAGCATTTTTTTCCATATAGACAATTCTAAAAGCCATTTTGAACACAATGTTAACATTTTTCAAAATTTTCTCAAAGTCAGTTAATTTTGGTCGAGAGTTAATCATGAACAAACCTATTGTTAACACTTTTAATTTTAAGTAAGCCAAATGTATATTCAAAAAAGAAAGGTATTTTAACATGGTGTTCTTGATATAACAGTTAATATGTACATTTCAAGGGTAAATTTGAAAGAAACAAAGGAAGTCAGAAAATAGATTTAGATTAGAAGAAGAACAGAGCCTGCTTTATATTAAATTAATGGCAATACCTTCAATTATTTACATTTATTATTTTTCTCCGCATTTTTTAATTTGATAAGAGTTACATCTTCAAAGGGACATGCAAACTGTAAACTGTATTTGTATTCATGCACAATAAAAAATTTGCTATTTTCATAACTCATAGTATTGTGAAAAATCAGAAGTTAAGAAGAACAAAATGAATATTATAGAAAACTATTTCAGGCAGTAATATTCTTGGGTTCATTCATTAAGGAAACTAAAGAAAATTCTATGTTAACTATCACTGATTATTTCAAGAGACCTACACATGCTATTTTAATATTTGATTATTTACAGTCAGTCCCCACTCTTTAAACTTTTGAACATTTAAAATAATAATTTATTTCCTGGATCGCAAATAAAATTACATTCATATACGAGTATGAAACGATAAAAGTGGGACTTGCCTGTATTTGTATACTCATTACTGAATGCATACTGTAAAATTGATCTACCGAATGAAAAATAATTTCTTGTGTTGGTAGCCACGTGCTCTGTTTAGAAAGAAGAAGAAAGTTTATGTGAAATGTAAATAGATGTGTGCAGTGTGAAATATAAATATTAAAACCCGCACGGATTAAAACATGTTAACAAATGAACACACAAAATGCATAGTATAATTACAAAGCAAAGCTCAAAAGCCCATTCAAAATAGTAATTGTGAGTCATTATATGCTGCACCATAAGAACTAAATGATTTAATGAGTGTATTGTGGATTTATTGTAAATAATATTATATTGTTTGTAATCTTATTGGTCACTGTGGATACATAATAACCAACATAGAGGCACGCTAACAAAATATCTTGTGTATATTTTAAAATCGTACAATTAATAAACTACTTACTCATGCAGGATTATATATTATTTTGATTTAAATTAAATAATAGTCATTCAAATATTTCAACGAGTAATCTGAATATTATTTAAATTTGTAAACTGTCAAACAATCAAATTTCTGTGCAGTTCAGGTGTTTACACATGGTGATCATAACAGGTTTTGTATCTAAATACACTATTATTTAAAATACACAGACAATGCAAGTGTATCTACGCTATAACTGACTGTAATGGAAGGAATATTCTAGCGTCTTTCAAACTCTAGCCTTAGTAAGAAATTAATTGGAAGTTGGGAATATAATAATTGAAAGAATATATATACACGGATTATCTAAACTAAAATTCTGTGCATTTATTGAAAATATTCATTCATTAGATTCTATGGGGGAAATAAACTCAGTTGAAAAATGCAGATAAGGATCTTAAAAGTCACATAGAAATGTTTATATTTACTAAATTATTATTATACAGAAATTCTCCTCTTGATTTAAACAAAGTAATTTAATTATATTTTATTTAATATAACTCACTTAGTTTTAACCACGAATGAAAGAGAACTTATTCATAAAAAAATGTGAACAGTAATAATTGAAAATGTTTTAAAAGTTATACAAAGTGAACTGGGAAAATATTTATGATATTAATTAATGTTTCTAAAAAAACTTGTCATCGATCAACCACAATTTTTTTTATTCAAATGCGTAAAAGAAATAAGCTAAGAAGAATGACAGCCTCTTGTTAGAGCGCAGTTTCACCGCAATATCATTCTAATCTATGATTACATAGAACATCTTACAAACATACTTGAAGTATCTGTGGAAGCATGAAATAGAATATATGAAAAACAACATTACATTTGACAATTTAGGATAGGTTCCACTTATTGCCAAGATAGAAAACTAATATTTCTTAAGAAAATTCATAATAGTTTTGATTTGCATTAAATGAAAATATAAGATTTGAAAAATGTGACACAAAAATTCAATTCAAAGCACAACTATTGTGGGAAAAGCATGCTTGATTACCATTAATTAATACTTTTATTATTTAAGATATATTTATATTCGAATCATCAAAAGAATCATAAATATTGTTAAGGTAAAAAGTTATAAACGAAAAGTGAAATTACTGTCGGACTCAATAATTTGGTATTCTGGGACTTAATATTCTCAAATTCATATAGTATTTTCGCATGTGTACTAATTATTCAATGCTAATTATTTAAAATTACAAAAGTATCCCAGTAGATATCTTTTTATTGATTAAAAAAGGCCCCCATGTTCACTTTCCTGTGAACATGGTTAAAATTGCTTTTGTACTATTTTCAACTCCCTGGAATCAGTTCTAGAGATATTAGATTAGAAAATAAATACTTTTGATGACTCCTTCAGTTTTTAGTTAATCTTTAATGAAAGTTTATAGATTATGCGTATTTAAATCATATATACAGTAGTTTATAATATAATTTCTCAAGTTTTTAATTTATTTGTTTATGTATGTACATTATTAACATCAATATTTCACATAAAAATAATACACTTACAACCGTTTCCCAAGTATTATTATGATATTTTCAACAAAAAAAAATGTGTGCAACCATTTGTATGAGACAAATATGAATTCAAAAAAATAATTATAATTCTTTCTCTACATATCAACAATATCATAGATTATATAGAAATATCTCATAACTATATTTTTTTTTATTTTCTATTGGGTTACAGCCACCAATAGAAGCAGAGTTTTATATTTGAGAATTCGTTTGAAAACTAAAGAATACCAAAATAAAGTCAGACCTACAACAAAGAAATTATCACCAATAATTGGGAAGTCAGATGACTGGAATATCCCAATGGATATTCTCTTTCATTGAAAAGAGTTATTTATGTGGAGCTGACTGTACCATGGGACATAAATATTCCAAAAGACCATCAATAAAAGCTAAACAAGTAAGTACAAGGAACTGTTAGATAAAACAGTTCAAAATGGCTTTAGCACAAATATATATGCTGTAGAGGTGGGGGCAAGAGGTCTGCCTGCAAAATCTTTATATTCCAACCTTAAGAACCTAAGTCTCACTAGAGGTAAAATAAAAGAACTTTTGGATAGGGTGGTAAAAGCAGAATTATCCGCGTTCTATTGGATTTGGTGGCGCAGGGGAGTAGAGTATCAGTCGGAGGTTGGTGGGTGAATGGTGAGCATGACTTGAGTCATAAAGGGACCTCTTAATCCCGCATACATGGTCGCAGGCCCATGTTGGCTCGCCTATTCTAGCTGATACTCTGGCCCCCTGTGCTCGTGGGCCTGGATTCATGAACCCAGTGAAACCAAGACTGGCTTTCTCTTTTGTATCTGCTTTAGATAAAAAAGAATCACTGCAATTAATATTTGAAACACAGATCTAACTACTTCATTAAAACTTTTTTTTATTGAATCTTTATTGTTATTTAAAAAAATCCAATGATTTCTATACAGTCTCATACTAAATGCCTTAAACTATTTTAGTCATTTCAAATCAATTTGTATTTGTGTAAAATAAAATATTTCCACTTAATTTATTGTGCTTTCAATGTTAATTTTTTGTGTAATCCTGACTGAACATAAAAATATTTGGTAAGTATTGTTATATACATTTAAATAAAACTATTTATGTAGGTATAATATTTGTTGTTAGAGTATAATTTGTTGCTGTCAAATACAGTCCTATAAAAATATAATGTTTAAAACATTTACATACAAAATAATATGTGTATCGGCAAACAGCTTGTTAAATACAAAAACATAAATCTTGTGAATTTATGAACATACTTTTAATCATTCAAAAGATATCAGATTCACACACATCAACATACAGTCAAACTTGGTTATAGCAAGCGAATGACACCAAATTTAATTAATTACCAGATTAGTTTAAACAAGATTAGGTACATTGTACTGTTTTGCTCTATTTATACAAAATTAAAAAGAAATAGTGACATTATTCCAATATTGTCAACATTGAAAGCATAACAGTTACAAATTGTTATAAAATTCATAAAATGTTTGAATTATTTTCAAAATTTGCTTCCTATATCCGTGAAATATGCTCATTGTAACGATGGAGTTTTGTATAGGAGTACAAATAAATATAAATCAAAGAATACAACAATGCCTGTTATAATCAAGTTTGAATGTAGGTACATAAAATAATATTATATTTTAAACAACTCAACATACTTCTCTGATTTGACCAAAATAAAAAGATTTTTTATGATTATAGAGTAAACTTAAAATAAGCCAATTATGAAACAATATGTCATTTATAAATATATATGTATAGTTTTAACCACGCAAAATTTGGAAATAAAGAATACTTACATTGAAATGTCAGTAAAAATTGGTGTAAAATGTGTAAAGTACCCTTGGAATTTAAACAAATAATAACTCTAGTAAAAAAAACATTACTGTACAAATTTAGGCAGAATTTATTGTATAATTATATTTTATTCCACACAACACAATGAAAATTATCTTTTCATAAAGAGCATAGAATATATTGGTTTAAATATTTGATTTAAAATAGCTATTTAAATTAATATTTTGCATATTTAAAGAGGAGATTATGTAAATGGGGGCTAAAATGCCAAAGTGCTTTTGAGGAATATGGTGCAAATCTATATTAAATATAATAATCTCAATAAATCAAAAGGGCTGCTTTCCTACAAGGGTATTGAATATAAGCTTGGATTCGCTAAATAAAGGATTTATAAAATATTCAATCATTATATTTTTGCTTCATTATAATGCACTAAAATATTAATTAGTATTGTCAGTCAAAATATCAAACCTAGTATTTTTCAAACACAAAATGTATAAAAAAATATATAAATATATTTATATAACATTTCCAATTATACGGAAAAAAAAATAGAAAACATAATAAAGGCTGAGATAAAACATTGCTTTTGTTTCGTTTTATTTTATTTCAGCATTTATCAAAAAATAAAATGTCAAAAATTGTTTTTTTTGTCTACTTTCTAAAATCTATAATGTATGTGTACAATGGCCTTCGCATATTATAATTATTTTGTAACAAAAAGAAAATTATTTGAATATGGCAAATATTTTATTATCTCACAAATAAATTCTCCATTTATATTCTGTACTCTAATAATTAATTTTCCCCAATATTTTATTTTTCAAAAAAAAAAAAGAAATCTTAAATATTGATTCTAATCTAATGAATCTGAAATTTCCTAATAATCAATTTATTGGTAGTTTTATGAAAATTATTCCTGAATAATTAATTCTTTTCTCAAAGATTGTGTTTTTATTTCATATTCTTATAATTCCAACACAATTATTATTATTATCCATTCACTAATTTTTCCAAGTGAATCCTTTATTTTCTAGTCTCTAGTCATAAATCGGCAACACTCAGCCAAATTGAATGTTATGATAAATAATTTTCAATAGGAAAGATATGCTATTATGGAATGTTTTTTTTCAAGAAGATTGAAAAATATTTTAATGTTGTGATATGCATTTTTAACATCAAATGATTTTTCATAATATAAAATTTTGGCATTGTTCTGTCATCTGCATAAACAAGTAAAAAATCTATGGTAATAATAGTATGTTTGGTTTTTGATTACATCTCAAAACCTTTTCTGTTATTTTAAGATACTGAACCAAAAAATCTAAATTACGAATTCATATTGTAAATTTAATAAATGTACCTTAGATTATATATGATACAGATACCTAGTCAGCGCAATGAATGTATGCCAACTAAAACTACGCTGAAACAGACGAATTTCACTCGCCCGGCCGTATACGTACACCTACCGATACGCACACCTACATAATACGTAGACCAACCGATCTACCGCCTCACACACACATGTAAAAAAAACTTGGCATACATTTGAATTCGAAATTTGTACTACACGCGGCTTCTGTACATTATAATTCTATGAAATGTACTTATATGAGAAAGAATATTTCAATAATCCTCATTACTCCTAAAAATTATTGACATATTACAATCAAAGTCTATAAAAAATCTATAGCTCAAATTTTGCTGTGAAAATGATACTCTGAGAATTCTATTTTCACTTTTCCAATATTTTGCACATTAATATGCATAATCAAATAGTACCTAATGATGTGAATGAAGTATGTAAATAATATGCTACGGCCAATATTACACAGAGAGAGAGATGTGAATGTTAGGAGGTGATGTGAACGTACGTGTGGCATGTGCACGAGGACTCCCCCCACAGAGTGTATCTCGGGGATGGGCAGGGTGAGGGGCAGCGGCAGGGGCAGGGGTAGCGTGAGGGGAAGGGGCAGCATCAGCTCGCCGACCCTCCCCCCCTCACCGGGACTCTTCCTCGCCTCCCGCCCCTCCAACACACACTCCTCCACCTCCGGCTAAACATGCGCAACACTCAACACTTAACACTAATAACCAACCACCTTATATACCATTACCTGTGACATCACCTGTCAGATTATATTTCAAACAAGGGAATCTACATTTTAAATTTTATATCATTCCGGAACATAATTCAAAAATTATAAATTTTTAGTTTGATTTTTCCGTTTCAGATCCCCAACAATTTACGTAGATTTTAGATACTTGTGACAGCATCTTATCATATATTTTTAATACAGAGGAATTTTATCTGTTTCGAGTATCAAAGTTTTAGACTCTAATATTAATAAAATAAGTAAATTTTATATTTCTGTTTCTCCACACATTAAGAAATAAAATTGATTTATCAATATTTAACCACTATATAACCACATTTAACCTGATTAAACATTTGTATATTTATGTGTATGAATATTTAGGGAACCTGCAGATTCATAGAGATTGCCTTTAAAAACCAAATTATTACAGTATTAAATTATTCCTACGTGTTTCAGAAACACTATTCTCTCATATCCAAGTGTGCTGATAGAAGGACAGTGTTTCCATAACATGTAGACATAATGTGCAATAAATGTGGCTTTTAGTAATTATTTTTTATCTTAATAATGCCATTATAAAATCACTGCAAGAGTTGCGATGAGCTTTAAATGTTTAGTTTTTTGTATCATATATATTTGGCACATTATAATTATAAAGTAACTAAAAACCATAAGAAGACACATGCTCAAGATGAAGTATCGAAGATAAAATATTGTCAAGGCATTTTTACTTCAAATAATAACATTGTAAAATTACACTCCCCAAATCAAACATTAAATAATATTGTAATTACACGTTTTGATTAATATTTCAACTGAATGAAGTATATTTTTTATACAGCTAAATTATTAATACCTAAAGTTTTTTCAGTCTTGTGGTTTTACTTTACAATGTATTTTATTAATGACTCTTTATCCAGTGCTGGATTTCAATTATATTTTAAACATTATTGTAAATCCACCCTATTAAAAATATTTTTTGGACCCTCTTCTCGTTAAAAACAAATCCATGCTGAAGCAAACAAATTGCTCAGCTACAAACTATCTCATAGTTTTGTCGCCATTAGATCTTTCTTTACCATGCAGATTTTACATTATAATCAACATTAAAATATGCAAACATATAAAAGAAAAATATTTGTAAAACAGAAGTAGTATGCCTTAACAATAAATTAAAGTTCAAACAGATGCTATATGCTCATTCTCATCCCCACCAGTGTATGCAAGAAAACAGATATGGTATACATAATATATAATAAAATATATCCATGAGACAGTGATTCCAAAGTTATGCAATAAAACTAACAGAAAAAATATTGAAACATTTAACAGACAGAAAAAATTAACACTATTCAAACCAGCCAATAAGTATGCTCAAAAATTTTAAATTAATTAGCATAGGTACTCAAAATCTGCGTCAATATGATTTATCAATTCAATAACTCATTTAATATTGTCAGAGAATCACTATCTCTTTCGTAAAAACATAGAAAAATTACATTCAAAAACGAATGGTCTGAATATTTTTGTTGTTGAATTTAACGGTTTGAATAGCTACTTTGAGAGTTTCCATGACAAATACATGCTGTGTGATAAGACAATAATTGTCAATCCAGTCAACTGCATTCACAGACATCATGCTCACGCTTCAGTCAACACAGAAATATAGATATATCAAATATAATATTGAAGTTTCCCACATTACCATGAATATTCAGTGGTTCGCCACCCAATGTCCATGATTATGAGGAACGGTTAGTACATAAGAAAATATTTCAAATATTCAAATAGAGAATGTTTATACAAAAAGCAAAGATCCACCCAATGATTAAAATATAATCCAGGAATACCCTTAATTACTCAGAAAGGACTAATTCAATAATTGAAAGGATGAAATCCATACTTTTAATTTTTCTTTTTGTATACAATTCATATAAAAACTTTGACATTTTCTTTAGAGCCATGCAAAAAACAATTCTTTCCACTTACAATTTCATTTTATACATTGTAAAATGTATGAAATGTAATGTAAAATGTTTAAACAATTAAAAATAAGTTAATAGAAAGCGCTTGAAATGAAAAATGCAGTATACTAAATAATCTAGGCAATCAAAGTGTTGTTTTTTTTTATTTAAATTGTTTTTAACATGTTTTATGTTATTTTTACATTAACATAGTAACTAAAAGTCTTGCTGGTTGACAGTAATTAACCAAGAAAAGAAATGTGAAAAAGTTATAGGAATAAGAAAAAATATTTTATTTATTAATTTTTCAAAAAGTATGTAATAGGTGTACATATATATATTGATCATTTGAAAGATGAATCATTGCTTTGCCTGTAATAAATTTTAGTGGCATACACAGAAATTAATACAAGAGATATGCATTTTAGTAAATGACACGATGAAAAAATATTTTAAATAAAATATTATAAAATTTATGAAATACCTCATCAGGATTAATTCTTGAGCACACCAACACATTAATTGTCAAATTCAGACACACCAATAACACCAACCATTTCTGTTTTCATTTAAAAATATATGTTATTTAAATTATATATTTAAGAAAAAAATAATTAGGTATATAAATTAGATTTTTGTGAGTAAGTACATAAATTAAATTTACCACTGAAAGAATAAAGTTGTGCAGATACCAGGTAATATTCCAAATCAACATGAACCCGATTACACCATTGGTTAATTCCAGCCAACCAAAGGCCGTGTAAAATGAAACCTTCACATATTTTTTTATATATTATAGCAAGACTAGACTTATCAAATTGCCGTGAAAATAAAATTTTAGCTACCAAAACATTATTAGTAATCAGAAAAGTGATTAGTCAAGTCTATAAATTAAATATATTTTAATTTATAGACTGATAATAAAACAGATGATTTTCTTATAAATTTTAAAATGATTTTTTAGTATTTTTTTTTACCTCCAATGAATTCATAAATATGATAAGGAATAATATCTGGAATCAAGCCAGCTCAATAATGATTAATTTATCAAATGAAAATTATAAAATTTTTGACAGGGTGTGTATTGTGTATTATATCGAATAGATATCACGAATAAAATTCTGAAATTTCTCAAAAAAAAAACCTAACTACTGGCGATTGAAATAATTTGGAATGCACACTGCAAACCTTGAGCATGTTCTTCAATTTCATAACGGATGCTAATAATGTTACATAATTAATATATCAAATTAATGTCAACCCAGCTGCAAGAAAATTCATGATACAATTATTATATATCAATAAACGAATTGTTCATATAATGTTGTAGTAACAAAAAAAATGTTTCCATTTATAAACTGTACTCGAAGTCTGAAGATTAATATTCCCATATACAAAACAATAATATCTTAAATCAGTGAAAAAACTTAAATAGACATTGAAATAAGAATATGGAGGGCACCGACTTATATCTGCATACACCCAAGCATTTTCTTTAACTTGTACAAAATTCAAATTTAATGCAAGGAGCTGACAGGTTTTAGATTCAATATTTTGTATTTTTCCTAACCATATTCGTATATTTTATAAAAACAAATCCCTGTATCAGAAACATAAGTAAATATTAAACAGTTGATACAACTGTAATATGAAATGTCAAAAGAATCAATCCGCTAAATTTTTTTTTTTCTGAAAATATGCATGTATCACCATAACTATCATATTCACCATGAGGGATTTTTAGGATGATACACAAAAAAAAAACATTTGTATTGTTATATAACACACATGAAAATATAGCAAAAGATTGAATTTATATTAAATTTTAAAACCTTTAGCTTTAGTATATATTGAATCTTTAAATACTAAGTATTCAGGCTCCTCCAATGTAATTGGATACATAATTGAATGTATTATATATTTCTCATAAAGATAAGTACAAATAAAATTAGTCTTACATCAGGAGGATGAGCTGGAGTGTCTGGTGCCATCATTTTGACTATCCTGACTGCGAGTTGATGCCACATGACAGCAGCTTCACAGGCAGAACAATCGGGGGCTGGACAACGACAGTGGGCAGAGCGAGTGCTGCCACGGAGTGCTCCCAGCATATGACCTAATAGCTTTGTAGCAGATGCCACCACCCAACTGGCAATACCACTTTCAGTCCACTGAAGTTCCATCTTCACAAAAATATATTCAATCTCTATTTGTTTCTAGTTTTTCTTTGACAACCATAGATTATATCGAAATAAATTTTATCTCACAGAGGTGATAATTTTCACTACTTTATTGTATTTAATTGATTTAATTAAAAATATAAAACATTAATTAATACTTGTTCTTATTTCTCAGCTTGTTCGGATGAGTTAATAATTATTGCTTCTTTCATGAGTAAATTACATAGTGCTTATTGGTTTATTTATAGTGCTTATTAATAAAAGAACTCTCTGAAACCATAATCACAATAAATAGTGAATATAGAAAATTTCTTTAAACTCACTTCATGGTAATGTTGGTACAACTGTCAGTTAGTCAAATAAACTGAATAATGTTGCCATATCTCCAAATTAAGTTCCACTAATCTCATATTTAAAACTAAATAATAAAAATAAAACAATCTGAAATATGATTATGTTCAACAAAACAAACTAATAACGATTTGTGCAGATAATAATTTATCAGAAATAACTTTTACAAATATTACAAAAAAAGAAAAAAATCCCTAATTATTGGGAATATCCTGTGCAAGAGAAGTGTTGGTAGGCCTCTAACCAGGTGGTCTGACGATATCAGAAGAGTGGCTGGAGGCGGATGGATATGGTCTGCCCAGGAAAGGGAGCTGTGGAGGTCTCAGGGGGAGGCCTATGTCCATTACTGGACGAAAGAGGGCTGACGAAGAAGAAGAAGATCCTGTTTTTAACGTACAGCAATACCAAATGCCAATCATACCAACTTAAGCACGAAGTGCACTTTTAAATTAAATGCACTTTAGTAATATTTCAACATATGAGCCTACATAATATCGTTTTAATGTTGTATCTTCCTTAGGTTCTCTTACAGTGGTTGTCAATTTGAAAAATACATGCACTGTGTTTAAAGTAGGTACATAATTTTTAATTGTATGAAATTTTTTATAATAACTATGTAGATACCTGCTTTAAGAGTACATCCAACATGAGAATACAACAAGACAGATTATGTTCTCCGTCAGATTCAAAGTCGGTTGTATTTTGTCTGGATGTTGGTGCTTCATTGTCTGATATTCCCGAAGAATTTGGAGATTCATCTTCCACTACTGGTGCTACAATACAAGTAATTTATGTTAATTTTACACAGTAAAGATACAAAACTCTTCATTGAGTTGTCTTCATAAATTCTTTATTGAGTTGCTCTGAACATTCAAATCTCTTCAACATTTAGAAATCTCACTGTAAATACGGTTACCCATTTCACCAAATACTATATTACACAACTTACATATAGATCCTCCATGGTGTGTTTCGGTGCCATTTTTGGGAGTATGTTTTCCAGGTTTGACCTTATCTTCAACAGAACCCACCTTCATCATACGAACACCAGCTCCAAACATATCAAATACTTGAGACAATGGTATTACAATCTCCAACATTGATAATATCTGGAAGAAACAAACAGATTTGTTCAATTTATCTATTATTACAAGGACATATTAATAAAATAAAACAGGTTTTTATGAATTTGTTCTTGGAAAAAGTAGTACTCATACATTTTCATACATTCCGTAGAACAAGCAAAAGGTGAACAAAATCAGTATATGCAGGATTCAAACCTGGGTCCACTAGATTGCTAGTTCTGCGCGCTATCACTCTAGTCCACTTCTTATAGTTGCGTTCTAACAAAGCCCACTATTTTTGCACAAAAACCTTGAACTATTGAAGCATGTTGCTTATATTTTTACATTTTTAATTTTTCATAAACCATCTGGCAGAATGTTTGACTTTTGGTGAAAACGTTTTTATAAATCTTATCATCATAACAAAGTCTCTTAATTTTATTATGAATTAAAATAATATATCATTAGATCTCTGATACAGTTCAGTTAGTATTTGTTTGTTATAATAGAATCATATACCTGAAGCCAGTGCAATGCCTGAAGTTGTACCTTCGCAGTCGTCTTCTCAAATCTCATGGCTACAAAATTATACATCTTTTTTACATCAAATCCCAGAGGACTCATATCTGGATCCAATATCTTGTTGAGTATCATCTTCAATTCTGCCAGTTCTTTTTCGGGAACATCATTAGTTATTGCCTCCATCCAATGTGGCATTATATAGTCCCAAATTTCAGTTGAAATTACTTCATAAGGAACGAGACAGAACAGTCTGAAAATTCAAACCAATCTTAGGATTCTGACCAAGAAAAGATAAGAATGCAATTTTGTAATTCAAACAATAGCTAAAAACATTGTCATCACCATAAGACCACCCTCAGTTCCATACAAAATATAAATACCTAATTTTGATGTATATTTAAGAAAATTTAAGCTTTGGAAGAATCTAGTATAACAACCACTACAATGAGTATATCGAGGGAGATCGCGATCCACTTCCACGCCGGCGACGCTATAGAGCCCATTGGCCCTGTTCACCACCGGACGCAGCCGCAACATCGGACAAACACAAAATATCCACCATCCCTCGGGTTCAACCACTGCGCCCGAGAATCCAACCTCAAACGGCGGGGCAACCGCTCAAGATCGGCAGCCGGAGCAAGCCCCTAGCACAACCGATCGAACGGAAGGGCTTGCCCCCGCACCCCTCGGTCCTCGTGTTGGCGTCCGAAGGTTCCGCGGGCTAACACCGGGGGCATCCGACGCAATCATCACCTGTCAGATTTGACGTCTAGTTGTCAACACAGGATGTCTGACCCGACGTCTGCGCTGGCGGTGTGCCCGAACCACACAACAACATTCGCCACAGTTTGACGAGTAACTGCCGAGCGAGACTAGAGGCGTCCGTCCTGCTCTTCTCTAAGTACAGAATTGACGAGGGCACAACAGCGTCGGCCGCCCACCCCCGCCTTTACTGCCTAGGCCCTTAGAGCCGCAACCTAGGCCCAATGCCTAAAATTGTTTATACAATGAGTATAAACAATTTTAAGGTTGCCTATCTGTACATACTTTCATCCCTTTTACAGTGTTGCCTGACATAAGTTATCGGTATTAATAACAATAGCTACCCCCCTATATGTCATCAGCAACATACAAAAAACTGCAATAATCAACACATGTACAATAGTCAGGAAATTTCTACAGGTACCACTTTAAATAACTACACAAACACACAGCCTCACAACTACACAAACACACAGCCTCACAACTACACAAACACACAGCCTCACAACTACACAAACACACAGCCTAACAACTACACAAACACACAGCCTCACAACTTGTGAAGATAAATAAATTACCGGATTACAACCAAGATCATAGTTTATATAAATAATAAGAATAATATTTGTTTATTATGTAAAAATATTTTTTGCATAATGTGGCAAACTTATTGCCCAAAGGCAATTTCTACCAGTCAACCACACTAGTAAGTACACTTGTAGCAAGTATTATAAATAGTTAAAAACTTAAAAAAACATTACAAAAAATACAAGATTTAACGTAAAAGAAAACACAATTTAAAAATAATAATGAAAATGTCAAAAAAAAGGATGGGATGCAAAGGGAGGAAGGATAAAGGAATTATAGGTTATTATGTCCGTTAACATATTAAACATCATTGTCTTGGTACTACCTAGTTATCAAAAAATAAATTATACATCAAATCACTGTGTTTTTTGGTGAAAAAGTTTAACAAGTATTGTATTATCTACACATTAAAATCTAATAATATTTTTTCTTGTCTTTCTCCTTATATTCATTACCCCAAAGAAAAATTATTACAAAGGGATGATATGTATCCCCATATTCCAGAAAAAATATTCAATCTATCCATACTGGCACACTCTATGAAATGAGACAATGTGCATGAGTATGGACAATGACTTGTTTTTCAAAGAACAAGAGATTTTCAAAGCATTATATAAATAATGGCCCATTTTTAATGTACCTGTTTAATCCATCTTTAAGGTGTGAAGTCCTCGAAGCAAGAGTGTCCCAATGTCCTCCGACACGAGCATACTCTGGAGGATGTGGCAGTAAACATGACACTAGAACTTTATAGTGAGTCTTGCAAATGTCATGTAGCCACACACAAACATGTTCACTTTTTAACTTCTCAATAGCACTTTCGGTTTGACCTGAAATTGAAATTAAAAATATACTAAATTAATCAAAATTTTCAAATCAAAACTGATAACTGTAGATAAGTATAGTTATCACCAAATAATTTTTCTGACTAGTGGGGGACAGTTTGCACATTTTAACAACAAAATCCCAAAATTTTGTTATGATCCTTCAAGATATTTGCCAATAATTCTATTATAATATAATATTACTTACATAACAAAAGTATAAAACAATATGATTATAGTCAATCATTCAAATGAAGTACTTTCTTTTATTATAATATTGAAAACTATGTTATAATCTGCTTTTAATATGTCAAAATTAGATTAGAAATAGTTTAGCTATTGTCATACCTTTAAATGAATAGTACAAAAACACTATGAAGTAACAAAATAAAAATATTATTTACAGCTGCAAGTCAACTTATCATGTAACACAATGCTACAATAATAATGAACAAAATATCTATTAACTGATAGGTTCTTATATGAACAACAATAAAAGCTTTAGTAATAACATTTACATTTTTAAGCATTACATTGTAGGTGGTGCAACCTTAAAAAAAGATTTTATATATATAAAATAATGTCTATACCATCATAAGAATAAGCAGTGACATGGAACCAATGGAAGAGCATGGATATAAGTCGACCAAGTATCTCAACAGGAGTATCCTGGTTGGGAGTACACAGTCCAACAAGCAGCCACACCCCGTACCTCCCCAAAAGTTGTCTCTCTTCAACGGTTATATTGTCAGTAGGTAAATTTATATTTATTACAGGTTTGGGTGAATCGTTAACATCCTTGGGACCAGCGTCAATGTTTAATGGTTTGGCTTCTTTTAAAAGACTGAAAACAAACAATTTAATAAGTAATTATCCATGAGTATTTTTAATGTATATATATTGCATATTCTCCATTACAAAGGTAGGTTCTTTAATTCAAAATTAGGATCGTATTTGAAGTCAAGATTAGGCTTACATTTTTATTATTTTTATGAGGTTGGCATTATAGATAGAAATGGTTTGCACTAAAAACATATTCAACATCATGGATATAAGAGTTTCTTTTGTGTTGGATGAGCTTCTATATGACTTGTATATCTTAATGTGATTGTACAAATTACCTGATGATGGCTTCCACAAGATAAGTCTGCACTTCACTTTCCATCTGCCATGCGGGTGGAAGACTGCGATGAACAACATGATCTCCACCTCTTCTACTGTTGTGTCTATTAGCGTGACACTGTTGGCAATATCGTATTGGATGGTTGCCGTTGTAACTTGCGCATTCACTCGAGAAACATATTGAAAATGCCGATTTATCTGTTGCACGGCAATTCTGCAAGATAAAATTAAATCACGCTAAACAAAACTGTATTCTGAGAACACTATTTTCAAGTTGCAACAATGTTACCATATAAATTGGCAATA
The DNA here is from genome assembly GCA_963576475.1 of Molanna angustata. Classification (NCBI taxonomy): domain Eukaryota; kingdom Metazoa; phylum Arthropoda; class Insecta; order Trichoptera; family Molannidae; genus Molanna; species Molanna angustata. Next base: position 5,752,428 of record OY754981.1, read on the forward strand.
CTTTGTATGGAATGTTTGGGGTTACTGTGTATTATAATACTTATTATTTAATGATCTAGTACAATTGTTTATGTTCCTCTTCAAAACAGCGAAAGAATTAAATAAAACATGGCTTTAATAAACAGACTAATCACAGCAATAAAGAAAAAAGGAGGTAGAAAAAGTATATTAAGATGGTGTAACATCATTATTTGAGTTATTTCACAGTCTAGCTGTTTGTACTTTGTGATAAACAAGTATGCTTTTCAATTTATTATTAACATTTAATAAAATTTACCTTGTTTTCACAAACCATAGAAACTTGTTGCATGGGATGCAGGATATCAAAGAACCTTTGGTTGGGATGTTCTCTGTGTATCTCATTTGCACATTCTATGCACAGATAAAGAGGTGGAGGAGAATCAGAAGCGAAGGTGACACTGATGCAATGGTCGTAACATACTTTGGCCGCTTCAGCGTTGCCAGCATTAGGACACATATCTCTCTGACACACAAAAGGTGTTAAATCATCTGGAATTAGGAAAATAATTGCACGTAATTGTGGTGACATTTATTGCACAGCTTTAAATGACAAAACAAACGAGGCTCATACTATACCTCTCTTGTAAGAGTCTCTCGAGTAAGAAGTTGAACTCATAGTTTTTATTCAAAACACTCGTCAGAAAATATTTTATTTCTGAACATAATATACAGATTTCTCAGTTCATAAGAATTTATTGATTGCATTACAGATGGTGTTAATGATTTAATGCAGTGGCAAATTTCATAAATGGTGTAGAAAAATAATGAAACACACAATAGAATATTTAAATGAATAACACTGGTTGAAATTTTCAGAACAAATTTACTACAAATTTTGTGCTTCCGTGTGAACAGCTCTGCAATGTGGAACATTTTGCTTTCTGTAATAAACTTATGAAAATTACTTCACAGAGCAACAAACTAATAAATTATCAATGCTCTAAGATTGATCTTAAACCATTGAATGGCAATATAAAAATATCAATTGCTTTTAAAATCTCAAGAACACTGATCTAAATAGTAAGTGTGTCTTTTATAAAAGAAAATGTCTCCATAAGTGTTAAATACTTACTGGAAAATTTACAAAGCAGCCCTTTTCTATCGAACAGATTCTGGTTGAAGGCTGGCCAGTGGTAGAAGAGAAGTTTGGCAGCAGAAGCTCTAGCTCCAGCTGTACCATATGCTATCACACACAGCACATCCTTCACCACCGTCTGTTTCATTGTCATCAGACACTCCAGGAGTTGACAGTGATGGGCTAACGACACACAAAGTTATTTATTTAAAAACTTTTATCCACTTTTAGTAGAAAATGTAATGTTGAACAGGCAAGACAAAAATAAGTAAATCTTTTTAAAGTTCAGTTCGTTCATACCATTACGGCATATCCCAAAATGTGGAACAACCAGCGACAGGTGTGCATTACCTTATAAAAGGATGCACGACACACATAAAATATTTCCCCACACCAGCCACGTCTTATCTAAAAAGGCACTAAATTCAGAATGGGAGGTGAAACTTATCTGAACTATGTGAGATATTATTTTACCTCTTGTATTTTGGTTTACCCGACTCTTACGTTTAATATTGATGATTCCTTTGTACTTTTATAGCTTATCAATGTAAGCATATGATAGCCTTCCCTAGTTCTTTAGAGACACATGCTTAAAAATATAAATTCATGTTGAAGTTTACAGTAAATGAGGTAAATAACTTGAGAATTTTCATCATGGAGTGAAGCTGTTTGCGTATTACCAAACCAAATGTAAATCACAAATTTGTGCTCTGTGCACCCCACATGATATACTCAAGAAGTTTGCTGCTAACTATATGCAAGTTTCCTTTTTAAGAAAAAACCATGAAGTTATGAAACTAGAGAAAACAATACATAATCAATAATTTGTAGGAATTCTAGAGATTTTGTGTTAGCAGAGTGGAAATCCATTTTATAAAATTATCAAACAAATTTTAAAAAGTATTTCCATACAGAATCAATATTTTTACGACCGAAAGTTCCTTGATATTACTGAGAATCCTCCGAAAGTTCCTTAATAATGCCGAGAAGCCTCCGAAAGTTCCTTAACAATGCCAAGAAGCCTCTGAAAGCTCCTTAATATTGCCGATAAGCCTCGACGAAAAAATTTAGTCATAAAAAACAAATCTGTTGAGAAATACTTTTTTAAATTTTATTTGATGATATAAGTTATATTTTAATAATAATTTAAGTTTACCAGGATTATTGGAATATTGAAACACCATCATTATAACTGCTGCAACTGACTGTGATGCTTGGCTTTCTACTTCTTCTCCATCATAATGGCGAGCTAGAAATACATTTTTATAACACATAAATAAAATATTTATGTAAGTATATTTTCAATATTTATTTTGTGCTACAATAATATACATACTGATTGTAAATGGAAGTATATAAAAGCACAGAAGATTGATTATTTCTTGGTGAAGGATGACTGGGAAGACAGCAACACAAGACGCAGCCAGATAAGGAAGGTTATCTATCATATCGTGTTCCAAGAACGGCAGCAAACAGCCCAAGCATTGGAGTATTGACTGACCAAATGCTAAAAATATGCAATCAAATTATGAACAGTAAAATGATATACCATCATAGTTCAGAGATTAATGATCAAAAATGTTTATCAAAAATTAGTTCTTAACATAAGTCACATTTATAATATAAAACATATTCTTAAAAGCATAGAAAACTTTTTAACTTTTACAAAAGCATAAATATTCTAACACTTTGAATTACTATCGTAACTCTTTTTACTCCTCACTAACCCATGGGGATATAGTGGGGAGTTATGATTTCGCAATTTTTAAGGGTATTTTTTTTATTGCAGATTATCAACTAGTATCATGCTGAGATTGTGGTCTGAAAGTTTCATCACAATGTATCTGTGTGTGTGTTATGTACGGCGTGTTCGTTTTTACTTTATCGATTATAGACTAAAGTACTCATTCGATTCTATTAAAATTTTGCAAATTTTTATATCTAATACTCACTTAGACCCCATTAGATTTTGAAGGATATCTGAATAGTGCTTCTCAATTTTTTTAACTGTCAAATATTTCAAAGTGATTGAAATTTTTATTTTCAAATTGGTAAAAAGGCACACCTACATAAAATGGCATTGAAGAGTTATCAAGTTTTCATAATAAAATATTTAAATAAAAAATAATTTAACAAACTCATTTCATGGAAATGCTGAAAATATTCCATACAAAATTTGAATACTTTATAAAATGACTTGTTAGTGAGGAGTTTAGCGTTGGCCACAACCCACTCGTTTATCCATATTTTAGGGAAATATAAACAATTACCTTGTACACCATATTGAACTAAAGAAGCAACATCAACTAATTGTGAGATAGCACTATAGAGTCCCTTGTAGTCCAAGTTGGGATACAGATTCATTCTATTTTGATCATTTTCTGGATTCCTCAACATCTCCAGCGGAGAACTCGGAACATCTTTTAGAACAGCTGAAATGAAACAACTCATTGATTATATTTCGTTTCCCCAACCACAATGAAACAGAAATTTTAACACAGCTCAATTATAATGGCAAATATATTTCTTCTAAAATAAAAGAAGTAACAAAAAATAATTCTGTAATAATCTATTTTAATTAATTAAAATCCAACATTCTCATCCAGATATTTAGCACAGATTTACAGATTTATTTATTTTTATAGAATTTTGCTTAAGAGGGTGACTGCTGCCAACGTACCTATTTTTTCAATTTGAATTTGCATTATTACTACAAAACGAATCATATTGAAAAAAATAACCTAGATAGTTTGGATAATTAGAAAAATATACCTTAACTTTTTAATTATGTTCTGTAGGAAAATAATAAGCATAACCCGATTTTTGACATTTATCTTAAATTTCTAAAAAACTATAAGGTATAGAGCATTATATTTTTTTAAAAATTAAAGAAGATCAAAATATCAGGAAAAATACGATGAAAGATTAAGTTGATAAACCAAAAAAACTTTATTTCGCAATGGCGCTGAATGGAAAATAAATGTTTTTTAGGTTTATTTACTAAACCTAAAGCATTAATGCAAAGTAACATCGTATTTTTCTAGATATTTTTGTGTTTATCAATATCTTTAGCAGGCGGGGTTTGTTGGGGGGAGCCCATCCGGCAAACCCCGAGCCCGCCTGCGTAAATAGATTTGCAAGTAAGTGCGGGTAAAGAGGTGCTAACGCGCCTGAGATACCCGGGTAAGCGGTGGGTGACTTTCAGTGTCTTTATCAATTTAAAAAAATATATGAAAATCGGGATATGCCATTATTTTTCTACAAAAATTTATACAGAACATTTTCAAAAAGTAAAGATATATTTTTCTTTATTAATTCCCAAACTATCTAAATTATTTTTTTCATAACGATTTGATAAGAAATAATGATGGTATATCAAATTGAAAAATAGGTACGTTGGCAGCAGTCCCCCCCTTAAGAAACTTTGTAGGAGTTCTTTTTTAAATAGTATATGAAAAATCAAAACAAAAACCTCTGTATAACTTGTACATTTTAGAATGTTTACGAGCTTCCATTCATCTTCAGTAAAAATGTATTATAACTAATTAATTTTTTGTTTTTTTGTAAACATTTCTCTTTTGCTCACTCCAATATGTATCAGGGTTTATATAGAAGTCACAGTAAATAGAAGCATTATTTAAAAAAATATAAATATTTATTTATAAAAGAACTTACTAAGAAGAGTTTGTGAAAAATATTTGACAGTATTTGCAATGTCGATCCCCGAAGGCAACGGTTGTATTCCATGTAGCAATCTCAACTGACAGTCATGCAGACTGCGAATTTTCGCTGTAACTGAAATACACCCAAAATAACTTCAAAACATTTTGTTAATAAAACAAATGAATAAAAAATGGTTTCGAGAAAACTATTGTTTGACCAAAAATTATATTTTTAAGAAACAAGACTATGCAATTGTTAAATGTGAAATGGCAATTTCAAGTTTATTATTTTACGATTAATACAAATACAAATTACCTTCATGATTCACCTCATGATGATATAATAATTATATATATGATAAATTTTCAATGTTGGTGGCCTTTGGATAAATTGCTATTTTTATTTGTAGAAAAATTAAGGAATAAAAAATAACTTCTACATAATTCATCCAATCAAAATTAATTACCTATTATTATTTAATGATATTTTCACTTAGATATGAAATTTAATTTTAGAAATAATTTAACTCAATTGCAAAGTGATTAAATAAAATGTAAAGCTCTGGTATCCATATTTTTTACAACTAAAGGAATATATCGGTTATAATAAAATTGACTGACAATACACAAAAAGAAATAAAATAGCTAAAATATAACAATACGCCCAATAATAAAATATGCCCCTTAGATTAAAAAATCTGGAAAACATCTTGTAAGAACATTTCACAATATTGCAAGAAAAAAATATATATATGAAATACATATACTAATCTAAAATTTATTTTAATTTTTGTACCTACTACCTTGTATGCATTTGGTTTATTTTAATTTTTGTACTTTATAATTTGAAATGTTATACACAGTGATGTAATTATTTTTTTAAAATTAATCGTGTAAAATAATTGTAGGTTTAATCCTGTTTATTTTACCTAAATAAATAAAATAAAATAAAATCACTGTTTTTTTCTGTAAACTTTTTATGATTTATTACATGAGGAAAAACTTGATAAAGCTTTATTACAATATTATTCCTGGATGTTTTTAAAAACACAATGTTTTAACACGATGTTTTTAATTTATTGTGATAAGAAGTATGTACCTATACTGAGCAAATATTTCAATTTAAATTATATTTGTAATTAAACCACATACAAAATATCCTTCAATGTAAATCAAATACAGAATATTCAAATTGAGTAGTGAATCTCAAAAGTAAGATATGTTGATAAAAATCATATGTTAGATAACCAAGTTGACAAGAATTGCACATAAATAAACCATGAAGGTATTAAAATGATCATAAAGTTTAGTTTATTATCCAAAACAAGTATTTTACAGGGACAAAAGTCATAAATTATTTAGCAAGCGATGATTTTTCACGTTTTAAGTCAACTTTGATAAGCAGTTTATCAATAAAAATAAGTTTTATCGTAGAACTTACATGCCGCTGCTCTAGTGCCCATGTTGATGAGCTGAATCTTGAAGCTTCCCTGCATTTATGTAATAGCAAGCCGCCACCACTAACGGTCAAACAAAATAAAATATTTTGAACCCGAAGTCACCCTACCACCCCCTTTTGCCGGCTGTTTCCCTATTACTTCCGCGAAAATCGAAATTTCAACTCGCGCGTGTAACGAAAACAGGAAAACGCCCGTTTATTTTTCACCAACCACCCCTTAATAAACATCGTAAAAGTATTATAATTTATGTATTGACACTCTTCATATCACGGCAGAGTAAAGAGAAAACAGAGCGATGGATCTCGCTTATTGCGCATTTATCGAAAACAATTCATTCGCTTTTAAAATGTCACGGACATCATTATGTAATGTTTTTCGGACATTCTGGGTCGAAGTTGACACTCCCGGTTTGTTGACAACACGCAGCTTCCGAAACGATTTGGTCGTGGGATGAGAAAGGAGTTCTTTGGTGAGAAAATCAATACGAGATTTGGGACATGTGCGCATCCAACTGTCGTTTAAATACGTCGTGTTTCAACAATATATATGGCATATATGCCGTTATCCTCATCATAACACGCAAATAATTTTAAATAATTAATATATTGAACAATTATTTGATTATTAACGTAAACAAGATAAAAATGACAGGTGTCGTGTGTTGATTGACAATCAGCTGATTGATGGGACTCCCCTGTTTATAGAGATACCATAGATTTTTATTATAATATACTAGCAAATTTTGTATGAATCGAAGTGAGGCATTTTTCCGGGGGATGTTTTGGTTGGCACACCACATCGTTTTTCTATAGAGAATAACGACTAATGTGAATTGTTTTCGGATTTATTTGTCGAAAATAACGCATTGTTTATAAAGATTTAGGGAACAGTTATCTAGGATGTGTTGAAATGTTTTTTCAAAAAAAATTGATATTTTTCACTCGTTCTGAATTTATTTCATAACAAATGAATGTTTCTTGATAAGTTAGCTTATTGCTTCACATTTACTTTCCCGACCAGCGCCTGGTATAAAAAAATAGTCATAAATAAATGAGTCAATAATAGAGTATTTTTTGACATTCATGTATTTATTTGAATATTTTGAAAGAAGAAAATCTAAGAAGCTTGAAAAATCGACGAGCATGTATGAATCGATCATGGATGTAAAGGAAGCTAGGAATGTGTACGAAAGTAGAGGAGTATGGAGCTCGGTTCTCTCTGCTTACCCCAAAAGGGATATGACGTGATGGTATGTATGTATGTATATACTAGTTCCATGAAACACATAAGATTCAACTGTCAATAGCGATTGTATAATTGTATTCATTCATTCATACCATCACGGCATATCACACAATGTGGGTTAACCAGCGAAAGGTGTGCGGGTGTGCATTGCCTTATAAAAGGGAGCACAACACATCTGTGTATACCCACACACCATGCAGTCTCGTCTCACCCAAAAATGCACTACATTCAGAATGGGTGGTGAACCTCATTGCTGAACTATGTGAAATGTTATTGTTGCCTGTAGTATTTTTGATTACCTGACTCTTACGGGACACCCGAAAACAATAAAAGAAAAGAGTGGAAGCACTATTCTAAGTCGGTGCCTCACAGCTATTTATTTAACACCGGTCAAGTTGACAGTCGAAAACAGACACGCGTCGTGTCAGGGCAGATGATGTTCACCGAACGGCTGAAGGATGCATATTCGCATTCCTCATGCCCAGAAAGCCTCCGAACCATGTCAGGAGACATCGATCGGGCCCGCTTCACGACAGCCGTGCTCCAAACGCTGTTGAGTCGCGCTGGAGCCCGGAGCAACGGCCTGCATCTCCTTAATCCACGCCGCCATTTCGTTAAATTCTTGAAGAATATCGTCCCGAAGATATTCTTCGAGTATTCTACCCTACTGATTGTATTAAGCAATGTCGGCACTAAATTCAATTTTTACTAAAAATGTTTAAAAAAATTCTGATATGTAATTTATTTGTCTTAGTATATAAAAATTTCGTGTCACGAAAATTTGGAATAGTACATAAAATGAGGTCTATACAAAATGCGGTCTACAAGGGTCCGTGGCAGAATGTCTGCCTCGGCCCACTTGTTTATCCAACTGTCGATTCGTTCAAGAGAATGAAATTCTTTTGAAGGAAGAGGCAGTTTAAGTCCAAGACGCGTGTATGAAGGAACATTTTGTATGGCGTAGTGGACTTTTTGCATGCTAAAAACACCAACTTAGAGGCTTCACAGCAAGCTTCACAGCATAAACATAGACAAATACAAAATCTCAATTTAGTTTTTTCAAAAAAATTACAGAGATTCTGGAACATTTTTTATTAAGAAAAATATTTTTTTTTATGATAAATTTATGTGTTTAACTGCCTATATTTCCACAGTTTTTAAATATATCGAAAAAAGCCGAAACACCCCAACTAGATAATTTAATTTTCTATAAAAAATATTAATATTGTAGTAGTAAGTATACGAAAGAGAGAAAAAACTTTTAAACTTACCAAAAAATACCCGGACAATGAAAATATAAAGAGATATTATAAAAGATACAGAAATCTACTTACTCATTTAATAAAGAAAACCAAAGACAAATATTATGAATTAAAACACTTAAAAAACTGCCACGACAGTAAAAAAACATGGAATATAATAAATGAAATAACCTTGGAGGAGTTAATATGAATAACTAATAAAACCAAAAAGAAAATAGACATTAAACAAATAAATGATGGAAATAATATCATACAGGTAAATGGAAATCCAAAGCAATGCGCAAAAATATTCAATGAATATTTTGTATCCGTTGGAGAAAACTTGGCCAAAAATATAAATAAAAACTACACAAACGACCAAATTAACAATGATCTAAACAACCCTAACAATTTCTCTGAATTTAAAGAAACTAATGGTGGATCAGCGCCTGGACATGACGGAATAACTGCAGAACTATAAAAGAACGTGAGCCAACACATTTGTAAACCATTAACATTTATCATTAATTTAAGTCTTGCACTAGGAACATTTCCGACAGTATATAAAAAAGGTATAATCACACCAATTTACAAAAGCGGAAGTCAAGATATTGTTAGCAACTACATATAGGCCAATTACCCTTGTATCGAATATAGCAAAATTTTTTGAAAAAATTGTGAAAAAACAATTATTAAAATTTCTAAATGAAAAAAATATCATAAACAATCAACAATACGGATTCCGGGAAAATATGGGAACACAGGACGCCATTGCTGAATTAACATCCGAAATAATCGACGCTCTAGACAATAGAAAAAAATGTATAGGTATTTTTGTAGACCTAAGAAAAGCATTTGATAGTGTATCTCATACTAAATTAATTAATAAAATAAATGACATTGGATTGCAAAAGACAGTTAAAACTTGGTTCTATAGCTATCTCAATAACAGAGAACAATACACTAAAGTAAACAATCATATAAGTGAACCCCTAACAAGTAATTTCGGAATCCCACAAGGTACAGTTATAGGCCCAATACTATTTATAATCTACGTAAATGAAATATTTAATATTGATCTGAACGGAAAAATAATTTCATATGCCGACGACACTGTACTCATTTTTAAAGAAAATTCGTGGAAAAATGTAACATACTTAGCCAATAAAGGTATTAATAAACTCAAAATATGGTTCGATGATAATTTACTTTCATTAAACTCAGAAAAAACAGTTTTCGTTCCCTTTTGTTTAAACGTCAATGAAATAACGAATAATATCAACATAAATATAATACATACAAGAAAACGAAACTCAAAATAAAATAGCTAAAAAGGACGAAGTAAAATACCTTGGAATAACCATTGATAAAAATTTAAAATGGAAACACTTCATAGAGTTAACAAAAAATAGAATGAGAAAGTTAATTTACATATTTCTACAACTGCGTAATATACTGACAATCCAAAATTTAAAAATATTATACTTTGCCTTTGTACAATCTATTCTACAATATGGAATCCTTGGATGGGGTGGAACGTATAAAACTAATTTAAAACCGATTGAAATCACTCAGAAACTGATCATAAAAATAATCTTAAAGAAACCAATAGACTTTCCCTCCAATGAAGTATTCAAACAATTTCGTGTACTAAAGCTAAACAATTTATGTAAAAAATATACTCTTTTAACAACATTTAAAAAATATTATAGTGAAATACATGAAAACAACAATAGAACCAGATCGAAAAATAATATTGCTATCCCTCGCGTCAATACATCTGCAGCCCAGCACCACTTTACATACCTGGGAATAAAACATTTTAATGACCTTCCAGATGAATTGAGGAAAATGAAGGAATATATACAATTTAAAAATTCTATTATAAAACATATTAACAATTATAATTACATCCAGTGATGGATTTTTGTTTTGTTGTTTTTTTTTTATTTTATTTTAATTTTTTTATATTTCCAAATTACGCCAAATTGTGAGTGTAATTTTTTTTTTTTGGTGTTGAGTTGTGTGTACTTTTTTTTTTGATGATATGTTATGTGTATATATAATTTTTTGATGTTGTCTGTTATTATATAAGAAATATTGATTTTGTTTTTGATGAGTAATTTATTTGAATTTGTTCTTGATGTAATTAATGTATTTTTATTGTATTCCAGTATTTGCGGTTAGTGGTTTTTGTTTCGTGACGGTGGACGGTGAACGGTGAATGCCTGCTAGTGGGGCCCTGTGAACGGCAAATCTATGTTATTGAAATAAATGAACCGAAAAAATGACTGTGCTCCTCCCTCGAACACGAGATTTGATCTCAACTGAGGGATGAATAGATATTAAATAATTTAATTTTAAGATACTGTTTATAATTCTTTTTATCATTAATGTATAATTGTTAAAATAAAAAAAAATAAAAAAAAAAAATAAAAAAAAATAGTACATCTCATTTTTTTTAACAATTTTTATAAAAATTGAATTTAGTGACGACATCGCTTCATACAATTTGTATGGCAGTGGCCTATACACAATATCTATGAAACTCAATTATTTGATACTTAATCTCCAAACATACCATCATGATGTTTTCATATTCTGGGTAGGAAAAAAGGACTGACCTCCATACTATCCTATCTTGACATACATACCTACATGTGTTGTATAGAAAACAAAGTATCTTTAATTATTCAATAATTTTGATTTATGGGTTTAGAGTTTGGTACTTATTCTTCAACTATACATACTATCGCTATCGACAGTCTCATGTGTTACATGCAACTAGTCATAGAAAATTAAATTATCTAGTTGAGGAGTTTCGGCGTTTATTAATGGTTTTGGAAATATAAGCACATAAATTTGTCATAAGAAAAATGTTTTTCATAATAAAAAAATATTGTGAAACCCCGGAACTTTATCATAAAAATTTGTTGAAATAATGTATTTGTCTATACTTATACAAATTATCAGCATTCTAGCTTTTATGGTTTTTGAGATAAGTGGAAATATAGAATCAAAATTCCAAATTTTTATAACTGTCGGCCTTCGTGGCTCAGTTGGTCCTTAGTTAGTGTATTCTATGGTCCTGAGTTCAATTCCCGTTGGAAACACAGTTTTTAATTGTGTTTTCAGTCTGGATCTGTGAGATGATTAATATCGCAAGTCTCCAGAATGTGGCAACTTGTTATTGGGTGCATTTTAAATTAATATGATAGTTGCCCGAGAAGTAATAGAAAAAAAACTTAAACCCCCGAATGGTACAACTAGTACAACAAAGTCCACTAATCCATACAAAATTTCCTCTCATAGGGGTCTAAGGTTAATACTGTCGATTTATCAATCGAAATAAATTCTGTTGAACAAATCCACAGTTAGATAATATTGAAATATTTATGTAAGATTCGATAGTTGAATTAATCTCAATTCCACCCAAGGTTGAATTTAACCATCTACCGTTCTATCCTGGCATCCAATTCTCATTCTATCCTAGCATTCAATGCGTGTCCGGTTTGGCAGAAGTCTGCTCACTCCAAACAGGTGGATATAACGATAAACGAAACAGCACGAATAATTTCTGGATGTTTAAAGCCAACGCCAATCGAAAAGCTATACCCAATAATCGGAATCGCTCCACCTTACATACGACGAAGGACTGCTGCAGATGCAGAGATGTAAACAATTTTACGACCGAAGACACCCCTTGCATCACCATCAGCCAGTTACGTCGCGTCTCAAGTCTAGAAATAGTTTTATTAAAACTACCTCTCCTGTTGAGACCTGACCATAGAACACACTAACGACCTGACAGCAACGGAGAGAAGAACTATGGAAACTGGATTTTGGAGCGACGTCACAGACTAACTTACAAGAGGGTACACGATTGGGCCCATACTTTATGTGGACTACCCTCAATAGGCTGAGAGCTGGTGTCACTCGATGCAAGAAGAACCTCAAGAGGTGGGGGTACCTGCCTGCAGATGACGATGTTAATTGTGATTGTGGCGAAACCCAGGATGACAGCCACCTACTGATGTGTCCACTGATGAGGGGAGGCTGTACACCTAGGGACCTGATATGGCCAATAACAAAGCAATAAAATCCGCGGCTTACTGGAGCGGCAGAATTCAGTCCGGACACGGAAAGTAAGTATTCTCTCTTCTCTGGACTAGAACAGTTAATTAGAAGTAATTACCAATTTAAACTCATCTTTTGGACAGGATGCAAGGTAACAAAGGACAACCAAAATAAAACAAGACATTTTCTTTTTTAATATATTTATTTTAGACATCTATATAAGATTATGTACAACATTATCTTGTTGAGAAATTTTACAACAGCTCTTAAATTCTAAATAAACATTATCCCAAACCACATTTATGATCTATGTGTACAGCCGACTATCTTCAAACTATCTAAATCCGCAACAACTTGTAAAGTAAACATCTCCAAGTAAACTGTGGTTAATGTCTACGACTAATTTGGTCATAACATTTGCGTCACATTGAAGTCACCACAGACAATACATCTCAACAAAAACATTGCCTCGAGTGCAGCAAAGTAAACTTCCCAATACGTACACAATCGTACTGAGATAAAATTAATCATCATTCATTGTGTAACTTCTAATATGTAACCATATATTTTGTCTCTTTGGTGTAGACAAGGCAAGATGCTGCTGTTCTCGCTCAGATCATTGTCTATGATAAATCACCGTGACACGCATTCGACTTACGAACCATAAAGACGAATTACAACTTGGTATCATCCAAAAACAATCAACTCTACAATTAAACAGTGATATAATAAATATATTGTCCGACTACAATTTTCATTAAATACGTAATAATCTAAACATGATATAAATATTGAATCATAGCCATCGAGAGAACACATCAAATCAATTTATCAAATTTAAAGTGGTAATAATAATATATTATTATTCAAAGTATTCGGAAAATATTTAAAATGATCAATGAATGATACATTTGTTTAGGCGAAATTCATTTTTTTAAAAAACTTTTATTTTTTAAATACATCATTAGGAATGTCATTTAAAAATATATGTAGTATTATTTATGTATATAAATAATTTGAATATAATTTTTTGTTAGTATATAATAATATGTATATAATGTACCAATAACATTTATAATATTATAATGTTTCAACAGGAAAGCCGTTTTATTGATAAACAAGCAAAAATATTCTAGTTAACAATATTTATAAATATAATATATATTTTTTACAACAGTGTACCTAATGCTAGTAGCTAAATGTGAATAATCTAGTGCTAAAGAATGAATTGTTTTAAATATTAATTAAGACAAAATTTATGTACGTTAATGATTAAATATTAAAATTAAGAAAAGCATTATGAGTAGTATTATATCTGTGTTGGCTCAAAGCGATCTCTTAGAAAACATTGCTTCGAAACAAAAGCATAAATACTTACAAATTTTATAACTAGAATTCAAATAATAAAATCACAAAACGCTTAGGTAATAATACATATATGTAATTATTAAATAAAAAAAAAAATACCTTTTAAAAATTCAATAATAAATTTAATGTCTTTGTTATATAAACACTATCAAAAAATGTAGACAATTTTTATACAATATAATAAAAAAATATTTGAAAATAAGAAAATAATTAACTGAGGACATTAAATTTGGGGTTGTCAGCATTCTAAAATGCCGTTTGTCAATATTGTACAACAAAAAAATCTTATATGTGTATATACAAATAAAATATTATTTAATAAGAATATTAATAAATAAAAAAAACAACAATATTGTAATAATTAATGTATACGGTACATATAACAATCAACAACAAGAAACAGGATGAATGTGTAGACCCGGAAAGAAAAATAAGATATATTAATTGATTCCATATTTGACATGTTTCATGGTGTTGTACACTTTGAACTAGAGTTCAGATTAGATCATTTATACCACAACAAAATAAATCCCTAGACGAGAAATATGTTATCTACAAAAATAACACACAAAACATATTTGCACTCTGCTACATTATCAAGTAAATTTATTTTTATATTTATTGAAAGAAACACCAACAGAATGCTCCAATAATAAAGGTGTTATAATTGATTAAATTAACATTTAAGAATAAAAATAAAATTAGGTAACATGCTTCAGAAAAAATATTATGAAACAATCCACTATGCAGAATGGAAAACATCTCACAATGATTGTTGACTTGATTTTATCAAACGCTTGAAGGTGCTGAGGCTGTTTGAGAATATATGTCGAGGTTCCCAATTTTTGAGTGTAAAGAATTATAGATGTGCATCATTCTACTCGGTGGACTGCAATTTAATTATAATACAATATGTAGCTCGCTACACTGCATGTTGATGGTTGTTAGTAGAAAGTCCAGTTAAACATTATGAATTCATTGATTGAATCAAATTTGAATTTAACAAAGTTCAAATTGAGTATATTAAAATGGGCAATTCGCTCCCATTACGTTGCGTCTTTGTAAACACAACGTGGGAAGACACAAACATTTAAGTCTGATTATTCGGAAAAGCATTGAATGCATAATATATGCAATGAATTTTTGAACAAATCTGAATATACTGATGAAATGGTTTAAAACTCTCTAATCTGAACATCAAAACTGAATATTGTTATAGTTATTAAGCCATATTATTTTTTATTGTTTCCGTACGGTCTTAGTGAAGTAGATATACAACAATGCATATTAATGAAGTATATTATATGATATATATGTAGAAGGTAGGTGACTGATGTATATAAATCCATCTAATCTGTGAACTTGCGGTTTGGATTGCGTCCAAAGAGGGCAGAACGTACTTCAGGAACCAGCTGTTCTGCTACCATTTCAAGGCGTTTCTCCAGAGTGTTGGAAATCTATGAAAAGAAAATATATTTAGTTATATACTGGTATTACATATATTATGATGGTCTTCGATAGACCGATAGTGACTGTAATAATATCAATAATTGGGATTAATCAATAAGTCAGATGACTGGAATATCCTAATGGATACAAGAACAGAGAGATATAACCTTACAAAGGAGATCTGCATCTCGTCTCTTAGGCCTGACTTGACAATTTACTCTCTTTCATTGAAAAGAGTTATTTATGTGGAGCTGACTGTTACATGGGACACAAATATTCCAAAATACCACCAATACAAACTAAACAAGTACAAGGAACTGGTAGATAAAACAGTTCAAAATGGCTTTAGCACAAATATATATGCTGTAGAGTGCCTGCCTGTAAAATCTTTACATTCCTACTTCAAAGACCTGGGTCTCACTAGAGGTAAAATAAAAGAACTTTTGGATAAGGTGGTAAAAGCAGCATTATCCGCATCCTATTGGATTTGGTTGCACAGGGAAGTGGAGTATTAGGCGGAGATTGGTGGGTGAGTGGTTAGCATGACTGGAGTTATAAAGGGGCCCCTTAATCCCGCATACATGGTCGCAAGCCCATGTAGCTCGCTTGTTCTGAATGGTACTCTGGTCGTCTGTGCTCGTGGGCCTGTATTCACGAATCTAGTGAAACCAAGATTGCCTTTCTCTTTTGTATCTTATGTCATCATAAGTCATTTGACATTTGTACAGGTGTCTCAATACAAAATTCAGAAAAAAATTTTTTTTTACTGTGCTGGTAACACTGGTAAGTAGGAAGAAATTTACATTCAGCAATAAACTGTCCACTTGCACAGGATGCACAAAAATGTTTACTATACAATAAATTCATGTTCACCAGTGAAGCATGGACATAGTTGAAGTAGCATAAAAGTGTGGTACACGATAAATAACGGAATAAAAATGAGAATATATAAAATAAATTTTAGGTGGGTGGTAGCAGGGCGGTTAAAGCGCTGGGTTATCAATCCAGTATTTGCGAGTTTGAATCCTGCCATGACCGATTTCATTCACCTATAGTACAAGCATTTATGCTTAGTTTAGGGAATGTACGAGGATGTATATGTACTTGTTTCAAGGACATATTCATTCTTAAAAAAATATATAAAATAATATATTGTAATCAAAACACAAAAAAGTTATAAGTCAATTACAAAACAATAATTAGTGATGCAAACGAAGCAGAAACGGAAACAGATGTCCAAATTAATGAAACTGGAATTTTTTTGAAATAATAAATTTCTGATATTGTATTTTCCAATATTTATACCCATTTACAGGCTTCTAGTTTATATGGTTTTTGAGATAACTGTGTAACTATAAAATTGGGCAGATTGAGTTTTTTAATGTACAACTCCTGAAGATATAATAAACGGTATTGTTGTAACTTTATTTAGTCCCCATTAGGTTTCGATCTGTTCTTATTTATTATACTGTTAAGAGGGCGAATGCTGCCAACGTACCTATTTTTTCAATTTGATATACCATCATTATTACTAAACGAATCATTTTGAAAAAAATAACCTAGTTAGTTTGGATATTAATAAAGAGAAATATACCTTAACTTTTTGATTATGTTCTGTATATATTCTTGTAGGAAAATAATAAGCATACCCCAATTTTAGACATTTATCTTAAATTTCTAAAAAAATATAAGGTATAGAGCAATATTTTTTTTTATAAATTAAAGAAGAACAAAATACCTGGAAAAATATGATATGACTTTGCATTAACGCATCAGGTTAAGTAAATAAACCAAAAAAACTTTTATTACGCAATGGCGCTGAATGGAAAATAAATGTTTTTTAGGTTTATTTACTTAACCTGAAGCATTAATGCAACGTCACATCATATTTTTCTAGATATTTTTGTCTTCTTTAATTTGAAAAAAATATATATTACTCTACGCTTTATAGTTTATTAAAAATATATAATAAACGTTGAAAATCGGGGTATGCCATTATTTTTCTACAAGAATTTATACAGAACATTATCAAAAAGTTAAGGTATATTTTTGTTTATTAATATCCAAACTATCTAAATTATTTTTTTTTCAAAACGATTTGATAAGAAATAATGATGGTATATCAAATTGAAAAATAGGTACGTTGGCAGCAGTCCCCCCCTTAAGAATTTCATTTTAGTTTGTTTCCCATTATACAATTCCAAAAAAGAGAGATTTACATAAAAGGTATGATTTTATGGCGTTAATGTTTACAAGTACTTAAAGAATGTCTGATGATGCAGTGCGGGCAACTTGTAAAACATAAATAAACAACTTAAAAATATCTATTGGAAAAAAGCTTATTTGATCTGCCCGGGTTTCTGCGGCCAGTTTCTTGGTCTATTGATCATCTGCTGTTCTCACTACATGACCAGTCCAATTCCACTTTACAACAAGCAAGATGACATAAAACAAGTGGCAGGAGGTAAATGTTACATGATGGCCAACACTGGACAAATAATGACGGATGATGATGATATAATGTACCTTTATGCGCCCCTTAGCAGCGAGCAGTTCCACACCTCCACAACTGTCGGCAGGAAGGTTCTGTTCTGTGTCCACAGCGAGGCTCACATTCCTCTTCATCTTGTCCTTGTAGTCACTAGCAGCGCGCTCCAACACCTCTCCCATCAATGGCACGTCCACGGCTCGGACACGCACCAGCACTGCCGACTCCATCAACTGAATTAAAAAAAATTACTTTTTATATAAAGATGATCAGTCTTGATAAATTGTGATGAATGCAAGATTTTTTTTCCACAATAATACAAATAAAATTTAAAGCTCATCAATGATGAAATGAAAGTATTTTCAACATTTTTCTAGTGAATGTTCGTCACACATATTTAAAATTCAGCCTTAATTCTCCCAAAATTATATTAAAAATATCCTTTTTACAGCATTTTTTTTAAATTACTCCATAACGATGTGTCGTAGGGAAATAAATCTTTTAAATGCTTAAATAGTGTATAAAATCAAAGTGAATGACCAATAAAGTTTTTTCATTTTAACTAAGGTTTGTTCTTAAAATGCAAAAAATCAACAAATTTTGAGTTTCCCATAATTACGTATAAACCTTTTTTAACGCACGCGATAGTTACCCTTACTAATGCGTAACTGCATAGTGCATTGGGCGGTTTTAATATATCATATTTTCAGTCACTAGACTTAGCGTTATGTGTCCTCTTAAAGATATAATGTAAATTACATATATTTCAAAAAATGTAAACAATTAAAGCTTCTATCCCTTTTATTTAGTGGATAAAGTATTACTACTATGCGGAGTCAGTTTCAGCTGCTTTTATCCTCCTTAACTTTGGTAAAAGGGCATTTGCTGTGTAGTGGGTCCGGTTTAGTGGAATAAGCTTCTATATAGTTTTAGATTATTTATTTTATTTTTCATATATTGTTATTATGCGCCCTTCAAGTGAATACACAAAAATGGCGATATATAAATTATACATTTATTATCCAACTGTCGATTCATTCATGAGAATTTAATTCTCTTAATGAATCAACATTATTAAGCCAAGATGTGTGTACGAAGGAAAATTTTGTATGGTGTAGTGGACTTTTTGCATGCTAATAACACCAACTAGAGGCCTCGCAGCATATATGTTCCCATACATGGATTTACTCAGAATTCGGAGTGGAACATTTTATGTGAGTTTTGTGTGTGTGTGTGTGTCCCTTATAACTTTTGATCCGCTCAATTTACAGAGTTATAGGCCTACAAAACTTTTATACTCAGAATTGTGAATAAATTTATGAGTTTAACTGCCTATATTTCCATTTTTTTTTTTAAATATCGAAAAAAGCCGAAACACCCCAACTAGATAATTTAATTTTATATAAAAAATACAAACATTGTATTAGCACATCTCAAATTTTTTAACAATTTTTATAAAAATTGAATTTAGTGACGACATCACTTCATACAATTTGTATGGTAGTCGCCTATACGCAATATGTAAGAAGACTTAATAGTTTGATACTTCATCTCCAAACATACATACATACATACCATCATGCTATTTTCATATTCTGGGTAGGAAAAAAGGACCTTCCTCCATACTATCCTATCTTGACATACATACCTACATATGTTGTATAGAAAACAAAATATCTGACAATATTCAATAATTTGTATTTATGGGTTTATAGTTTGGTACATATTCTTCAACTATACATACTATCGCCATCGACAGTTGGATCTCATGTGTTACATGCAACTAGTTATTAAATTATTATATGAATATATAAAGTTGTGCAGTGCAGACCTGGAAAAGAGCCTGGACAGTGAGTGAGACCAGCAGGTCCTTGTATTCAGACGGGCGAGATGAAGCACTTGACAGGCGTGCCCTGGCAGCATCCATCACTCCGCGCACATGCTCCTCACGCACTCTCAACACCTTCAGACGGGCCTGGTTCAACATGTAAGATGACTGACTGCAAACATAAGAAAATATCATAATTATTCAGTATGCTATGGTGAGTTTATGAATCTTATATAAATTTATGAATAATTTCTATTTCGATAAATGTGTTGGAATGTCAAATAAAAATGAGTGAATATTTTTTAACAGATTTTTAATTATCTCAATAGAGACGAAGTTGGAATATTTATTGTAGGAGAACTGGGAAATCAAGGCACCTACAGGGCTTACGACCTGTCATCGGCTGGTTTACGTGATCACTTTATGCGCTTGCGCAACGTTCACCAATTATGCCTTTTTAATGAGATACCTATCAATTCAATTTTTGAAAGTTCTATATATTGCAATACTGAAATTCTTTTCGCTTGAGGAAATAAGGATTTTTACTAAAGCTACTTTGCGCAAGCGCATAAAGTGATTATGTAAACCAGCCGATGACAGGTCGTAAGCCCTGTAGGTGCCTTGATTTCCCGGTTATCCTACAGTAAATATTCCAACTTCGTCTCTATTGAGATAATTAAAAATCTGTTAAAAAATATCTTTGACTCCCGACAGGGAAAAAAATCCAATGTTTGCGCATATGCAATAATAAAAATATTCGATGAGTGAATATATTTTTTTTATTTGCATATACGCAAACATTGGATTTTTTTTCCTGTCGGAAGTCAAATGATGTCCAATGTTTGCGTACATGCAATTAAAAAAAATATATTTGATTTACATACACATTGGTACATGTAGGTAAACAAGCCAAAAATGAAATAATAATTCTGGCGCAGTTCAGAGGTGACATCTGTGCGAGACACCGTCACCTCATTTACAAGGACTGTTGCTTTCATTGTTTACAAATAAATCAACTTCTCAAAAGATGGCGTTACAAAAAGGTTTCTTCGTTACCTCATAGATGGCAATAGTATAATTTCATATTATTCAGGTGAAATTTTTACACATTATTCAAATATATAGGAATTTCAAAAATTACATTGATAAGGGAAGTCAATAAACGCATAATTGGTGAATGTTGCGCAAGCACATAATGTGATCACGTAAACCAGCCGATGACAGGTCATAAGCCCTGTAGGTGCCTGAATTCCTGGTTATCCCAACATAATATCCCACTTCGTTTCTATTGAGATGTTATTGTCAATAAAAATAAAAATGAGTGAGTTGCGGCCAACAACTTAACTCTCCTCTACATGAGCAAGTGAATACTTTATATATCATTATTCCATTTATAAAGGTTGACAACCTCTCCATGTATTTTTATGGAGCATCTATTTTTACCAACTGGTTAAGACATACATACCATCGTCCCTAACGGGGTAAGAAGAGATAATCCAAGACAACTTTTCAATCCTAGCATGCAACCATCGCCTCATCAACATATGTACATACATAATGTCATCATTTGTCTGTTGTTTAAGCTTCTTACAATTCCCTCTTTCAGAATGTGTTCACATGATCGAGCCATCCTTTTCTTGAAATTACCTTCTAATCGGCAAGTTTTCGTTGTTCTATTTTCTATCATTTGTGAAATGCACTAACAAAAATGATCAAAAATACAATTGACCAGTCGCCACTGGTAGTGGGTTTGTTTTACCATACAGGCAGGTAACGGGAACATATTAAACAGAGGCATTTTCTTTAAACTTATTTGATTACAGTGGTACCTTGACATAAGAGTGCCCCAACATACGAGTTTTTCGAGATACGAGCCGGCGAGCGAGTGATTTTTTGCTTTGAGTTACGAGCGAAATTCGAGATACGAGTTCGGTTTAGCAGGTCGGCCGGTAGCATCTAATCTTTTTAATGACACTTGCCTAACTCATTTCCAGAACATTCTGAGAGGGAGGAAGAAACAAACCTCCTTGGACATGTTTTTTTCTAAACGGCCTACAGGTGAAAGCGAGAAAAATGTAGCATTCTGAGAGGGAGGAAGAAACAAACCTCCTTGGTTTTTGTACAGTAAATATTTGTCATTAATAAATACGTTTTTATTATTCAAAACCACGTAACAAAAATAACTGGGGTGACATTTTGGGGGTTGGAACGGATTAATGGTAGTTTAATTGTTTTGTATGGGGAAATTTGCTTCGAGATACGAGTAATTCAAGATACGAGCAAGGTTGCGGAACGAATTAAACTCGTATGTCGAGGTACCACTGTATTTCTTCTTTTCTATTTATAGATACATAAAATGTGCCACAAAGTAATAGCTCAATCAATTCTCTTTCATTCATAATTAACATAATATATCTCCAAAGGTCTAAGTCAAAACAACAATTAGCATTCAGTCTGGAGACATTATGATGGAATGTTACAATGTAATAAAACTTGCATCTTCTTTTGAAGTTCCACTTGTTTCTCTTTCTTCTCATAGTACTCCATGATCTTGAGTCTCTGCTGTTGCACCAAGCGGCCCTTCTCAATGTTGAACTCTTCCTCTGCTTTGGCATCAATCTCTTCTGCCTTCTCATTGGCCTCCTGCTCGATGAAAGCCATCATGTGCTTTATCTGAAATTAAAAGAAACCAATTGAAACAAAAAAGAAACTCCAAGTTTGCTTATCACCATCTTGTTTTAATATTATGCCATTATTATATTAACAGCTATGTGATCTGAAATGAAAATTAATAGCATAGAATTAAGAAAAATATTATATATAATTTTACATTCTATTTAATTAAGTTCACAAACGTGACTTTGGTAAGTATTGATTTGCTTAGAGATATTAAACAAGATTACGTTGATATGTTATAAAAAAAATATAAAAATACTTGGTTAATGTTCTATTATATTTATTGGATTATTGACCCGTTTCGTGCAAAGCACATCGTCAGAATAATGCTCTACAAGACTGAGACTAGTGGTTATATATAATACACCTGTCATGTAAATTTTGTATATAACCACTAGTCTCAGTCTTGTAGAGCATTATTCTGACGATGTGCTTTGCACGAAACGCGTCAATAATCCAATAAATATAATAGAACATTAACCAAGTATTTTTATATTTTTTTTATAACATATCAACGTACAATGGAGTTCTATCAAGAATTGTCGATCGACAAACTAAACTTAGTTAAACAAGATTAATAAATATATACAGTTAACAATGGAAACACATTAAACTTTTTAGATCTTACTTTAAATATTATAGATAGTAAACTCAGCTTTGATATTTTTCCAAAACCAACATTTAGTGATAACATTATAAGTTGACTAGAAGACGTTAATTCATTAACAAGTCCGCCTTTTGGCTATTATAATGTTTTCTTTTGTACATGAAGTTTTGTATGAATTTTATTTTAGCCAATTAAGTTTTATTTTTATTATTATTATATATTTCTTTCATTCTTTGATTCGTCGTCTTTTGTCTGTTCCTTTGAGTAGAGATCAGCGGCAACTCTATATTAAGGGGGGGACTGCTGCTAACATACCTATTTTTTCAATTTGAATTTGCGTCATTACTACAAAACGAATCATTTTGAAAAAAATAACCTAGTTAGTTTGGATATTAATAAATAAAAATATACCTTAATTTTTTAATTATGTTCTGTATATATTCTTGTAGGAAAATAATAAGCATACCCCAATTTTTGACATTTATCTTAAATTTCTAAAGAACTATAAGGTATAGAGCATTATATTTTTTTATAAATTAAAGAAGACAAAAATATCTGGAAAAATACGATGTAACGTTGCATTAATGCATCAGGTTAAGTTAATAAACAAAAAAACTTATATTTCGCAATGGCGCTGAATGGAAAATAAAGGTTTTTTAGGTTTATTTTCTAAACCTGAAGCATTAATGCAACGTCACATCGTATTTTTCCAGATATTTTTGTCTTCTTTAATTAAAAAAAATATATATGTTGAACTACGCCTTATATTTTATTAAAAATATATAATAAACGTTGAAAATCGGGGTATGCCATTATTTTTCTACAAGAATTTATACAGAACATTATCAAAAAGTAAAGATACATTTTTCTTTATGAATACCCGCTATCTGAATTATTTTTTTCAAAACGATTCGATAAGAAATAATGATGGTATATCAAATTGAAAAATAGGTACGTTGGCAGCAGTCCCCCCCTTAAGTGCGTTGGTTCAATTGCACTACCAATTATTAAATTGTATATTCAAAAGATCAATATTATTAAAAATAGTTTTATAAATATTATTATTCTTTAATTTATTACTGTTATATTTTCTAAACAAATTAATTATTACCTATAGACTTTACACCCTTGCCATCGACATAATATTATGTAATCAACCGCAATACAAATATTATTATGAGAACATAAGGAAAGAATGTAAGATGAAGAAAGATATCATTAATAGAATGAAAGTGAACACACTGAGATGGTTTGGCCACATGGGTAGAATGAATGAGGAATGCCTGACGAAGAAAATATACAATGCGGATAGGAATGGATTGAGAGGCCGGGGCCGCCCAAGAAAGGGATGGCACGACCATGTGAATGATATTCTGAAAGACGGAAATGTTAGAAGCATGTATGAGACGATGCATGAATATTGACGAGGCGATGAATGTGTGCCAGGATAGAAAGATATGGCGTTCGGTTCTCTCTGCCTACCCCGTAAGGGACATGGCGTGATGGTATGTATGTATGGCGTGCGATATTGAATGAAAATGCACCAAGATAAATATTTTTTTAGTATAGCGTATGTAGGAACAGACAAAGACAGTCCCGTAGCAGGTGAGATAGAGATACTTGTACTGAATTTATTCCACAGACTTATGTGCTGCACCGAGTTTAAATATCATATCTTAGATGTACTTGGAATGTATACCCCCATCTCGCTTTATAATTTACTAGCCATTAGTATTGGAAGAGACGAGCGTCGCGTTTACATGTCAGCCGATTCCGTGACTAAAAGACGGGCATCATTTATTGTTGCCACTTAAGACCTTCATATCTTGGTAATTAATTCTTGATTGAGACGAAAATTGTATGAATAATATTTGCATACATTTCTCTTCACGACGTCCCGTCTTTCTATCAGTTCAACAATATTGTACAATAACATTATCACGCAAAAATGATAACCGTGTAAATTTGAGCGCGAATTACTGGACCACGGCACTGATTCCAATGTGAACTTCATTTTTAACGATGGTCAATATCGGGCGCGGTTTTGTTTGAAAACAAATTCTGTTTTATTTAAAAAATATTTGACAATAAATATTGTGACTTTTATACCTTTGTTTAAATATTTTATATTAAACAAAGGTAAAAAATTGCACTACCAAAAATGATCAAAAATACAATGGATGTTTTCAATTGATAATTAAATATCATTAAAAATCTAGCTGTGAATACACTTCTGATAATGGAGTTCTATCATGAAGTGACAGTTTTAAACATTAAAAAAGAGAAAATTAATGGTTTCACACCTCATGGAATAACAATATTGTATAAAAATGTTTTTTTTACGCATTATATTTTTTAAGAGGTAAGGAAAATTTTTATGCAACATAATAATCTCCATAGTCGAAGAAGAAGAATAATAATCTCATACCTATTTGCATCTAATTGGGGAAAGGTTTAAAATATGTATGGAGGTAAAAAAGGTGATTATTGTCAGTTCCCTCTGCCTACAGTATCATCATCATGAGGTTAAATATTTTAACATAATTCAAGTTTTTTGTAGCTGGAAAAACCTTTACCTAATTTAATTCTTCTTATCCATGCTTTTAATAACAAAATTCAAATGACCCCTACATACTCTACTTATTGGAGACCAATTTAAAGATTCATTTAAATTAAAATATCAACAAATTTACTTTGAATTTAGAATATTCACTATAGAAAAATTTCAATAAAGATCTGGGGGGCAAGTCTGGTCCAACCGGCGAAATCAAAACCCTAGTGATTACCCATATCATGGATATAATTATCATATGGAGTTCTATGACATCTAAAGATATTATAGAACTCTATATAATAATTATATCCATGATATGGGTAATCGTGAGGGTTTTGATTTCGCCGGTTAAACCAGACAACCCCCTGGGGAGCAATCAAAACCATCCATGTTATGTTATGGAGTTCTATGTCACAAGATGTTATAGAACTCCATAAGATAATTGTTTACCCATATCCACGATATGGGTAAACAAAGATGATTTTGATTCCGCCTGTTGGCCAGACTTACCTCCCTGAAAATAATCATAATCACCGCTTACTAAAAACTCCAAAATATTATTATCAACAATTTTTTTTTAGTCAATTACATACATAACATACAATCAATATTAGTTTTTATTCAGAAACATGATGCACTAACCACACCATTGTACAATCCAACGAAATTGAATGAATTAATTTAAAATCTAAAGTAATTAACATCAAATCAGTTTTAGAAGCTAACCACTCCCTCCTTAGGACAGGTTCAACGTAGTTTTATAAAAAGATAATTTGTGCACAGTTCATTAATATTTTTTTTAAATGTACCAAAAATTAAATCTATATAGGAAGACATCATTTAATTTCTTCATTTGGGTAAATGGATACTTCGTCATCCACCCATCGGATCAGTTATTAAAGAGTATCAAAATGTTTTGAATTTCTTAAAGAATTTGAATTACATTTCTATTATGAGATTAAATTTTTGTATACTGTTTCTCACAGCGGTGAACCCAGGTTCAACTACATAACACTTACGCTACGTCCTACATAGGCGATTCAAAGCGAACGCGATTGCGAAGCGATGCGGTGCGGATACAAGCGAATTCAATGCGATGCGACAGCTCTGTCCTACGTGTGCGCGAATCGTTCCCTCTGCCGCTACGTATATAAAATACTCAAGAAGTATGTACGGCAGAGATAGATGGCGTTACAACAAAATAAACAAAAAATAATAAGATTGTTGTTCATAATTTCACCTATAGATGGCTGTAGTAAAAATTCCTTATTTTCAAGCGAAAAGAATTTCAGTATTACAATATATAGAACTTTCAAAATTGAATTGATAGGGATCTCATTAAAAAGGCATAATTGGTGAACGTTGCGCAAGCGCATAAAGTGATCACGTAAACCAGCCGATGACAGGTCGTAAGCCCTGTAGGTGCCTTGATTTCCCGGTTCTCCTACAGTAAATATTCCAACTTCGTCTCTATTGAGATAATTAAAAATCTGTTAATAAATATCTTTGACTCCCGACAGGGAAAAAAATCCAATGTTTGCGCATATGCAATAATAAAAATATTCGACTAATAATCTACAATGCACATTTTATTTAGAACAATGTATTTTATGAATTATTTGGCATGATTTTTGAAATATTGCAAATAAATAATAATAATAATAATAAGGACAATTTATAAAGCGCCGTTTAGTGACAACCGTGGTCACCTCAAGGGCGCTTTCAGTTTGCAAAAAAATAATTTAAAATTAGTCCTATAGCTAACACATTGAAAATGGTGAAACATAAAACTTTAAAAAATTCAATAAGTAAAATCCATCATATGTGTTTTTTTTAAATAAATAATGATTGAAAAATGGTTATTTTTTATTTAAGTTATCCTTGAATCCATTCCTCAAAGCTGGAAACATTTCAAAATGGAAATTTAAATTTGCCGTGGACCGGTCGCGTATTCATTGCCCCTATAGCGGAGATGTAAGAAACCTTATGATTATCCAGTTACAGCTTCTATGTATTGAGTGACACATCTGAAGTATACTGAAAGTTTACTTCCATATTATCTGTGCTTTGAATCGCCTACGTAGGACGTCGCGTTACATATGTAGGAGGGGTCGAAATGGAAAAAAAAAAAGATTCTGAAGGCTTTTTTTCAAGGTTTTTCTCCATGAAAGGACCTTTTGCATAATATGAATTCTTTATAAACAGAAATAACCATTACAATTGAAGTTTTTTCAATAAGGTACAGGAGAGGATGCACAATTTTAAGGTATTTCATACAAGCTGAAATTGGGAGTTATGAAATATAAAAATTATCATAGGCTGTCGTATAACAGTAATATTATTCATAAAAATATGCGAAATAACTTATAATGAGACGGAATGAACAAAAACTGACATTTTGCTGGCGAAATTAGAGGCCTTGGAGCTTGTCATATGACCAGACCGCGGGACTGATTTTAGATAATTTCGATCCGTTTCGATCATTTTTCATATTGAATACAATTTCCTCGTGCAAATAGTTATTAAAAAAACTTAATACGACCAAAACATCAAGACATAACAATATAAACATCGTAAAAAAAATCTTCCAGCAAGTAAGAAGACCACCATTGATCAGAGGAAATATCCAAGATGATAATTTGAAATATTACAGTACCTGCTTCTGAACATCAGCATCGCTGAGAGCCATGGTTAATCGATGATGTATTTAACACTTTATTTCAAAAAATAATCTCCTTTTAGCTAGGAGAAGGCAGACTAGTTAACGCCTTCAATAAAATCACGAAAAACTCTACCGAGTTCCTTCAGTTCAATGAATGATCATATGATTTGACAGTACTACCAAAATCAAATTAAATGATTTTGAAGTATTTTTATTTTTAAGAATTATTTCAACGAAATTGGGACACGATAAAATGAAAAAAATAATAATTGATTTTATACAAATCCAATAAATTCGATAAATAATATAAAAACAGAGTAAATTGCGAATAATTATTATTATGAACACAGTACATAAAACGATAACTTTTTTATGTTTCCGGTGTCGAAAATATGGCCACTCTATCTTTTAAGTTAATGTGGCGTTTAATTAAAATTAGTAATAAATGCCGTTGAAATTGTTTTAAATACTTGTACAATAAGACATTTTCAAATTGTGATTAAATAAGTTAAACCCCTATCGCTTAAAATAAAAACCTGTGAGTTGTACGTATTAGGTCGCAATTTGCTCAGCAATTTGGAGTCAACAAACTTTGTTTATTTAATTTTAAAGTTACATGTCATTCCCGATAAATTATTAAATTTTTAGTTTGTGAAGTGTATCTGTATTTTTTTCTTTAAAAAAATTCAATGTCAATTTTACTACAGTGCGCGTAGCTATGGAATGAAGTGTTGGTATTTTTTGTCTGTGAGGCTAGGTCGCCATTGTTTGACAATGGATTTGTAACCATGAAAGTTTATATTGGTGTTTTACATAAAAAGTGATCAGAAGACTCTCGAAAGACCCGATTATAGCTCGTCGCTTTTGTGTTTGTGTATTCTTTATTATTAATGAAGAAGCATTCCGAATATTCAAGAGATTGGAATCATACTACTCCTCATCAGCAACCCTGAACAGATGTAATTGTCTTGCTTTTTTCCTTTTACTTAAGTTATTTTCTCATATTATTTCCTTCAAATAACGCCCCATACTTTCGCTATTTCATCTCATGTATAATTTTTTGCGGTATCATAAAAAAACCCCGCTCAAAATACAGTTAACCGTGATTCTACTGCCATTGTCACCGATGCATAATCGTGTCAAAGTTTTCATTGAGTTAAAATATTCATTTTATTGTATTAAATTGCATATTTCCAGCTCTCCATTTAGGACTCTATTTGTGCAATTGTAAATACTCAAAGAAATTTTCAATAAAATTGACAATAACCTTAAAAATAAATGTTCAACTTAACCTATGTTGTGGTATTTTTTTCATGTAAAAAATGTAACAAAATTCAGATACGTACACGATTTGATAACTCCACATTAGTTTGATCCAATTTTTTATTATTTTATTTTCATTCTTGTGTATCAGATATTTTATTTTACTAGTCTCAAAGTTGGATTAAAAAAAATCATAAACAATTCTACGCTGCAGTTTTTTTTAATGAACTCTTTGACCGTGTAGAATCAACATTGTTACTGATCAATTTATTGATGGTGTAATGCGAACTAATATACCTTATATTTCTATAACTTTTTATGAATCATCCTAGTTCTCTGTGCAAAAGATGATATTTCTTTCAAATCTATGGGAGACCTTTTGACATACTACCCCGTTCATTCTTTATATAATTTACTTGGAGCTTACATATATGCAAAGTGAATTGAGCGCCATACACCTCTTTTCTAGCAAACATGACTTTCATTAAATAAATGCTCGTCAGTTGTTCAAGCTTCTTATATCTCTGGCTTTTTGAGTATACATTTTATCATACCATCATTTTCTACAGCGACCCCTGCTATTCACTCCATCTCTTACCCCCTTGTACATCTTGGAATGATTGAGAATATTTTTTCTTTAAAACCTGTACCTGTAAGGACAGGTAACCTGTACCTGTAAGGACAGGTAACCTGTACCTGTAAGGACAGGTAACCTGTACCTGTAAGATGTAAATAGGAATTCCTGCTTTGTTTTATTTATAAGTATAGGTATATGATGGAAATTATTTTCTGCATTAAACTAATGCTAAGTATTGAATGGGAGCAATGAAATATATATAGTCAAACTTAGATTTTAAAAGCAAAAGATTCAAGTGTAAACTAATGAAGCAAAATTGAATTTATGAAACTGATTTTTTTACCAAATTCTGTCCACTGTAGGTATAATTAATATAACCTCGGAAGAACCGATGAAAGCAGTACTTAATTATTTCATGCTTCATTCTTTCACACTCTGGTCTTCAATAGACCAATACTAATAATAAACACTTCCTTGCAACCTGCGCAAGTGGCAATTTCTTCCTACTAACCAGTGTTTCTAGCCCAGAGAATCAATATTAGCATGAGATATTTAATCAAATAAATCTCTCCTCCGCTGGGGATTGAACCCAGGACGCCTGCACAGAAACCAAAGTTTTTTTGTCTGCGGTGTCATGCAGTTTCACCAAGAATTGTTCATTGAAAATTTATCTAAATGGGTCTGAAATATAGCGCTGTAAGTATAATGTATTCATTTTATGTACCTACGCAGATGACAAAGTTTGGTAGCAAAACATCCCAAAAAGTTAGTGTTTAGTAAACAATTTGTATGAATGATATATATCAGCCTTCATGGCTCACTTGGTTGGATATCAGACTGCTGATCCTAAGGTCCAGGGTTTGATTCACGGTGGAGATACAGTTTTTAATTTATGTTTTCAGTCTGGATCTGCGAGTCGATTAATATTGTAAGTCTTCAGAATGTGGTGACTTGTTATTGAGTGTGTGTTAAATTGATATCTACTTACTTTACGAGTCCAACCCCTTCACCTCTAGGCTATCCCACTCCAGAATACTGCAACCCCAACGGCATTGTCATTAACCATCTTCAGGTCTTCTGCGCCGCACCTCACTGGCATATCTCGACAGATGAGGAGGTGTTCGTTGGTTTGTATCTCGCCGCAATTGCAGGAAACGTCCTCTTCTACCCTTATACCCCACCTGAGCATGTTCTCTTTGCATCTGGTGACATTGACGCGTAATCTATTAATTGATATCTAACATAGTATATCAATATGCCAATCAAGAAAAAAAACAAATTTGTGCTTTTTCCCATGGGACATGCTCAAGAAGTTTGCTGCTAACTATACCTGTTAGTTGCCCGAATAGCAATACTTAAATAAAGTATCTCTTTGTATTTTTCAATGCTATGAATGACCTGAGTGGAATGATAAGTCGGGGCCAGACGAGATAGAGTTGGCATGATCATATAAATGAGTTTTTAAAGATGGTAATATACGAAGTCAGGATAATAGGAGAGCATGTATGGCGCGATGCATGGGTGTAAATGAGGCAAAACATGTATTTCAAGATAGAGGAGTCTGGCGTTCGATTCACTCTGCCTACCCCAAGTAGGGATACGGCTTGAAGGTGTGTACGTGTACGAATGACCTGATATTATAATTGAAAGACGAATTATTGCAGAAATAAATAGTATACTACCCATTATCCATTTCTGTTGAAACCAAAATTGTCATTCTTAATGCAATACATATTTGTCTCCGTGATCTCATTTTTGTGACTGAAATACTTTTTTAGATGACACATGAATGTAGTAGGGCTAGTCATAATAGTAGGATGAATGCTTTAGAAATGACATCAC
Source organism: Molanna angustata (assembly GCA_963576475.1). Classification (NCBI taxonomy): domain Eukaryota; kingdom Metazoa; phylum Arthropoda; class Insecta; order Trichoptera; family Molannidae; genus Molanna; species Molanna angustata. Next base: position 5,784,523 of record OY754981.1, read on the forward strand.
TAAGATGAATGTAATGTAACAGAACAATGTAATAATCAAAAAGGAGAGATTGCAACATTAAGAAAGATATTATTATTTGGATTATTCAGAAATACATTTTAGCAGTAAAAAATATTAAGGTGTATACAAGACAGGGACTGCCTAAGAAAATATCATAATGGGCATATTAATGTGCTTTAAGAATTGACTAGTATATGTGGCTCATAGTTCTGTCTGCCTACCCCAAACAGAAAAACAGTATGGCAGTACATACTATGTAAAAACCAAGCAGCTATCTTGATATGATAATCATCATCACTAGCGCTACAGTCCGCTACAGTCCCTGGCTTCCTCCAGAAATTGTCTCCATCCCTCCCTATCTACCGCCAGTCTTATCCAATTTATCAGGTCCATTTCTCTTATATCGCACAGTTCGTCGTCCAGTCATCTCAATCTAGGTCTGCTTCTACTTCTTCTCCCTTTGATACAGGTGCCTAATACCTTTTTTGGAGTATGGTCATCATCCATCCGGCAAACATTTCCAAGCCAACGTAGGCGCTGAATTTTTATAAATTGGACTACATTTGTTTCAATGTAAATTACCTCTAACTCGTGATTTTACCATATTCTCTCCATCGTTAGTTGGGCCAAAGATTTTGTCCTTAATATCTTCCTTTCAAACACCAATAACATATTTTCGTCCTTTCCAGTCAGTGCCCAACATTTCACTCTGTATGTTAAGACTGCTCGGAGAAGAGTTTTGTATATAAGGACCTTAATATTTCGCGAGATTCATCTTGACATGAGATGTTTGTGTAGCCCATAGTAACATCTATTAGTCACTTTTATTCCCACGCTAATATTATTGTCCGAGGTGACCAATGATCCCAGGTATGTGAAGAATCCAACAGATTGTACCTGATGTTCACCCATCAATATCTCCTCACTTCCTCTCATTGGAGTGTCTTCTTGATATAATGGTATACATAGTTATTGTATACTATTAAGTACGTTATATATCAAATGGAGTACGTAGTCAGATGTAATGGAAAGCCATTGATTTGTATCTTGGCAGATATCCGTGTGTCCACATCCAGTTTAGGTACCTGATTATTCAATTCCAATTAAATTTATCTTTAATTTGTTCAGTCATTATTTTTATGACTTCTATCATAATTTTTCTGCATCATTATCAATTTTATATCAGTGTTGTTGTTTACTATGTAAAGATAATTTTTGTATACCAAATATTTGAATGTAAAGAAACCAATTGATGTCTGTTGTCAGGATTTAAATATAATGGCATTCTGTTCTCTCTGCCTACATCATTTAGAGACACAATGTGATGATGTGAAAATATTTATCAAGAAGGTAATTGTATGGATTACTTAAAATATGATGCATGTAATAATTTAAAGATGGGTCGGTGGCAGTTGCTAACACGCTGGACACGAGCTCTAACTAGCTTTGACCAATTTCTTTCACTTATAATTCAAGCATTTTAAGCATTTTTTTTTTACCCTCAACCTGACTTATTTACCGTCTCAACCATCATTAAAATATACCTCAACAATTAGAGGATTATGGACATTCCTCAACGTCCATAATAACTTCATTTAAGGACTTGTCGACGTTCCTCAATGCCGCGGTATTTAAAACACACTATAGGGAAATACTTTAAAATTTGCATAGCAGAGGCATCTATGGTGGACAATTTTAACTAAACTCCTATTTCTTGAACCCCTTCACTTTATTCATTTTATTTCCCGCTATTTAACAGATTCAACAAAAACAATTTAAAAAATAACACAATAAACAAGACATATTTCCCTTTACCCGAGAGCAAGTTCTCTTACGTGTAAACTAGTTACATATGTGGTTTTTTTTTGCCAATGGAATGTAATATAATAATTTAGTGAAACACTGTACTAGGCTTTTAATTTTTTAAACTAAAAAATGTTATTAGTAGGGCACGGATAAATATGTATTAAAAAATTCAAAATATGTACATAAGTATAATGTGGACAAAAAATGTAAAATATGGAAAATATGTAGTATAAAATAAGAATATCTTTCATATTAAACATTGTTTATTGCATGTTTATTGTGAAAAATTACTATGCAGTAACTGCAGTTACATTAAAAAGATTATAAAAATATAGCGAAATGTTCAGGTAATTCAAATAAAAAAAAATGAAGTTTCATTCATCTTTCTCTAAATCTGTCTTATTAAATTGATTGCAGTACACAATCAAATGCTTTTTTAAATCATCGAAATTAAAACTTTGTCTAAATATACTAATGTTGGCTGAATAAATATAGCCTAAAAAAACTTAATATAGCCTAATATTGGCTGAAAGATCTTAATAAAATGGAAAATATGGATGGTTGTGATATTTTTTTTGTAAATTATGGACTTAACCATGAAATATGGAAAATAAAAATTAGTTTTTCACAATCTATATGTTGAAGAAAAAAAGGGACATTTTCTTGTACTGTATTGTCTGTGTTTGAATAGTGTTTGACTTGACTTGTTTTGTACTTGTACAGGAAGGTGGTTGCTGTTAAAATATTTCAGAATAAAGAAACCATCGTGTGTGTGTGGTAATCTTTCGTCTTTTACTTTCATTAAAAACCACTTATTTGCACTTGAATATCCCAACAGGTTATGGGTCCAAGTGTGTGAACTTAAAAAGAGTGCTAAGAAGATCGTGGTTTATAATTTGTGTTTTATAATTTGTGATAGTGACAGAAGCACGTGTTCTTTGTACGCGGCTATGGAGACCACATCGCAAATCAAATTCGTCGGTAACAACTACAGGCAGTGGAAGTTTCAAATTTCCTGTGCATTAAAGGCCAAGGGTGCATATGATGTTCTGAGTACAAATAAACCGCCAAAGGAAGAAAAGACAGAGAGAGAAGTATGGGAAAAGCGTGATGCTCTAGCAATGTATATAATGTCTTCAGCAATGGACTATAACATCATACATGTTATAGAGTCATGCAACAGTGCGAAAGAAATCTTGGAAAAATTGGATGCAATATATGACAGAAAGGGTGAATTAGGAAAAATATTGTTGTATGAAAAATTCTCTACGTGCAAATTAGATACTAATGAAAATGTTGCTTCATATATTTCAAGAATTGAAAACATTGCAAAACAACTACGAGACGCCGGAGAAAATGTTAGTGACCTATTTATAATTACAAAAATTGTTGGTGGACTACCAGAAAAATACAAATCATTTCGACAAGCATGGTTATCGATGGAAGAGGCTAAACAAACAATAAACAATCTTACGGCCAGACTAGTCGATGAAGAGATGTCAAATAAAGAAGAAATGACTGCATTGTCAACTTCAAAGAAGTGGGATCAATCCAAAAAGAAATTCAAGAAGATCAACATAAAGTGTTTTAATTGTAATAAGAAAGGGCACTTTGCGAAAAATTGTTGGGCTGATAAAAAGGACAAAGAAAAGAGAAATTCAGCATTTAATGTGAGTGATGACTGCTGTGATACAAGTGACTGGCTACTCGATAGTGGAGCGTCAGCACATATGACAAGTAATCGGAGCTACTTTACAAATATGAAAGAAATAGAACCACTTTCTGTTATACTTGGTGACAACAGTGAACTACAAGTGATAGGAATCGGAAATATAAATATTAAAAACTATGTCGATGGACATTGGTACGATTCCATGATGAAGGATGTATGGTACGTTCCAAACTTGAAAAGGAACTTGTTTTCTGAAGGTGTTGTAACAAAATTAGGAATGAAGGTTACAAAAGAAGGAAACACAGCAAAAATATTCAATAAAGGTAGTTTAGTTTTGATTGCTCAAAGATCTTCTAACAACTTATATAAAATGTTAATAAAAACAGTTACAAATAACAAAGAACTGAACTCTGTAGACATTCAAAGATGGCATGAGAGACTGGGACACATCAATTTCAAAACAGTGAATGAAATGATTAAGTCTGGTGTTATTAAAGCCACAATGTGTAATATCGAACAATTTTGTGAAGCGTGTTGTTATGGGAAGCAAGCACGTAAGTCATTTAAAACGACAGAAACTCCGAACATTAGTAATAGTGAAGTAATTTTCAGCGACCTGTGTGGACCGTTCAATGTAGAATCAGTTAGTGGAGCTAAATACTTTATAACTTTTACAGATGGGAAGAGTAATTATAAAGTTGTTAAATTCCTCAAGTATAAAGATGAAGCTTTAAGCGCTTTTCAAGCATATGTTGCCTTTGTGGAGACTAATTTCAATATACGTGTCAAGAGACTACACACTGATAATGGCACTGAGTACTGTAACCGAAACTTCAAACACTTTATAGATACGAAAGGCATTGTTCATGAGAGAACGGCGCCATATACTCCTGAACAAAATGGGAAGAGCGAGCGCGCCAATCGAACCATAATGGAGAAAGTGCGCTCCATGCTTCATGCTAGAGACTTGCCAAAATACCTGTGGGCAGAGGCAGTGAACACCTCCGTGTACATCCTCAATAGGACAACTGACAAAGATGGTACGTCTCCATATGAAAAGTTGACAGGAAGAGCACCAATTGTAACACACTTAAGAACATTCAGTTCAACTGCATATGTACATATACCAAAAGAAAAACGTACAAAACTAGATCCAAAGAGTCGTAAATTGATACTCGTTGGGTATGAAGGAATTTCAGAGAATTACAGATTATTCGACATAAAAACAAGAAATATAACAATATCTCATGATGTAATCTTCAATGAAGACGAACCGTGTCAAATCCAGGAGTCAGAACATATTGACAGCCTGACTCCATTATTATATGATCAACAAGAAGATGATTACTCATTAGAAGTCCAGGATACCAACTCTGATATCACATCTAAACAACCAGAAGACACATTGCTAACAGATGATTCTGTAAAGGATCCTAGTGAAGATGAGATTGAAATTCGTGCCGAAAGAAGTACTAATTTGAGACCTAGACATAACTTAAAAAAACCAAAAAGGTATGAAATAAATCTAGTTGAAAGTATTCACATTCCAGAAACATACCAAGAAGCCATAAACAATGAAAACTCTTCAGAATGGAAGAAAGCTATAGACGAAGAACTTGATGCTCATGAAAAAAATGGAACTTGGAAATTATTGCCTCGACTGGTGGGTAAAAGAGTCATCGATTCGAAGTGGATTTTCAAAGTGAAAGAAGAGACACATGGAATAAGGTACAAAGCAAGACTTTGTGCCAAAGGTTGCTCACAAAAAGAGACTGATTACACTGAGACATTCTCACCTACTGTAAAGTATGATTCAATTAGGTTAATGTTTTCAATGGCTGCAGAAAAGAATTATAAGATGATACAATTTGATGTCAAAACAGCATTTCTTTATGGAGAACTAAAAGAAGAAGTGTATATGAACTGTCCAGAAGGATCACATGCTGACCCAGGTTTAGTTTGTAAATTGGTCAAGTCATTGTATGGTCTGAAGCAAGCTCCAAGATGTTGGAATCTTAAATTTAAAGAAATATTACAAAAATTAAACAACTTGATTCTGATCAATGTGTGTTTAGGACAAACAATGACTTTTCCAAGACTGTATTTTTGTTGCTATATGTTGATGATGGTTTGTTGATGTCTGAAAGTACTGATGAGATGTTATCTATTGTAAAAGATCTGTCGAGCAATTTTAATATTATTGTTAACATGAAACCTACTTGTTATATTGGTATGTTTATTGAGAACCTCGACAATGGTATTTTCATACATCAGTGTAAATATATAGATAAAATTGTTGAAACTTTTGGACTAAGTAATGCTAAGTCTGCTGTTATACCAGCAGACCCAAACAAGTATCGAGGTCTGGTTAAGGGGGAGCAGAGCGATGAAAGTGTTCCTTATAGGGAAGCTGTAGGCTCACTTCTCTATATTGCGACAGTGAGTCGACCAGATATAATGTATGCAGTTAGTGTATTGAGTAGATTTTTAAATTGTAACAGTAAAATACATTGGACTGCAGTAAAGAAAGTCATAAATTATTTGAATACTACAAGAGAATATGGTCTCTTTTATAAACAAAATATGTCTAATAACATAAGTGTATATTCAGACTCAGATTACGGGGGTTGCATGGACACAAGAAGAAGTACAACGGGCTATATAGTTATGAAAAACGGGGCTGCTATATCTTGGTCTAGTAAAAGACAACCAAGTGTAGCATTATCTACTATGGAAGCCGAATTCATGGCAGCATGTGAAGCAACAAAACAGATTTTGTGGACAAAACAATTTTTAATTGATATTTATCATATTACAGAAATATGTCCAATTACTTTGAATATTGATAATCAAAGTTGCATAAGTTACATTAAGAATGGTAATATAAATAAACGTTCCAAACACATTGATATTAAATATAACTTTATTAAAGAAAAATATGATACAAACATTATTGCATTGGAATATGTTCCTACAGATATGCAGCTGAGTGATTTGTGTACTAAAGCACTTCATAAAACTAGATTTGAATTTTTAAGGCAATTGATTGGAATTATTAAGATGTAGATATAATATATTAAAAGTATACTACTTATGTATGTAGTAAGTTTCATTGTTAGATTGATTAGATTATAAGTAATCTACTTTTAAGTTTATGTTATAAAAGAAATGTCCTTTTTGGGGGAGTGTTGAAGAAAAAAAGGGACATTTTCTTGTACTGTATTGTCTGTGTTTGAATAGTGTTTGACTTGACTTGTTTTGTACTTGTACAGGAAGGTGGTTGCTGTTAAAATATTTCAGAATAAAGAAACCATCGTGTGTGTGTGGTAATCTTTCGTCTTTTACTTTCATAAAAAACCACTTATTTGCACTTGAATATCCCAACACTATATATGATAATCTAGGTAGAGAACACATACGAGAACGAAAATGGTGTAAAATAAAAATATGTATTTACATATTAATCCGGGCCCTAGTTATTAGGTATTGTATAAAATGGTGTAAAATAAAAATATGTATTTACATATTAATCCGGGCCCTAGTTATTAGGTATTGTATAAAATGGTGTAAAATAAAAATATGTATTTACATATTAATCCGGGCCCTAGTTATTAGGTATTGTATAAAATGGTGTAAAATAAAAATATGTATTTACATATTAATCCAGGCCCTAGTTATTAGGTATTGTATAAAATGGTGTAAAATAAAAATATGTATTTACATATTAATCCGGGCCCTAGTTATTAGGTATTGTATAAAATGGTGTAAAATAAAAATATGTATTTACATATTAATCCGGGCCCTAGTTATTAGGTATTGTATAAAATGGTGTAAAATAAAAATATGTATTTACATATTAATCCGGGCCCTAGTTATTAGGTATTGTATAAAATGGTGTAAAATAAAAATATGTATTTACATATTAATCCGGGCCCTAGTTATTAGGTATTGTATAAAATGGTGTAAAATAAAAATATTTATTTACATATTAATCCGGGCCCTAGTTATTAGGTATTGTATAAAATAAGGTGTTGTATTTCCAAACAAAATAAAATACAAAATTCTTAGCTAAAGAACTTGATACGATGGAGCTTTTCACAAGGGTATATCAAATATTTTAAAGGTAGAAAAATGTACAATAATGATATATTCAACAAGAAATGTCATCAACTTATTATCAACAATGGCATGACATAGAATGAAATTGTCAACTGTGATGTTGGTTTTCATACTTGTATATAAATTGCAGAAAAAAACCTTTATGTCTTTTTATATACCTTCAAACACATTGGTGCCAAATGATAAAAATGTCGCCCAAAAACCTTTCATAAAAATAGACACTTTTTGGCAGAAAAACGCCTATCCCTCCAATTCCATTTGTAGAAATAGTGGTACCGCATTTTTAATTGGTTTTTTCAGTTTGGATCTGTAAGACGGTTAGTATTGTAAGTCACCAAAATGTGGCAACTTGTGGGTGCGTGTTAAATTAATTTTTCACGCAGTACCTGTTAGTTTCCTGAGAAGTAATATAATAATAAAATAAAATATTGTGTGTGTTTCAGGTTATGGCAAACTTAAACTTCCAGCAGCCGCCACGCAGCATAGCGGGGGGTAGTCTGGTGTCTCGAGGCGGTGCAGGGGGTGGGGGAGGGGGCGGCCCCCCCCTCGGGTTCGGAGCCTCCGCCTTCCCCCAGCCGCCGCCCCCTCCCAGCGCACCGCCGACACTCAACTCACAGACGCCCCAGAGACAGCCCCAGCAGCTCTTCGGACAGAGAAGTTTCGCCGACAGGAGGACGCAGGCCATGCCGGGCGTAACCAATTCTAATTCTATGGTAAAAATCATCCTTCACTGATTGGTTTTTGCGAGAATGTGTGTCCCCAGATTGATAGTTTTTTATGACATACAATGCCCCCAAGTCAAATTGAAAACGCTGTTCGTTTTCGCCAAGCGCTAATTTTTTTTGCATGGGATTTGACGTTTGTTGTTTGTTATTGTAGAAAAAATTTCTACAACAAACGTCAAATCACATACAAAAAAAAAATAGCGCTTGGCGATAACGAACAGCGTTTTCAATTTGACTCAGGGCCAATGTCATACGGTGACGAACTGCATACAACTAAATTCTGAAAACAAATAAAAACACTAAAATGAGCATATGCCGACTGCCGTGGCACAGTTGATAAGCCGTTCAGTTTCTGTGCAGGCGTCCTGGGTTAGATTCGTAGGAGAGGAGAAATTTATTTAAATTCATTTCTCACGCAAATATTGCTTCTCTGGGCTGGAAACACTGGTTAGTTGGAAAAAATTGCCATACGGCAATAAACTCACCATTTATGCAGGGTGCAAGGAAGTGTTCATTATTATTATATACATTAGGATGTACCCTATTTTTCAAGATGTATTTTTTTAAAACGCATAGGCTCTTATTTTTTTCATTTGGTCCGAGAGCTCTTAGTGTGAATGGTTGTGTATCGTGTGCACTCGTACTCGCTAAGAATTATGTTCCTTTGATAATGCCCAGTGTTATTTGGGCGAAACGTCAGGTGATAAACAGTCCTTCTCAGGACGACTATCACGCACGGGTTAACCTAGAAAATAATTTTACATCTTACACCCGTGAAAATCCAAAAGTAAACATACATAACGTTAAAATGCAAGAGAAAACAAGAGGATATGAGATAATGCAATGATCTTCAACAGATCGATACCGGTCAGTGCCAGTGTTAAATTATATAGTGAAACTAAAACTAATAAGTGTTTTCATTTATACCATTAATTAAAACTTAAGACCTCAAAAGGACCATGCTACCATAGTCTTACTTACTTACTCAGCCTCTTCTTGAGTCCAGTATTGGACAAAGGCCTCCCGCTTGGACTTCCACTGGTCTCTATCCTGTGCCATTCTTCGCCATTCAGGACCTGCCACTTTTTTTATGTCATCGGACCATCTCGTCTGGGGCCTTCCCACGCTTCTGCTTCCCGTTCTTGGCCTCCAGTCCATCACAATTTTTGTCCATCGTCCATCTGACATCCGAGATACATGACCCGCCCAACTCCACTTTAACTCCGCTATTCTTTTGGCCACATCCGCTACTCCTGTGTTCTTCCTAATCCATTCATTAGTTTTGTGGTCCCTTAGCGAGATATTCAACATTCTTCTTTCCATCGCTCTTTGTGTCACTGTTAGCTTTTCCATCATTTTCTTAGTAAATGCGGATGTTTCAAAGCCATAAGTGAGCACAGGGAGTACACACACGTCAAAAACTTTTTTCTTTAAGTGGATTGGGATATTTGTAGATTTAAGAACATTTGATAATTTTCTGAACGCTGCCCATCCTAGACCTCTTCTTTCTATTTCAGCTTCTAAATTATATCTTCCCAGTTTCACGGTGTGACCGAGGTAGACATATGATTCTACTCTGCCAATATCTTGACCATCAATTTTTATGGGTTCTGAACCTATAGAGGACATAATTTTTGTCTTATTAATGTTCATTTTTAGTCCCACTCTAATGCATTGATTCTTGAGGTCATGTTAACATTAATTTAATTTCTTGCTCTGTATTGGCAAATAGGACAATGTCATCAGCGAATCTAAGGTTGTTCAGTTTTTCTCCGTTTATGTTGATACCATAGTTGGTCCAGTCTAATTCTCGGAAAACGTCTTCTAATGCCAGGGTGGATAATTTGGACGAGATCGTATCTCCCTGCCTAATTCCTCTTTTTATATTAATTTTTGGAGTAGGCTCATGTAACTGTATTGTGGAAGTTGCTTTGTCATTTATGTTTTTCAGGATACTAGAATACCTATAGTCCACTCTGCAGTTTTCCAAACCCTTCATAACTGCCCAAATCTCAACTGAATCAAATGCCTTCTCAAAGTCTATAAATGCAAGAACCAATGGCATATTGTATTCGTTGTGTTTTTGTATTATGTTTTTCAGGGTTTGTAGGTGGTCATTAGTTCCATATCCCTTTCGAAAGCCAGCCTGCTCTCTTGGTTGGTAACTATCCAGTTTTGTTGTTAGTCTGTTATTTATTACTCGTGTGAACAACTTATATAGATGTGAAAGTATACTAATGGGTCTATAGTTTTCCAATTGTCTTTTATCTCCCTTTTTAAATAATAAAGTAATAGCGGCATTATTCCAATCGGTTGGTATTATTCCACTGTCCAAGCATTTGTTAAACAAGGCTGTGATTATATTAATAAGATCTTCCCCACCAAATTTTATCTCTTCAATCACTATATCATCGTCTCCTGGTGACTTGCTGTTTTTCATTTTCTTCATGGCATGAAAAATTTCATCTTTGGTGATTTCTGGGAGATCTTCTGAGCCAACTTTGACGTTCACGATTCTTGGTCTGGGTGCCTCAATTCTTCTTTCCTCTTGTATCTGGCTAGAGTATAGTTTAGTATAGAAGGCTTCTACAATATTAGGGAGCTCTGCCATGATATTTTGTTTACCATCTCCTAGCTTTCTTTGAAATACTTTTGCTCCCCCATTTCTGCTATAATGTGTTCCACGAGTGCATCATTATATTTTGTGATATCCTTTCGAATTTCTCTTCGAATGGTTTTGTTTAGTTCTTTATATTCTTGGCATCTGAATAAACCTTTGTGCCTCATTTGCCTTCGTTGGTCCAATAATTTTCTAGTCTGGGGTGATATTTTACATTCATGTATCTTTGGTGTTTTGATGTTATTGATGGCTCTATGTATGTTCTCTTTGATATTTGTATAGATGTATATTGATTCGGATAGATCTATTGGGTTTTTATTTAATTCTGATTTAAATGATGCTTTGTATGCTTCTTTATTATTCTGTACAATCTTCCCGATTTCCCCTGTACTTCTTTTCTTCAATATCTTTAGTCTTTCTAGTTTTGTATTGATGCATATATTCGTTCTCACCATTCTGTGATCGCTTCCTGTTGAGAAAGCATTCAGTACATTCACATCTTTGACTATATTCTTATGACTTGCCATTATGTAGTCAATTTCATTCAGAGTTCTCCCATTGGGACTCATCCATGTCCATTTCCTTTGAGGTTTCTTTTGGAAAAATGTATTCATGGCATACAAGTTTTGTTCTTGAATAAAGTTTAGCAATAGTTTTCCTCTTTCATTTTTTGTGCCATATCCGTGCAGTCCAACGTTTTTCTCGTCTGGGTCTTCCTTCCTTCCCAATTTAGCATTAAAATCACCAATCACTAGTGTGTATTTTGTCATATTTTCCCTCAAGCATTTATTCAGGTCGTCAAAAAATTCTTCTATCTCATCTTCTGACGCGTCTGATGTAGGTGCTTACACTTGAATTATTTTGATTGAATACCGTGTGTTTATTTTTAGTATCAAATATACGATTCTCTCTGATATGCCTTTAATGGTAGTTATGTGTCTTGTTAGTTTTTTGTTGACCAGGAATCCAACACCACCATAAGTGATATTGTCATGTCCCTTATAAAAGAACATGTGTCCTGACGTCAACGTTTTACATTCCTCTCCATGTCTCTTCACCTCTGATGACCCAAGTATATAAGTCCTTATGGTGTACGTAGCTAGGGTCAGTTTTAGTTGGTAGCCTGGCTTTATCCAGTGATTCTTAGCACCCTCTGTCTGCGCCTTAATCTGGCCGCTACCTTGACCAGAGGTTAGCAGACTGCTGGGGACTGAGGGCCTTCCTTTTTGTTTCCTGTCCATGGGGGTTTTGGCAGTTGAAACACCACGCTTGCCAAACGTGTTGGTGAGTCTTCCGTTTTCGTTAGCCTTGTAGAGCATATAAACCGCCGGGACATATTAACATACATCCCAACCATCTATACCCTCACCAAGTTTCCAGGGGCACCACTTGGAGGTGAAAATCGGAAAAATGGGAACAGCTATCGTGCCGTATCCTTTGTTCTCTTCTAAAAAAGCCCAAGAGATCCGTCCAACAGCTGCCCCCCCTTTGCCCCCATACCATAGTCTACCCTTAACATATAATCCCAATTTTAAACGGAAAGATGTTTTTCTAACTGATGTTTGAACTCGTCATCAATCATCATTCTACATTAAACCATTTTATAATACCTTCCATATCCGATTGATTCCTAACAGCTGAACGACAAAAATAATCATTCACCATATATTGATTGATTCTTTTACTACTTTGCAGGTGGGTGTGAGAGGAGGTCTCCAGGGGGTTGTGTTGGGAGGAGGTGATGGGTCAGGCGGTGTTGCTCCCCCCCTCCTGGACCCCAGTGAGTTCCCCTCCCTCACAGCCAGAGGACAGGGAGACCAGCCACACCATCACATAGCACCGCCAGGAACTAAACCATACGGTGAGAGACATACATACCTTTATGTCATTCTTTATTTTGTGGGTGACCTGTGATTTAATAGACATACATTATTGACATGATGGCGGGTTACTACCATGAAGGAATTTTCACAATCAACCAAAATAATGTGATATCAATAGAATTGATACAATATGCCTATCTTGTTAATTGAATTTTAAAAATAAATATTTAAATATTGGTTTAAGACATAATATGTAACATCAATTAAAATAAAGCTAACTGTCTTACTTACAAACGTAAACTATATATAGTACCTGGTAATAGAGCGTGATAAATGAAAAAGTTTACTTATAAACTGTTAGTATCTTTATTACACCTATATTTATTAGACGTCAAATTAGGACGGGCCGAGAGATTGTTTAGCGCTTGACTAACGCGTCATACCAAATATTTCAAAATGGCGGATACTTTCACACATGATCCGACGCATATTTGAAATTGACAGAAAATGTTCACACTTGTAATGTTTTTCCTTGTTATTCTTCATCGCAATCGTCTTCAAATTGACTCAACACGGCATAACATGGTGTTTGTTTTCATTTCTCAATGTCACTTAACGTCAGACATTCAATAGATTACATGCATTTATTCATTTTTTGACATCTGTGAAACCAATGCGGCCATATGAAAAAATAAATGAGGGTGTTCATAAACAATTCGGTGAACTATTTAGTCACATCTTAGTATACGTTTATTTTTTAGTTAGATTTTTTAATACCGATTTTAAATATTTTTGTCGTGATTAACTACTAGTTGCGCGTTTAGGAAGCTTTTAACAAAATCTAATAAGTAAGACCGTGAATATTTACATCTGATACTTCTCTTTAGACATTGGTAGATTAGAAAGAAAATCTTTGCCAAATGAAATGGCAAGCTTTTTACTAATTGAATGATTACCAGTAGAACCTACATATAAACTTATTATATAATAATTACATTGTGAGATGTATCAATACCCTTTATCCATTCTTTTCACCTTGAGTGCTTCGCACCTTGTCTCCAGGCGGTTGCTGTCTCGCATATCGTATACCACAAATTCACTATTTATTAAGCTACGTATCCATATTTTGTCCCACCTTAGTTGTTGTTGGAGCAAATGGACTGTATGAAGGGATTAAAAATCGGGAATTGAAGGGTAAACAATATTTCGAAAGGATCATAGAACAATGAAGGTAAATTGTACTTACCGCCAGCTGCGACGAACCAAAATGAAGACGAAACTAGAATGTTATTTGCAGCACAGGAACACAAAACACTACACGAAGAAAACTATGTAGAAAAAATACTCTAAAATGTAGGTAAACTGATTACATATATGTAGGGTAAGTGTACTGTGTCGTCTCTCGAACTTAACTCGCTATACTGTTTGTATGTGGGTAGTCTTCCTTTTGTAACATTTCTTCTCGGCTAGGCAGGTTGGCATACATTGTCTATGATAGGGATATGGATAAGGAGAGTATTCAAATGGATATCCCTAACAGTTGTTGCCGTTTTAATTTTTACTAAGTCATAGAACCGTAAAATTTTCCAAATTTGCGATTAAATCAATTTAAGATGAATTTGATAGTATTTAACTATATTTTTACTCTAAATGTGCACTAAGATAAAATATATAAGCAAAAGTTGTACTGTAGAAAACATCAGGTGATTAATGTTATAGGATAAGTGGACTGTATAAAAAACAATCTCACCGATATTTCCTATTATCCTGGTTCACAATGATTCTTTTTTTCTGTACACTGGTCGAAACATCCACACGCGGTGATCTTCAAACTTGTACTAAACTTTTTTCATTTGTCACTTATTGTCACACAAAATTATTGTGTGACAATAAGTGATACACGGAAATATCCTTCGACATATACTTTGCCTAAAATATGTAAATATGAGGCATTGATTTCAACCCACGTTTCACTCACCCAACCAACGACCAACTTTGAAATATGTTTTTTTGACATTTACAAAGTTGCAAACATAGCGCTGTCTATAAAAAAAACATAACTATATATCTGAGAAAAGGATGGCAAATGCATTAAAGAATATAGTTTTCCTGGATATGAGTAGGATAACTATATTTTACAACAAATTTCTATGTCGTGGACACTAGTGACCAAAGTGAGGTGAGTGGTTATATACATATAAGCTGTTCATTTTATCATTGTGCAGACATAGCTTAGAGTCCTATTTGATTGTTTGTTACAGTTGGTATGGTAAAGCAGCCAACAGCGGAGCAGAGTGAGTTCACCATGTCCTCCGAGGACTTCCCTGCGCTGCCTGGGACGTCAGCGGGCGGAGCGCCGGGTCCCGGCGGGGGTGGAGGGGGGGGCAGCATAGTAGGGGGGAGTGTAGGATCTGGCGGAGTAGGGATAGGTCCCACGGGGTCAGGGGGAGGCGGTCCCTCCGGCGCCGGCGGCTCCAGCGCCCCCCTCGGAATGGGGACAGGAGGAGGTCCTCAGGGAGGAGTCGGGGTAGCGTCCCAAGGACACCAGGACATGAGAGACGCAACAGGGGGGCTGCCATCGCAGCACGACCACACGGAAAGACACGGAGTACAGACCTTTCCCGATGGTAATATTTAAATCGATGAAACATTGATGATCGTTCACTAATGTTGTTAAGAAACACATCTATAACTATGGTGTTCTTGTTTTGTACAACACTCTAAAAAAGGATACATACATACCATCACGCCGTGTCCCTTACGGGGTAAGCAGAGAGAATCGAGCGCCATACTTTTCTATTTTTGCACACATTTCTGGCTTCCTTTACATCCATGCATCGTCTCATACAAGCTCGTCGATTGTTCAACCAAAATATATTTAATTATATTTCTAAAAACAAACAGCTGCTAATCCACGTCTCAGAAGGGAACTTGTTGCAGGAGTATGGTTTAAGACCAACAGGCCTAAAAAGAAAGAAAGAAGAAGATATAAAAGCATTATATTTATCAAACCAAACAAAAGCACTTCCAAACTCTTCATAATTTCAATATTTCCATTTCGTCTTACTCGCACACATTCACTGAGGATACTCGCGCACTTCCACTGAGGATACAATATGTATATTATGAAATGATGTAGTTACTTACCATTAATATACACTAATATTTACTAGCATTCTATTGTTGACAATCTCATTTTATTGAATAAAAATTTATCAATGCCAACCACCGTGGCACAGTTGGTAAGCTGTTCGGTTTCTTTGCGGGCATCCTGGGTTCAATTCCCAGCAGAGGAGAAATTTATTTAAATTCATTTCTCAGGCAAATATTGATTCTCTGGACTGTAAACACTGGTTAGTTGGAAGTAATTGAAGAAATTGCAATAGACTCGCCACTTGCGCAAGGTGCAAGGAAGTGTTCATGATTATTATTATCAATGTTTATGTAAAATTTTTACAGGTACAGTAAAACTCCATTTATCCAATCTCCTGCTATTGCTTTAAATAAATTTATACAGTTAATTCTTACAAAAAAGGAAAAGTTCTGATGTTTATGAACATTTTGTATGTTAAAACACTTACTTATTCTGTACAATTAAAGAAATTCAATTTCTTGATATTTGGTTTTCCGGATGAGGTGTAGTCCCAGTTGATTCTGATAATTGGAGTTCTAGTGTATACTAATCTAATATTTATTTAGTCGTATTATACAACAAAATATATTTGATGTAATGTTATTTCAGGAAAGGTTGGAAACATCCCGAGCAGTATGGTAGGCAACCAATTTGGCATCGTCGGTCTTTTGACGTTCATCAGAGCGGCTGAGACAGATCCCGAATTGGTGTCGTTGGCATTGGGGCAGGACCTCACCACACTGGGCCTTAATCTCAACTCACCAGATAACCTCTATCTCACCTTTGCTGGACCTTGGGCGGAAGCGCCCTGCAGGTAATCAATCGTAGAATAAGATAAACATACAACGGGACCGTATAGACTACTCCAGAATCCCTAATATTACAGATCGTCAAATGCCAATCCCAATAGTTTGAGTAAAAGTAATTTTAACTTCCCTTGTATGCTTTACTAGCGAAGCATTTTTTATTGTATCTTACCAGAAGGCAGACGCATCGCTTCTATATTCCTATAATTATCAATAATGCGCATGTATATTTAATTGACAAAAAAAGAATTTCATACATAGTTCAATCAAAGAATATATTTGATCTATGAAAAACTCAAATATCAACAGGTAAGTTTATAAAATCTTTAATTTGATTGAAGTAAATTTAGTTTCTTTCACAGTAAATTATTTTTTACTACGTGTAGTCTTAGATATGTATATGTTTGTAAAATAGTGTATTGTATATGTAATATATTGACTTGGAGATGCTCAGTTTACCTTTAACACTCGATGTTAGATATAACGTAGAGTACAGTAATCCTCGTTAACATATTATATATTCACAAATATATCTTAACATCCTCTCTACTCGGCTGGATACACACAACTATTGAAATATCATATCTCTTTCATACTCTCAATACACCACAGTATATTTATAATAAAAACATATTTTGGGAATTCACATTAATATTATGTCATTTCCCATCCCTACTGTCTACTCATGTTGGTCAGCAAATCTACCAATAGTATGTATATTATTATTATTGATTATTGTCATATTGGCAAGCTGTAGTGACTTAATGTATGTCATGAATTTGCATCATATATATCGCAGATGGGCGCCATATTAATACCTTCATGAAATATAGTATGTTTATTTAAGCTTCAGATAGCTATAAATGTTTTTTGTAATTAACTTCAAAATTAATACTGTGTAAAATTGTGATAAATGTAATGTGTTTCAGGCCGCAAGACATAGACTACCACGTTCCTCCCGAGTACCTGATTAACATGTCCATCAGAGAAAAGCTGGCGCCGGTCAAACTGAACCGGTATAAGGAAGATCTGCTGTTTTATCTCTTCTACTGTTTTGTTGGTGATGTACTGCAATTAGCCGCTGCAACTGAACTGTAAATATCACATTTTATCTAATCATACATAAACATAACATGTGCACTAATTGTCTATGAGATTATTTTAAAATGATTACCTAACTGAGCAAGTACAGTCAACCCAGAGTGATCCGACAAACATTTTGAAAGGTGGTGTCAGATGATCAAATTTGTTGGATTATAGAGTACTGCCACAAATCCCCTGTAGTTCGGAACTTTTTGAAAAAGTGTGCCTTGTCTTCTGACAGATTACATATAAAAATGGTATAATTCTATATGTACTACAAAACATGATGTGGAACTTAGTAACTTAAACAGAATAATAGACATAATATATTGTACATGTTACATAGGGTGCTGGATTAGAGGGTTTACCGGGGGTCCACTGTAGATGGGAAATTTTAAGAAATCAGAAAAACAATGTGTGAGATGCAAAATTTTATCCCGAGAGATACATTGAATTACTCTTATATACCCGTGTTACCATAAAATGGCATTTGCTATATGTGACATTCATGTATTTATTTAATTTCATTTAAGATACAACCGAGAGTGGAGGTACCACACGGAGGAGAAGGTGTGGATAACTCAGGCGCCCGGTGTTGCGACTTTGGAGAAGACAACAACGTACGAGCGCGGCACATACTACTACTTTGACGCGCACAGCTGGCGCAAGCAGACCAAGGAGTTCCACCTGGACTACAGCAAGCTGGAGGGGCGGCCCCAACTGCCCCAGCACTCTCAGCTGGATCTCGCCAAGCAGCACGCTCAACAGCACTTTCACTCGTAGCACAGCCGCCGACCCATACCACATCACATCTCCCCCGTACTGACATCCATCATGTATAAATCAACTACGTTCCACCCTCTTACTGCCCATCTTCAAACTTAACTATTAACATCCTAACATCGTTACAAACAAGTAGAAATTATATTATCATAATTATTTATTTAATACAATTCCATTATAAATAAAAACAATATGTTTATATTCTACATTTTTATTTATTGCTATCTCGTCTTTCTAACACATCACCAAGACTAAGATCCGAATTTATAAAGTGCACTAAGAATTTTCTCAATTACAAAATCTATACATTTTGATGTGATGTATTGACTTAAGTACTGAGAAAAGTTTATAAATATGGCCTTAAGTCTTGATAATGTACCAGTAAGATGTAATAGTTATTGAAAATTAACTAAATATGTACAATCTTAACATAAAGTTTTTACTTATAGTGATTTATATCAATATCCCAAAAAATTGTAAAACACATCAAACCTGTTAATTATTGCGTCATTATTTATTTGCTAGAATTTCATTCCAAATTAATATAGTTAAAAAAATATCTTTTGATTCTACATTATTATTTGAAATTTGGCCAATAGATATTTTACCTTATGAGGACATTATAGTCTCGATAATGTGTTCATAAGACAAAATAGCTATCGATGAAATTTTCCTAAAATGTACTATCATAACATATTGTTTTGAATACCTAAAGTAATTGTCGAAATATATTCATGATGAGCAACAAATGGATTTGTAAGATATAAACAGACTGCATTATGTCTTGTTAATGATTAGACATGCCTGTTAAAAAACAAACTCCTTGTGATATCACAGATAAAATCAGGCTAACCATACAGGAAGTCTGGTCTGTTTTTATCATATAAATTTATTCATGCTTATCGTTAATGTTTTAAGAAAAATACAATTTATTTTCATAGTCTTTTAACATTGAATATGTATATCAATTATTGTTAAAATTTACATATAATCTTGAAATGAATTTTGTCATTTCACTTTATCGTTGGAATCATTAAGTTCAAATACTTCAGAAAAACTTTATGTATATATAACTTTACTATCCCATATTTTAACGAACATATTTTTTAATTCATGTGTTAAAAATTTTATCCCAACCCTCTTAAGTACTTAATGAAATAATTTCTTATAACTTTTGAAATATGATAATGAAATTTCTACTCAAAGTGCGATAAATTTTATTGACGTCATTACATTACAAGTAAATGAACGCTTACTGAAACCTGCGTCATTTATTTTTTTATCAATACTTAACCATTTCTTATGATTGGTTATATTATACCCTACATTTTCTTTTTTATATGTATGTGGTCATCTGTCATTAAATCGCACAATTGTGTTGATCATTCTTGTATTGTGCGACGTCAATAATACCGACGTCTTCAAGTTTAAAAATCAGTGAATAACCCGTTTACGCCACCGTCTGAAAGTGCATTAACCATAAAGGCATTACTGTCTAAATTAGAAGTATCGCAGTATGAAGAGAATACATTAATATAATACGGACTAGTGTGAGAAAGACTCGTGTTATTAATGAATATGTTTGGTGCAAGTGTATAGATAGAACAGCTAACACCCAATATGCTACATGATTGAAAAATTTATCTACATTATTTGTAAATCAAAGTGATTTTGTCTCTAGCGATGAACGAAGGACATTTTTAAATAGAGTTATTGAATTACGATTGTGTTTTTATTTTGATAATACCATCATTTGAGTGGCGGCCATTCCCAATGACAAATACACACCGAAGATGAGAAGTTTTGTTTTTTATGTGAGGAGTTGACAAGCTACATATAAATACTATGTACTGTTTAATCAAACATTCGTTGTACTATTTACATATACATATATTTTTAATGATACCTACATCTCTCATGAAAAAAAATTATCCCTTATATGCATCACAGATATTTTATGTTTAATAATATTTGAAAGTGTATTATTTAAGCTGTTTGACAAAAGGGTAGCTTTTTACTCAATTTGTCTGATAGACAATACATCTTTCTTTAGTTTATGGTGTGAAAATAATCTTTGACAACCTTATTAAATTATTCAAATTCATACCTTTTTACGTTTTATTTAAAATTACACATAATAAGTGTATGTCAACCGTTAACAGATAAATAAAATTGAATCGTTTCAACAACATTTATTTCTTATAATAACTTTGAGTGTGTAACCGACAGCTTCACCAGGTTCTTTAATGCAAAATTTTATCTTGCTACAAAATCTTACCTCTGCTAGGTAACAGTTCAGTTCAGCAGGTGGTGGTAGATTAAACCAATCATCAAGAAGTTTTACAAAAACATTTGAGCACAATCCCATCTCACAGTTATTTCATTAATGTTTGTATACAGTTTCCTTTAAATTACATATCCATAGTCCACTGTCATATAAGACAATGATGCCTTTCAGCGTGATTATTCTCAAAAAGAGAGATATAGATCTTATACCGAAAACTGTTACAAAAATGCTATATTTCAACCATTTTTTTTTTTGATCACTGGCAAGTCGATGTGTCTATATCCAGTTGTTTTTTGATAGTATAAAATCCATTTTTCTCAGCAGTTATATTAGTCCTTATATTCAATTCATATTTTTTTATAATTTAAGATCATTTAGATGATAACATAATGTGTCAAAGAATCATCCTAGTTCAGTAAAATATCTTTTTTTCTTTAATGTAAATGCAAATCTCGGCATGAAACATGGATTTCAAGTAAATTATATGACAGCAATAATTATTTGTGACAATTCGGTTAAAACTATTCTAGGTATAAATAAAATACAAAATTGAATTATTATTGTACAGTTATGTGAATATTGTATTGAGATATTGTAAGATGAGTCGGTGGCAGAACGACCATCTCGTTGGATTAGTAATACAGTGGACACGGGTGTGAATCCTACTTTAACTGATTTTATTCATCTATAGCACAACCATTTACTTACGAATGTATGAGGAGGAAAGTAATTGCTCTGAAATATTTTAGATGTATTTAAAGAAATTATAATAAATACAAATTAAAATATAAGTAAATGGAAAGATTTGCCAAAGAATGGGAAGCATGAATGCATAATGTGAATAATAATTTGGAAGAAAAAAGAAAAGGATAAAAGATTTGGAAGGAGCCTGAACAATTGGTGTATAAAATGAGTGTCTGTAAGGATGAAGGTGTGTGGTGTTCAATTCTCTCTGCCTACTCTCCAGGGATCATAGTATGATGGTATGTTTACCTTTTGACATAATTTTTGTTTTTCAACATCGTTTAATAATAGGAAAAGTGAATCAAAACTATTTCAGAATTCTTTTTCTTCCAGTGTCTTCAGGTTTACTGTTATTAAACAGTATATCTCTCTATCTTCGGCGGCTCGAAACAACTCATCCACGGTCCTTATCCCCGTCCACTCTTGTATATAGCAGAATCATAAAATTCGCTTCCTGCCGACACCATGTTTTTCCTCGATTTTTCCTCAGTGATCAGATGCAGTAGTTCATATTTCTCTCCTCATTGGCGTCATATTTGTCCGAAGTATGACGCCTTTCAGATTTTAATTTACATCACCATTTCAGACATTTCATGGTGCTTATTTTGAGGGTCTATGATTCAACTCTGTACAAAAGCGTGGATCATACATAGCATCTGACCATTCTTTGCCGAAGTTTCAGATTCAGGTTGTCGTTGCAAAATATGGGATCTCAACCTCGGTTTTTATTCAAAAAGTCTTTGTTCGGCTTAGTTATATATCTAAATCAATTTAATAACTCTCTTAATATAAAACGTTGCGTAATAAATTGATATATTTACATTCTTTTTGATGCTTTTGTCCTCCATATCTCAAATCATTGTAAAGAAGACCAGACACAAGGTGATATTTTTTTTGTCATATTCCAAGTCGTTGAAATATGTTATTAAAAATATAATATCTTGGTAGGTACTCCACACAATGACACCGAGATTCTTTATTAAGTTTGCTGTGTACTTATTCAATTAATATTTGATACAAAGTATCCGTTACCTGAAATAATAACTCATTGGTTATTAACGCAGGGGTCCTAGTCAACGTGTATATTTAGCGATGGAAAAGATACAGCACAAATGTCACTTTCGTACATTGACTTTTCTTTCGTTCGCTAAATTGACACGTTGACTAGGCCCCCAGGTACAAGGTAAGAACTATGTAATGCGAACTACTAGAATCTTATTACAACGGTAGACTTTTTGACTGTACACATGCATTGGTATTTATGACATATTGGCATACAAAACAATAAATAAGCACATCATATCCTGCTAATTTCTTTAGTTTTGGAGAGTTTTTAACCCCTTGTTTATCACCAATCAAATTTTATCCGGATATATTCTATACTCAGTGTGGAAAATGAATGCCAGCAAGATTATCTAAATACTTCAATTGGTTGATTTTCGAATTACTGAAGGTATATTAAAAAAATATATCCCACAGTATTAATTCCATCTATTTGAGTTAATTATCACCAACAAATGGTCTCTTTATATTTGATATCATTAAATTATCAACATCATATTTATCAAAACTAATGTTTCTACCATGAAGGTACAATAGAGATTCTACATATTTATAATCTTATTTTGTACATTTTTTTATATTACCTGTACTAAACCTGCCTTTATGGTACTAGACCTTAGAAAACGCTCTATTAATTTTACCAATGTCTGAAGAGCTGTCAAAGTTGATATTAAATGCGAAAATTTTCAACACTAATAATAATAAGTAGTATTAAAAATAGTAAGTATCATACAATTACTTAAATAATATGTTGAGAAAACTAATTTATTTGTAAAATGTGATCAAATGCGAATACATAATAATCTTTTTCCTAACCTCAAATGACAAAGGTGTTGATAAAATTATTCCTGCAACCAATTCTCACTCACGCGCTATTTTCATTTAAAGACTAACTAAATCTAACCAAAAAATTAACGGGAATGGAGATTTACGTACACCTCATACTATTATTTCGTTGTCGTATTTTATTACATCCCGTATAAAATTCGGTTAGGTTTAGTTAGGGTTTAATGATGATAGCAACTAGTTGCTTTATAAATTGGTTGCAGGAAAAATTTTATCAACACCTTTGCCATTTGAGTTTTTTATGTATTAGTATTTGTCAAATCATTTGATCACATTTTTTCAAATTATATATGTCAACGTATTTTTATCTACTTTTGTGATTTTGAACTCTATTATTTTTTATGTTTAAATTATCGCAATAATTAATGTCAACCTTGACAGCTCATCCGACATTGGAAAAATGATAGGTACGTTTTCCACGGACTATTTGTTATGGTTTCTAAGGTCTTTTTCCTAACACAAGTCCTATCAATTACATAATAATGTTTACAGCCCAAAATATAGTCAATTTAATTCAGAAAAAAGTCAATACCTCAGTTGATAATGATTTGAGTTTTTTAATGTTATTTTATTATTGGTTCACTTATCTATTGTTTCTGTATATATATTAAATAATTATTTAAAATCCTTAAATATTTATTTTATGTGAAGAATTTATATGTATGCGTGTATATATTTATTTAATTAGTTTTAATATTCAGTGAACCCCCTATAATCCGCCCCCCCCCCTCCTGTAATCCGACATGCATATGCTGTCTATTGTGCTGTTTAATTTACTGAATTCCGTATTGTATGTTTTGTAGTATATTTATATAGAATCTAGCCATTTTTATATGTAATTTGTCAGATTACAAGGTACTCCTTTTTCAAAAATTAAAAAAAAGACTACAGGGGGTCTATGGCAGTAATCTATACTCCGACAAATTCCATCTTACGATACCGTCTTGCAGAACGTTTGTCGGATTACCACGGATGGACTGTATTTGTATCATTTAAAATAAAACATATAAATTAATTGTCTACGAGAGTAAAACAGATTTTGAAAAACAATAGCTACCTATATTTTTAGTTTTTGGGTGACAGTTCCCAGAGAACACAATTAGGCCAATTGGCCCTTTGTGATACCACAAATGTGTCTGTCCTCCACCTTCCTAAATCCAACCTAAAGCAGCCTGAGTGGCTCTAATGTCAGCAGAAGCTATTTCCATTAGGTCATCAGAGAGTTTCTCTCCTATTTCTAGAGTAGGACATTGACAGAGGAAGTGGACCACAGTCACTTTTTCCTCTTTGTCTTTGCATGCTCTGGAGCAATTGGCTAATGAGTCCCTCTTGAATTAGAGTATCTCTATATACATTCAAAATTACTTAACTCTTCTTACTTTAAGTTGCTAGAAGAAAGAAAATTACGCGTTTATCTAATCTTGTTAATTCTGATGCTAATTCATCGAAAATTCAGGCTTCCTTAAAACTCTATTTGGCTCCGAACATTCCAGTTCTCAACCAATGATAGACAGATCTGCGCAACATCATTTTATCCCTTCAACCTTCAGTTCTGTTATCCAATGATTGTTTCACAAATTGCTTCTACCTAATGCTCATTTACTTACAATTATCCTAAACAATAACTTCATAGGTTACATAGGATGTCATTCTTACAATCGAGCACTTCTACTTTGGTTGTTGTAAGTTATCAGTCATATTTAATTACATACAGACATTTGAAATCTACTCAAAAAGTATTTTTTTGATGATAGCAATCAATCTGTATGACACTAGTTTTGATGATAGCAATCAATCTGTATGACACTACATAGTTTTCATTAATAAATAAATATTGTTTGTTTTACAAACCAGTTTTGATATTTTGCAATGTTGTCAATTTGACATAAAACGTTGCAGGATGTACCTACATTTGGTGCAAACTAATTAACTGTTAATTTTTTGCTATTTACAATAATAATAAACATAGTCTCGGATTGATAATTTGACACTCATGTGAGGGATTGAGAATCAATAAGTTATATAATTTTTGTTGCTAATAATAATCATTCATTCAATTCAATTCAAAATAAATCATAACTACTCACAGCAATTTGTTTTGTTTCAAAACAATATGTTTTAATATTTGCTTTTTTAACTATAATTTCAGTATTAGTATATTATTAGTATATTATACAATAATTCAAATTGAAGGAACTGAAATATCATATCATGTTTTTTAAAACTTAATACGACAGCAAATAAAATAAGATGATTAATTTCGGATCGTAAATAGATACACATTTATGAATAGTAATTTACTGGATTTTGATACAAAACGTACACATTTATTAGAAAAAACAATAAATCCAGGAATATCTTTTAAATGATGGCATCAATCTTCTACAATCTTACATTTAAGCCAGTTGCAGACCAAAAGCTAAGTTAGTGTGGCTTAGCTCGCATAGCTGAAGTCGTTTTTCATACAAGTCTGCAGAGCTAGTATGAAAAATGATAACAGCTATGCAAGCCAAGCTAAACTAACTTAGCTTAGCTTTTGGTCTGCAACCGGCTTTAAAGTTTGACTAGACAGTCACAATCAAATAAAAATATTTAAGTAAATCAATATATGGTATTATTTATTTATTCAATTAGATAATTATATTGATTACATAACAAAATAATCTAGATTCGGATTTGCCGTTTTTATCAGCAAACTAGAAAACAATGCTACCTTTGTGGTGTTTCTTGTTTGCTCATCAATAAGGCATATTATATTATTTTAAATTATATAATATGCCTTATAGAATTATGTTGTTTTATTGAGTTGCATCAATATATTGTCCTGAGGAAGATTTGATATTTGTATATCTCAAATTAATCATGTCATTTGTGTTTTCCCCCCTACAATATTAACATTACTTTTTGTATTGTAGGTACTTTTTCAATCAACGTGTACCTATTTTTATGGGATACAAAAACTGAAATTCAATCAACGTATATACACAAATTAATATACAACAGAAAATTGCATATACTGCAATATAAACATACTGTCAAAAAAATATTTGGACACAAACAGTTTATAATTATGGTAAAATACTGAATAAATCATTCAAAATAAAAAATATTCAATTACTAATTCAAAATTATCATCTTGCCAGTTTATGAATAATTTATTTTAATTTAATTGCATTGTGATAGCATTTTTTTATTTGTTCTATTCTAGAATGAATTAGAATTATCATAGAAAGCATTTTTTTTTCTTTTAGACATTTAATTTTGTAAAAGTATTGGCCAATGTCAGGATATTTCTTGTATGAAATTCATATAGGATCAAGCATACATAACTAAAACCATTTTATTTTGTAAACCACATTGCTAGTGATTAAAATTGTTTTTAAAAAGTAAGAATTAGACGACTGTAAAATGAAGTATTATAAATATTATTGTTGAATTATTATGGGATGGATACATAATATTTAAATAGATTAAGATAAAATAAGTGTGAACTATAGCATACAAATAAATTATTGTATATGGTTATATTTATTTAAATAAAAAAATTTGTAACCGTAAAAATCCAAAATTTTAAAATTTCTTTTGCATTATTATGTGTATTGGTATGCATAACATCACATTTTTAATTTCATACATTCAATATTTTCTTATGTTTGTTAAATTCATTTTATTCTTCTATTTTTTTTATATTAATTCTTTTATATTAAAAGTTTAGTATGTAATATGAGTGTGATATTTCGAAATTAACTTTAAAATAATATAAACGAGAATTTAACAAATGTAAGAGAATTTAAATGTGAAATTAAATTTGATATAAAAAATTTTACATTTTATTTCAGGGATCAAATATTACTCTATTAATGTTGTGTATAATAATAGTAATAAATTTAAAAAAGTACAAGAAACTGTGGTAGTCGAAATAAATTATAACTAGCCTGTATAAATAATATTATGGATAAATGATTGATATAGAGTTTTGTCCTAATGATATCACTGTTAAAATATTTTCATATTGAAAGTATTTTTAATAGATAGGTACATTGTTAATCTGCATAGTCTCGGTGTGTGTGTATTGAAACAATAATTAATTAACTAGCATTTGATTGATAAAAATATAATTCCCTTTTTCACTTTGACATAATTTGTATGTCAACAACAAGTAGATTACCGATGCCCAAGGAAATCCTTTTTCTGGGGCTAGAAGTTTAAAATATTTACAGTGACAATATAATTATGAACTGGATAATAGTTCCCACTCTACATTAGGTAGGCAAACAATCATAATACTCTGTACTCATAACCACTATGGGCCGGTATTACAGTCTCAGTTTAAGAGCTAAACTCAAATTTTACAAAAATATAGCGTATTACAGTGTCCGTTTAGGCCTAATCTTCCCTCAAATACGTCACTAAACGACAAATATTTAACTCAACGTTTCTGGCGGATTAAGTACTTAACGGTGAGTCAACTGTCAGTTGCTAGGCAACGCGTGTACTTTCAGTTTCTATCACTAGAGGCGTTGGGCAAAGAGTGTATTTTCAGTGTTCAATCACTAGAGGCGTTAGTTGTATCGACGGTGGCGCCACACAACAAAACAAACTGACAGCCATATTGAAACGAACATGGACATTTAAAAGCATTATTTTGGTGAAAAAAATTAAATTTACTATGTTGGATAGTAAAACAATAGTATTTCAAGTCGTAGCGTCCCGTTTTGTAGTTCGTATTATTTGAGGTTATTCAAAATTTGACAGATAATAACCACAGAAAAAGTAAAATATGTCTATAATTGAAGATTTAGTAAATGACATGTCATATTGCACTGTAATACGGAAATGAATTCAATCTCCCCTTAACATTAATCTTGAGTTTAACAAACTCAATGAGTTGAGGGCCGACTGTAATACCGGGCCTATATCAATAAACATCATAGCAAATATATAACTCACACAAAACAAATCAATTATGAAATGTGTTTATAGTAATTACTTTTTTTAATATAAATTCAAGTCAAACGCTGTATTTTCTGGGGTGTTTTTACATTTTTTACTACGGTACCAATTTACGGTATGCAGAACCTCACAAAAAAGACTATTTTTTTTTAATTCAGCTGTATGAAGTCTCCTCTGTCTCTCTAGCACTCCACTCTTTTATCTTGTCATCGTTTTCAGGTGTCCATTAAGAGCCAGGTAATGGAAAATACATCTCACATAGTTCACCAATGAGGTTAACCACCCATTCTGAATGTTTTCTTTGTTTTTTGAGATGAACTGTTGAGTGGCGATACACGCTTGTTTCGTGCTTACCATGGTAAGGTAATGCACACCTGTCTGTGATGGTAAGAATGAAGGAATCTGT
Organism: Molanna angustata; assembly: GCA_963576475.1. Lineage (NCBI taxonomy): Eukaryota > Metazoa > Arthropoda > Insecta > Trichoptera > Molannidae > Molanna > Molanna angustata. The sequence goes on from OY754981.1 coordinate 5,813,391, forward strand.
TGAAAATTTATGTTTTTTCCTGTTCTTCTCTTCTTCTTTTTTAGCCTTCCTCTCTCCACTGCTGGATGTAGGCCTCTTCCATTATTTTCCATTCGTCTCTGTCTCTCCCCCTTATTCAGGTCCTTCCAGCTTGCTGAACTATGTCATCGGGCCAGCTTTTGGGGGGTCTTCCGACACTTCTATTTTTGGTCCAGGACCTCCACTGTAGGATTCTGGGTGCCCACCTAGTATCCCCCTGTCGAGCCATATGCCCAGCCCATTGCCACTTCAACCTTGCAATTCGATCCATAATATTTTGCTTATCCTGTTATGAAGATATAACTTAATGCTTAACTTATAATTGAAACTGCCGCCTTTATGCGTTTCATTTCTTTTTCTCACATTTTCTAATACAGTTTGTGTGAAAAAAAAATATTTGCTGCTTATTTTGTGACATCAAAAGTGAAATTTTGAATAAATTGTATCTATAAATGTTAGAATTTTATTAATCAAAATCTATTTTTCTATAAACTAATTGCAATTTGAATTTAATACTTAACATGTAAAAATACCCTATTAAAATAATGTGTTTTGTTACATGTATTGGATTGTGATGGAGTTTATTATAAGTATTGTAATATTAGTTCTATTGTTTCTAAAAGTTACTTAGAATTGTCATGATGAAATTGTTGTAAAGAGATCGCAAAGAAGTTAATTCTTTTAAATCAAATGGCGACATTCTCCAAGATAATGGCATATATTTAATGTGTGTGCTATGTTCACACTAATTATATCTAAAAAATGGAATAAATGCGTTGAAAGTGTTGTATTTTGTCTATGGTGGGACCTAGAATGTCTACCTCATTTTACAGCAAATATGCTAGTGATGCCTTTTTCATATTTAAGTTTTATTATCCTGAGATAAAAGGACCCACATCTGAATACATGGCATCGTCATATAATATAAATCATTCCTTCCATTTAATAAAACTATAATTGAGTATGTAGCGTGTAAGAACTTATATCGATTGTTGATCAGAATAACAATTTATAATTCACAAAAAAAAGAAAGCTGTTTGTATGTTTAAGAGTTTTATTGATGTCCGGTTTACATGCATGTAATATTCAGTTCCATAGTTGAAATTATGAAGCATGTATAATATAGCGATCGACTCAATTTGTATGTGAAAATCATTTTCCGGAATATATATTTTTTCCTAATCTGGCTTAATTGAACAATTCAGTATGTACAGTGTTGTAAAATAAGATATAACTTTCAAAGAAAAATCATACTAGCCAATTTCTTTCAGCAAAACTATCTTTTTGTTTTTTGTCCTCTACGATTTTCGTGATACATACAGGGTGTTACAGAAAGTACAGTTTGTGTTTTGGAACATTTTTTAAGTATGACGCTGTAGAGAAAGCTCAATGAAATTTACAGGATAAACATTTCATGGAATTGGCAAATTTTTGAAAAAAGTTTGGACAATTTTTTTATTGCATAAATATTTTCATTAAATTGTCCTCGAAATTTTTAAATATTTGGAATTGTAATTAATTTTGAAATTCAACATTTTTTCATAGTGCAGTGGTATCAGATCGGCCCACAATTGTATTTGTGTCTGCAAATTATACTATTGACCTATTTTGAAAAAAAAACTAGCATGTATCTCGATAATTAATGTCTGTGTGACCAATAATGTCTCGTTAGACGAGGTTTGACAAAAAAATTTCATTACTCAAAATCTACGAAACATTATATGGGTATGCTCTACAGCTTGACTGTACATTCTGGGACATCCTGTATATTAATTTAAAATTTAATAGAAAAATAATATTTTACTACTGTTCAATTCATGATTTTTCCAATGACTAGTAAAGCAAGAATCTTTAAGATCAATTTAATCTTAATTAAGGCTATGTAGAAATACATATATTCATTACATCAACTCGGAAATAAGCCACTAATTTACTAAAATTTACTTTATAATGCATTTCGTAAAGTTTCTCTATCAATCATTTTTCTAATTGAGCGTGGAAAGAGGACTTCAATGAGAGGTCTTATGGTGCCAGATAATTGTCTGGTTTCTTCCAATAGAATAGTTTATTTCTACCTCACCTTCATTGAGATTAATTAATCATCTATATCGAATCCGAACTGGATAATATTATACCAATGTACTTGTACAAAAATATGTGTATGTCAGAATAGCTGTATGATTGGTTTGTTTGCTAGAGCAACTACTGGGAGAGTTTTGTATGAATACACTTGTAACCTTTTTTGTGCCTAACAGAGGAAGTAGGTTGTAAGAGCTATGAGACATTATTGCCATTGTAATATTTAGTCATGTTGGCATCGGGGAGATGGTGGATTTTGGCTGTTTTCGAAGTGACTCTGTGACTTAATTAGTTAGTGAGAGGAGAACGTGGCCCATTGGGGATGATCTCATTCAAGGGCCTGAACACTGTGGTATACACATTGTCTGTTGTTAACTCTTTTGTATAAATTGGTCTTTGTAATATGTATAATAAAACTTGATGGTTCAATTATTATATTGTTTGCAAAGGAGCGTCAAGCGAAGGAGTAAATAGTTTGATGAACGACGACAGTGTTCCTATCAACGGACTATCGTCGTCGTATCGATACATTCAAACTTTTCCTTTTATTTTTAAATAGATCTGTAAGTAGAACTTCTGATATAGTTTACGAAAAACTAGAATGCTAAAAACACATTATGTGCAGTTATTATTTAAAATAAAAATTAAGTCAATAACTAATTGTTTTATTTCATTCTTAAATATCCATTAATTAATTTCAATATGCTGTATGGGTATGTGAGACATGGTACATAGATGAAGGAGAGGATTGAAGGTCTTCGAGATGTGAACCTACTGACAAATATTGGGTATATCTTGGAGGGACCACATTACAAATGATGAGGTTCTCAGCAGATTGAAGAAACCAAGCACTTGTTATATATCGTATCCAAAAAGCTTGCAAATTGTTGCAACATAAAGATCTACACATCATCTTGACAGAGTTTAAGGGAGTCCCTGAAGTCCGAGGGGATTGAACCAATCCCCAAGATTGAAGGAATGCATTACTTGGCTGTCAACCAATCCCCAAGATTGAAGGAAGAGATGCATTGCTTGGCTGTCAACCAACCATATTTAAATAATATATTTTCTTATTGAAATAATTGAGGTAACACTTTTGTTATTTTATTTCAGATTGATGAGGAAGTTCATATTCCTATAGATTTTCTATATGAAACTACAAGCACACTACAAATAAAGAAATTTTCTTGGCTTGGAAAAATCTCCAAAATTTTATATTAATTGTTAGACCGTTTGCAAACAGTTGTAACAGAAAATAAACTGAAGATATAAAGTCTTCTATAGCATTGCGAAATTCAAGCAAAAAAAATAAACTGGAACTGAAATGCTTCAAGAAGAATCTAGGAAAGCCTCGCTGGATGTTTCTATAAATGAAAAAAGAGCTCTATAAAGGATTAAATAAAGAAATATAAAAAAATTAAGGAAAGAGCTCTATAAAAAATATTGGAATGTGAACTAGGCATTAAAATTTTATTTTTTTGCTACTCTGAAGATTGAATAAAATAAAGGAAGGTTAATTAGATGACAAAAGAACTTTACGCCTGAACTATGCAATATATATAACCCAAAAGCAAAAACCCTGACATAATATATATTATATCGGGCGATTTTTTATCAAGGAATACAACGATCTTTATCAAGGTGTTATATTGTACTCTTTGGGTATCACCAATGCTGACTTCATACTATGAAGTCAGCATTGGTATTGGTATCACCATATCTTGAACTAGGCTTCCGGGTGTGCAGAGCGCGAATTTGTTTACTTCGTTGGTATACGTGCAAATCGCCCCCCTTGTCGGCGAATTGGCTTGAGATATTAAATTTGCCGACAACATTTTATAAACGGCATTGATTTATTTGTAATGTACGTTCAATGGTAACCGGACATGCATGTCATTATTGATAGTTTTGAAAAAACTCAACATTAAGTCATGAAACTGACTATATACCTATACTTATTCTCTTGTTATTACTGATACACTTTATTATTTTCACAGATCAAAGACAAATGTATTATCTTAAAAAAGAAGTATAACACATGCGTATATCTCCACACACCAGTCTCATCTCACCTAAAAAGGCAGTGGTGAACCGCATTGCTTAAATGTACATTGTTATTGTTGCCAGTTGTATTTTCGATTACCCGGCTCTTACGGGACACCCGAAAACGATTATAATAGAAAAGAGTGGAAGCACTATTCTAAGCCGGTACTTCTCAGCAGTAAATTTCTATTATGCAACAATTAAAGACAAAACTTTAATTTAATAAGGAGCATGCATGATGCATGTGTGAGGGATATGAATAAAAAAGAATGATCTATAACTATGAAGAAAAGAACTGTGATTACGAAAATGCCAGTATTTTTTTTTTTTTAAATAAAGTATTAACTATAATATTAAAGATTCACAAAAAGAAAGCTTTTTGCTTTGTTATTATTTATAACAAACGAAATTAAGGAAGGTATATAATGTACAGGTATCTAACATTTTCGCGATTTACTTATTAATGCGACTAATGCGAGATATTTTTCTATATTTATAGCATTTCATGGATTTTGATTGGTTTAAAAATACATATTCTACTGAGGATAGCGGCTGTAGTCTGTCGCCACACGTATGGCCCGCCTCTATGCCAATCTGTTTTGGGCTGAACGCAGAGCACCAGTCACCGAAGACCCCATTGTGGACTTTACCAAATCGCTCCATCTGGTCGGTGAGCGACCACGAGATCTCCGTTCTTCCACGCTGCCCATCACAACAAGCTTCTCGAGGCAATCTGGTTCCCTTCTGGCAATGCGTCCGAAGAATTGAAGGATACGTCTGTAACATATCGTCGACTCGTCAGCTCGTCTAGAATTGTCACATTCGTTCTTCAAATATAAAAATATATACGAAAGAGTTTACGAAACCGAAATCGTTAATTTTTTATCAAAAACGATTCACAAAATGTTCAACGATAATGACGTATGACTAGGTTGATAATCTACATTTATGATAAAATTGTGTTCCTATTGGATCTTATGTTTTATGATGATATTTTCAGAACAATAATCACACTTCTTTTCAAGATAACTATAATCACACTTCTTTTGAAAATGGAACATTAAAATATGAAGCGAGATGGGATACTCTACATAATATAACAAAAGGATGTAGTATCGATTGTTATTTATCAATAAGTCGATTATTTTCTACCTATTACTTTAATACACAGTAGGTACGTTTCAGATGTTATTAACGCTAAATAGAATAATGATAATTATTTATATCGTATGATTATTGGCTGTAGGTAAACATTATAATAGTATAAAACATGATAAATGTTAATATTATATTGTATTGATCCATGAAACATATCGCTTCGGTGATATTGCATTAACAGTTGTCTGTTGCATTCCGGCTAATGCACTCATATTTAAATAAAATACTTCACACGTATCGCGGTCGTCACGAACATCTTCAGTTTTCATTTTGAATATTCGGTTATCAAATTCATACACCGACAATCGTTTGATTTCATTCCGGTACGCTTCGTTTCGTTTATTGATACATGGATATCGCTTTCATAGCGTCGAAAAACATGAGAAATATTTTGCGACACGACATCAATTGTAACGTACGAACATGTTTTAAAAATAAAAAAGGTTTCGGTAAGTATTTTAAAAATAATGCAGGTATAATTATAGTTAAAAATAATAGTTATAGTGAATAATACGTTTCGTTGTTTTGACAGAGAGCCGCAAGGACGAAGTCGCCGCCATCCGTAGCAAATTTCCTACCAAAGTGCCGGTAAGTACATATATTATTTTATCGATAATATTGTGTTTCAAACAAATAATTAAACTATAATATTAGATACTAATTTTATTGATTTAATTAGTACCGTTTGATGCTGATCTAACAAACTTTGTCGTTATTTGAAAGTTGGCGGGAAACATTACGATATCAAAATTATACTGCAGTTAATGAAACCTACCATACCTACTTTAGAATAATTCAAAACGTTTGATGTACGTATTGTAGAACATTTACAACACGTACATAAAACTTAAACTTTGGTTAGCGGCAAACTTCTTGAGTATGTCACGTGGGGTGCACAAAGTGCAAATTTTTGTTTTTTTTGCTTGGTTGGTATATGCATAAACTGATCCACTACACAACGAAAATGCTCAAGTTATTTACCAGAAATTAGTTTATCAGTTAACTAGTCTAACTTGTAAAATATAGGTATGTAGTAGTGCATGTTAAACTATAGGGGCTGACTGTACTTCAACTAAATATTTTGTATTTCCCTCCTTTTGTATGACCTCCCTCATACATGATTTTATTAAAAATATTATAGGATCATTTTTTGATTGCTTGTGTGTAAATATTTATAGAAAGGTATAACAAATTCTGGTTGCTTGGAAGAATTTGCTAATGGCAATAAGCCCGCCAGTGTACAATTATATTTGTTTATATTATGTACAGGAAGATGTATAAATAAATAAATAAAATAAATAAATTCGACAACCACCACTTTGTCATCTGCATGCATCAAATCACATACGTTTACAGAACTTAGTTTCAGGCCTATATTTTAATTATTTAATGTTCTAACACAGACACAGTGATCCATATACAGATTGAACAGCCATGGGGATAATATGCAGCCCTGTTTCACCCCTTTATTAATAGGGAACTATGTTTTCAACTCATCATTAACATGGGCACAGGCTCCACTATTCTCAAATAGAGATTCCACGGCACATATTAGTTTGCTCTTCACTCCATATATTGATAGGATATCCCACAATTATTCACTGTCCACTTTATCATATGTCTTTTCTAGGTCTATGAACGCACAGAAAATATAATATAATATTAATAATTTATATAGCGCGTTTTAATGATTCAGGATCATTCCAAGGGCACTTATATTCTGTCTTATGTTGCCCTACGAAAAAAGTTATTTTCAGTCCTTTAGAGAAAGTGCTCTTGCTTTGTGCACTGCGGACATCTGGAGACATAGAAAAGTTTCTGGTTTTTTATGCAGAACCTTTTCTGTCGCCATGCGTAAAGAGAAAAATTGATCGATACATCCTCTGCCCCCTACAAACGCACCTTGAGCATCCCATATCTTGCATTCTAATCTTCCGTAAACTGTATTTTGTGATTGATAATTCTGAAAATTACCAATATAAAGATATATCTTTCTTTCTTTCCCCTTAGTGCTTTTGTCCCGTTTCTATCAGGGTACGCTTTGACCATGATCCTGGAATTGGCGAGTTTGGTTATTACATTGAAGCGACTGCCATCTGACCTTCGTAACCCTTAGAAAGGGGAACCAGACAATTTGGATCATATTTTATTGTTATAATATTTATTTTTTTCAGCAATAGATATGTTTATAATAGTGACTTGAAAATATTGTTTTTTTTCTTAGATTGTTGTAGAAAGATATTACAAAGAACGAGCGTTGCCAATATTGGACAAAAGTAAATTTCTGGTGCCTCAAGAAATAACCATGTCACAGTTCTTAACAATCATCAAAAATAGAATGAAATTACAACCAAGTCAGGTAAATTTAATATATTTTAATACATTAAATCTGATATTCCTCAGAAATTAAGAAATATATAAACTGTTAACTGTAGCATCTAAACTAATAAATAATTTAATTATTTAATAGGAAACTTTGTGACATCGTTTTAAATTTATAAAATAACGTAATTGAGTACTTTGCTTAGAAGGCTTAATGTTTTAACAATGATTTTCAGATTTATTATGTAAAGAAAATATTAATTGAAAAAGTAATTTATTTATCTTGAGAAAAATAATATTGGCCTAATGGCTGGAAGTGTGTGAGACAACGGTTGAATGGAATATTATTCGAAGGCTGCACACAGAATACAATCAAATAGTTTTTTAAAGTACCTAATGAAAGTGGAAAAAAAATTGAGTGAATAATCAAAATTCATCGAGGGACCTTCCCAAAAAAGGACTAGAGAACTGCTTAGTCTATGATGGTACTAACTTAGAATGGTGACTCATTTGCTCACTGGTCACTGTTGCATGAAAAGATAGCACTATATAATTGGGCTCATAATAGAGAAAATCAACTAGATGTGATGATTGATATGGGAGATGACCAAACTATTAATTCGATGAAAACTTGAAAAGCACAAAGAATCAATAGAGCATCCAATGTTCCAATCCCAGTTACAGGTCAAATCTCAGTATAACGAAGTGCACAGAAAATGTATCGTTATCGTATGTCATGGGACCACAGAAAATGTATCGTTACACTGAAAATTCAATATAATAAATGAGAGTTATCTGTCCATTTTCACACAGTAAAGATTATTTAAAAAAATTACTTTTAGAAACACAACAGACGGATAAAGATGCGTACTGATAAAAACATAAACTTGCATTTGGAAACCATAATATGTTACCTATGTATATCTTACAGATACACATAATGTGCCAAAAACAGATTGAATTCGCATAAAATTGAAATATCAAGCTAAAAAAAATCGTTATTCTGAGATCGGCTTCGCGACAGTGCATTTTGGTTCAGTACATTTTGTAAGAAAATTTATCGGGGACAAATTTCATATTCGTTATACTGAAAATTTTGTTATTTCGGTATTCGTTATTCAGAGATTTGACCTGTATAATGATTACGTCATGTATTCTATATTAATACTTGAAGGAAAAGAGGTTTATCCTACACATAGCTAATTTTGTTAAGCTAGACACATAGCTAATTTTGTTGAGCTAGACACATAGCTAATTTTGTTGAGCTAGACACATAGCTAATTTTGACAGAGGACAAATGACAACTGAGAGAGTCACTTTGAAACCAGTCATTTGAAGTTTAAACAAAGTGAATTGACTCAAATAAAATTGTCTAAAGAAATTGAACAAATTAAGAAAATAAAAATAATATAAATCTTTGATAACAGTATTTTTCTTGCACTTCCAGGCCATCTATCTCCTCATCAACAAAAGATCAATGGTTAGTATGAGTCAAACAATGGCACAAGTATATCATGATAATTCCGATGAAGATGGATTCCTTTATATCACATACGCCTCACAGGAGATGTTTGGATGACATAACAAAGTAAATCCTATTCAATAAATAATACTAGAGTTAAAATTATTATAATTTTTTTCCAAATACCTAGCTATTTTTTGACTGATTATGGTTTCTTAGGAAATGGAGACGAAATAACCATTTGTCATCATCAAATATATAAATGAACAATCTTCTTCATAAAGATGAAGAAGATTGATTGATTGAATTGATCTTCTGTTAAAAGTAACAGAAGAACAATTTTGTATAAACACCGTAGGAGAAGAAAGGAGTTAAGTGTTATTTTATCTGTGGTTTTAGCTCCTAAACACAATGTTTTTATGTACTACTCAAACAATAGCTCCAAGTATTTTGAACGGGTTAAGAAAAGCCTCTCCAGCCCAAGCCTTCTGGCATGCTTCCAGTGTCCTGTTGACAGGAGTTAGTTTTGGTCATGGGATGAAAATATCATAACTTTCCCTCCATCTCTTTGGTGGTCTTCCATTAATAATAAACATTAATATTTTACATAGATAATATATAAATATTCAGGAGCAGAATTGTGTATTGAAAGATTATAAATCTTCTATAATAGAGACGTAGCATAAAGGCAAAGACTACTGGCCTTCCAGAATTCTCTATGCTGAACTGTTGTCAAGTCTTTGATCCACGTTTTGATCGTAGTTGTAGATGTGCCAAGTGCTGGTTCAGTAGCCTTACTCTCAACACTCAAATCCGATCCCAATATTGAATTTTCGCTAAGAATCTACCTTTATTATGACCGCCGTGGCATAGTTGGTAAGCCGTTTACGATCCCTAACAGAGAAAAATTTATTTAAATTCATTTCTCACGCAAATATTGCTTCTCTGGTCTGGAAACACTGGTTAGTTGGAAGAAATAGCCATATGAAAATGAAATCGCCACTTGCACAGGGTGCAAGGAAGTGTTTATTATTATAATAAGTAAAAAGATAAGCTTTATTTTCATGGAATTAAATTCGTGACGACATTATAATTGAGTACGTAAGTCATCCTGAAGATGAGAACATTGTTCTCGAAACCGATTGACAGTTATTTTTGCTCATTAGTGGTGTATACTAAGTTATTATTTAAATTATAAAATAAGAAGAAAAAAAAAGCGTTCACAGTTCCATATCGTACGGATCAGACGTATCATTTCAAACGGATTTTATTATTCTTTGTATAGGAATTCATACAAGTACGTCAACTGATCAACATAGTACGGACTGCATGTATCGGACCATCGGTGATGCCGACACCATTGCCCAGAGAGACAAAATTATGATGCGTATCAATGAAGTTTTACGGATTACCAATCAGTGAAGAGTTGTAAATTCAGCATGAGTTATCCAAATGACTACAAAACTCTGAATGATAGTTACATCGATAATCCGATTGTTGCAGATACAGTGGATGCACTGCTACAAATGAATCCTTTTGATATGATTCATCCAATCCGTACAAAGCTGAACTGTGGATGCTTACCTTAAGGCGGTAGGTAGGTATGTTTTAATCATAATGGTCTTTATTTGAATGTACGCAGGTGACAGGTAGGTAAGTTGTACTCAGCGAAAATTTGATATTGAGATCGGATTCCATTTTACAAAGTAAGGTTACTTTTCTCTCTGATCCCATTTTGGCAAGATCATCTGCCCTCTCATTTCCTTTTATACCTTTATGACCAAGTACCCGCATTAAGTGAATTCAAATATGTTCCCTAAGTCACTCAGACTGAAGGAGAAGTGTGAGGCAGTTTCTTTCTTTAGTTAAATGCACATAAGTCAATGCTTTAAATACATTTACACCCCACATTATCTGATATGCATGTTACAATAAGATTTGCATAGTAACAACTGTGTATGTGAAATATTGTTTATGTAATTCATTAAGAAATAAAATTAATTTTCTTGTAAATTCATTTTGATAATATTGTCATTTAACATTGATTCTGTTGTTGTTTATGGATGAATACATCAAGTAAATAACCACATAAATTGTTTTAAATTAATATTATTTAGGTACTTTATAATTCTAATACAACTTATGTACCAGCGACGTTCATTCTATGATACATAGCAAGTATTTACCATAGAATTAGGTTTTACACATTTTAATTATTATACTATGATTATTTGACGTAGAATAGTAGCTTTTATACTGTTACAATTTTACTATTTGCCATAGAATAGTAGGTTTTACACTATGGCATATGTTCAGTTTGAGGGACGGGTATATCTTGTAAGTAGAGTGTGTTACCTGCTGTAGCTGGTTGCTGACCTGAGAAGCAACATGGCATATGTTCAGTTTTTGAGCGGCTTATCTTCAGTCCATTGTCCTCATATCTCTGCTGGTAATAATTTACTATATACAAAAGACTGTTGAATTATATAAAATAAATTTTAAAAAAATGACTTAGTTAACGGCAAGTGCTGACTATGTACATAATATTAAATTTACGTAAAGAATTTTAAAGAGTGTATGTGAGCATAAGTGAAGAATACTTATCAAGATGCTCAGTTAATAAAACAATCTAAATTTGGCCTTCATGGTTCAGTTATCTACCTCCTGAACAAAGGTCCTGGGTTTGATTCCCAGTGAAGACACCATTTTTTAATTGTGTTTTCAGTCTCTATCTGTGGAATAGTAAATAACAACCAGAATGTGACAATTTGTTATGTTGATGTCTGTTAAATAAATATTTGGTATAACAATTGTTGGTCAACTGAGAATCAACGCAAAATAAAATTAAGATAAGAATAAAATATAAAATTAAGAATTTTCTAGAACAATCATAGATATATTTCAAAAGTTTGGGATAGGTATTTGCACTAGTTGTATGTAATTATAGTGTCCTTTACACCTATATATTATACAAATCAATATTTGCATAATAATATTTTGTAAACATAAACAACACTCACACATGGGCCGGTATTACAGTCTCAGTTTAAGAGCTAAACTCAAGTTTTACAAAAATATAGCGTATTACAGTGTTCGTTTAGGCCTAATCTTCCCTCAAATACGTCACTAAAACGACAAATATTTCACTCAACGTTTCTGGCAGATTAAGTACTTAACGGTGAGTCAACTGTCATTTCTCGACTCGTTGCTAGGCAACGAGTGTAGTTGAAGTGTTCTAACACTAGAGGCGTTAGTTGTATCGACGGTGGCGCCACACAACAAAACAAACTGACAGCCATATTGAAACGTACATGGGCATTTAAAAGCATTATTTTGGTGAAAAAAACTAAATTTACCATGTTGGATAATAAAACAATAATATTTCAAGTCGTAGCGTCCCGTTTTGTAGTTCGTATTATTTGAGGTTATTTAAAATTTGACAGATAATAACCACAGAAAAAGTAAAATATGTCTATAATTGAAGATTTAGTAACTGACATGTCGTGCACTGTAATACGGAAATGGATTCAATCTCCCCTTAACATTAATCTTGAGTTTAACAAACTCAATGAGTTGAGGGCCGACTGTAATACCGGGCCATAGAAACAGTTGGCTTCTATTTATATATTTTTGCAATCATTGTTCGGCCCAACTTGAAATTGTATTTTATTTGTTTTGCTAAAAAATGAATCACATTTTTTTTTTTGTTCTGCGACCATTAAAACACTTGATAACACAAGTCTATTACCCCAGGACACAGTAGATAACCTTTTATCAAAAGCTATAAAAAGTGCACATAATATATATTACATGTACATGTATATGGTAGCAGTCACATGCATTTTTTTCAAGATAAATAATACCTATTGTGTGCTGTCTGTTTTAGTTGATTAAACATAATATTGTTTGTGTACATTAAAATTAATCATCACTTTAAATTTTGTTAATATTTATTAATAGGACATACAATGTTAAATCTAAATCATGATATATTAAAACTGCCAAATAAATGCGTAATGAAGTTACATTTTAACATATTTGAGTAACAACCACGTACTTATAAAAAGAGTTATATCTCATTCAAATTATTGGTAATTCAAATTTTTTTTGAAATAAAAAGAATATTTCAAATTTTCACTTTAACTGTATGCACTATTTAAGAATAGGATTCAAAAGAGAAAGGCAATTGTGGTTTCGAATCCAGGCCCACGAGTATAGGCGACCAGAGTATCAGCAAGAATAGGTGAGCCACACGGGCTTGCTTGCGACTATGTATGTGAGCTTAAAGGGTCCCTTATGACTCGAACCACGCTCACATATTTTTTTGTAAGACGTATAGTTATAGAGTTTTCTTCTTCATCGTGTATTAGGTCATTTGACTTATTTGTAACTATCCTGGGAGGAGAAGGACCAACTGTCTTTCCATCTCTTCACAAGTCTTCCGGGTAGTCTTCTGTTGTTGGGTATTCCTATCTTAACAATTTTGACAATTCTACTGTCGTCCTGCATTCATCGTGTCTCTTCAGAAGCGTCTTCTGCTATGTCTCCATCTCATTATGTCCTCGACACCGCATATAGACCTGATCGTTTCATTTCTGATGCGGTCCCAGAGGATTCTTCCAGCTATGGATCGTAGGGTCTTCATTTCAACCACTTTAAGACAGATTTTTGTTCTGTTGGAATCGACTCTTACTTCCATCCCATATGTCATAATTGGGCGGACACACACCTTGACTATATATTCTGACTTTGCTGGTAGAAAGCATGTGTTTATTTTTCCATACAGTATTTCATAAGCAACTAGCTACGGCTATTGCTTTATTGACCTGTGTACGGACTTTGTTAGAGTTATGGAGTAATTTTCTAAAATGCTGTAAAAATGGTATTTTTTTAAAGGGGTTCATACTAAATTTTAACATTGTATGATGACCTTTCAGTAAAGAAATATTCGAAATACTATGATATTTGTTTTTTGAAACACACTGTTTAACATATTTGAGTTGTTTGCTTTCAGAATATTCCTAAATGTGATATTTGAGCTATTAATAAAAACAAATAAATAATTAGGAATTATTAATTTATAACTATCAAATAATTTCTTAGAGAAGTTATCATCGATGACCTTGGAAGACAAATCGTGTTGTTTTTCTCAAGTTTCAAGGCGAACATGATTCATTTTTATTTTATCCGTTATTTTCATAGTGTCATTGTTTTCATCTTCTTATTCAAGTAGAAATCAGTGTACTTTTGTATTGTCCTTGATACAGTATATTATACCGATAAAACAATCAGGATACAGAAAAACAAATTCGTTAAAATCCTGATTTTTATAAGTTTTGTAGTCTCAATTTGATTTGAGATTCGTGTTCTAACTTCGCCACTAAATCAACAAAAGAATATGCACTGTCACATACATGCTCTGTCAGTGTCTATTCCCAATAGATACATTTTCTGATTTGTGTAATTAATAAATAAAAATTAGATGTTACCCACATACAGTACATGTATATAATTATCATGATGATTAATTTTTAAATGCAAATACAACTTATATTATGTCTCTTTCTCCTATGAAATATTATAATACATATGTACACTGCTAGCCCTAGAACAGGTATACCTAGTTGTAACCTAGTAAATGTACAGAATTTAAATAAAAAAATGATGTATTGTTATTGTAACCGACATTTGATATCATTATTGATTGACAGAAAGATTTGAAGATGAAAAATAAAATCGGAATGAAGTATAAAAAAATAAAGTAAAAAATGATCTTATGTATATTAATTTCAAACTATAAAAATATCAAAACCGTACTACAAGCTATTCACCGGGTTACAGTATGCTACGATAGTTCTTAAATGTAGTTTAGTATGAATATTTCTACTAACTACATTATGTAAATATTTCTTTTCAGCCTCTGCAAGTGTACCAATATATTGCCATGAATATACAGACACACTGAAGCAACAAACACAAGACTGAATGTGATGTGATTATAAAGATATTTTTTATCATATATTATTTTTATAAATACGAAATATACCTATCCAATAGTATGTATATAAAGTTACGTCCATTTTATTATTTTCTATGTTATTATATTATTATTCCTTTTAATGAAATTACCAAATTGAAATTAAGGTTTTATATTTTTATATAGGTTAGGTTAGGTTATGAAAAATAAATATTTTATAAAATAATTTATTGTTTTATTTTATATAAGTACATATTATAAATAATAAATACACGACTATTTAAATATACTGTGGATTTAAGATAAAATTGTTCATAAAAATCAGAACAAATCTCCAACAATAAGAGGTAAAAACTTAATAATAAATGGAGTCATGTTATTATTATTAAACAATTAATATAGCGCCAGTTTCATCATATTAAGGGCACTATAAATAAAACAGAGACAATGCCCCCAAGTCAAATTGAAAACGCTGTTCGTTTTCGCCAAGCGCTAATTTTTTTTGTATGGGATTTGACGTTTGTTGTTTGTTATTGTAGAAAAAATTTCTACAACAAACGTCAAATCCCATACAAAAAAAATTAGCGCTTGGCGAAAACGAACAGCGTTTTCAATTTGACTTGGGGGCCTTATCTTAAGGGCACTAAAAATAAAACAGAAACTGCATCTTAAGGGCGCTGTAAATAAAACAGAGACCTCATCTTAAGGGCGCTGTAAATAAAACAGAGACCTCATCTTAAGGGCGCTGTAAATAAAACAGAGACCTCATCTTAAGGGCGCTGTAAATAAAACAGAGACCTCATATTAAGGGCGCTGTAAATAAAACAGAGACCCCATCTTAAGGGCACTGTAAATAAAACGGAGATCTCATCTTAAGGGCATTATAAATAAAACAGACCTCATCTTAAGGGCACTAAAAATAAAACAGAAACCTAACCTTAAAGGCACAAGAACTTATATTGTTGGAAAGCTCAAATAAGTCATTATTACCTAACATTGTAAATAGTTACAAAATGATATATCACTCGTTTTAAGAACAATAACATGAGTCAAAAATCCGATTTTTGAGTTAATAATGCAGAAATGTTGTATTTATCAATATTCGTGTTGTCTCCAATTCTCAGTACAATATCTCTATAAGTGCGATAGAAACAGCACATGTGTCGTTGTTTCGCTCTCATATTTCACTGTAATATTGATAAACACAACATTTCTGCATTATTAACTCAAAAATCGGATTTTTTGACTTACATATGTAGGTGTTCTCGCAAACCAGCGATAATGCTGTACAATATTTTTTTTAAATTGACAAAAATGGTTATCAATGCATTATTAGTACATGTGTAAGTTTTGAATTGATCCTATAGTCTATTTCTTTGAATTTTTTAAAGAAAAAGACCAAAACAATGACATTTATTTAGGAATTTGTGAAACCTTGTCATACATGACAGTATAGGATAAAAAATAACATTTTCAATATGAAACAACACCTGTTCAAACAATTCATATTTATACAACAGAAATGTGTTTTAAATTCTACATAAATTTTAGTTATAAGAGTTGGTGTCGATAGGAAAGTGTAATTTATTTTGTACTAATAGGGTGGGTAAAATGATTTCGTTTGATAGCAGAACGATTACAGTGGTTGCGAGTTTGAATCCTGCAACTACCGATTTAGATTGGTGACAGGAAAATTATTCGAAAAACAATTATTCGAATGCTCAATTTAACGAAAAGCAATTTTACGAACACACAATTATCAGAAATTACAATTGTTCGAATTTTATAACGTCATGTTGATAGCATTGTGAGAGGAATAAACCATAGATTTTTATTATAATATTTAGATGTCGTAGTTAGCAAATTTTGTATGAACCGAAGTGAGGCATTTTTCCGGGGGATTTTTGACGTTTAGTTGGCAGACCACATAGTTTTTCGTCGTTTTCTAAAACAATTAAGTACTTTTTATTTATCGTTTTTCATGCCCACTCTTTCTTTTCTTTGTTTGCTGTGTGTTTTTTGTATTTTATTTTATTTTCATGGACTTGAATAATTTTTTGAATAAAGCGCAGTTCTAAACAAAATTTTAAAGTGTCATTTTTATCTTTTATTCCCCACATCAGCTTTGATGTATGTAGCCTCATGGAAGGCAAGAGGTTTTATCAAAATCCATGATATTGAGAGTATCCAACAATAATACAACAAGTAATAATAGTCTACATCGAATATATTTTACTGGCAACAAATATTTCAAAAAGAGGCAACATAATGACACAAAAATATATTAAATTCGGTCAATTGGGTTTTCCAACAAATGTTAGTTTGAATAATTTGCTTTCGGACAATTGTCATTCTGATAACTGATTTTCGAAAAATTGTTATTCGTACAATTGCGCATTCGAACAATTGTGTTTCGAAGAATTTTGATGTAATCTTTAGATAACCTATAGCACAAGCATTTATGTTTAGT
The DNA here is from genome assembly GCA_963576475.1 of Molanna angustata. Classification (NCBI taxonomy): domain Eukaryota; kingdom Metazoa; phylum Arthropoda; class Insecta; order Trichoptera; family Molannidae; genus Molanna; species Molanna angustata. The sequence goes on from OY754981.1 coordinate 5,830,920, forward strand.
TTAGGGAATGTATAAGCACTTGTTACAAGGACATATTCATTCTATTATTAAAAAAATATATACATAAATTATTGTTGGGTACACAATACAATGAAATATATATGATAAGTTATCAACATGATACATAATATCAATTCAGAGTTGTTATACATATCACAATACAATGTTGAAAGGTCAAACAATTACATGTTCATTTCTAAAGATTACCATTAAAGAATAGAAACATTTCTTGAAGTTTAAAATATTGGCAATAATATATATGTTGGATAGGTAAAAAAAACACTTAACCGCGTGTGACATTAATATTGAAGACACAAAAGCAAAAGGAGGAAAATTTAGGTAAGTGACCTATCGTTCAATTCATTCTCCTCTCTCCAGATTACATTTCATTTTCACATCTTATTAAAAATACTATCAATTATGGATAAATGTTATCTGACTATTGTTTCGATTTATCGGACTATATTCAACCGGTCTTGTAGGAGAATAATACTAATAAAAAAGAAAATTTAATGTAAAAAATACAAATTGGAACCTGAAACAATTGAAAAAATTAAGATTGCAGAAAAATATTTATCATTATGAAAGAATAAAAATAATACTTTTTTGGGGTGGTTCGAGAAATATCAAGAAATAAAATAACATTATAAGCATTGATAGAATAACCAAATATTAACATAAAAACCTTATAGTAAGACTCACTTAAAGATAGGAATGAATGATGGAAGGCAAAAACCACAGAGGTCACCCTAGAGACAGTTACATTGACCAGGTGATGATCAGTGATATGCGCTGTAGCATCTACCCAGAGATGAAGAGGCTGACGGACAACGGAGATATGTGGAGAGATGGAGTGTGCGGTGCAAACCAATCTTAGGATTGTGACCCAGAAGAAGAAAGATAGGATGAAAAAATGTGATTGGGAAAGAGAATATGTATTTTCTTTATAATACTTGCAAATTTTTGTGAATGCCAAATTTTAAGGTATGTGAATATACAATCCTTTCCAAATTTGCTGATCATTTAATAATATTCTCTCAATATATTTATTTTTACAATATATGGCATAAGCCATTTGTGTGATAAAAATATAGAAAAAAATAGACACCGTACAAACAGTATAAAATAGTTCACACAAAGAAACAAACGTATCAATTGCTTAAGCATCAATAGAATAATAAAAAAAAAAAAACACTGGCAATAAATCAATTACAAAGTTGGCAGCAATCAATATAAGAAAGACCATATATTGTTAGTTTGTAGGATGAACTACAAAGACACTCTCAGAGGTTGGTGCCTTCTAAGAAAAGGATGTCTTGACTGTGTCAACGACATTCTGAAAGAGGGAAATATAAGAAGCTTGAACAACAGACGAATATGCATGAGAGACGATGTATGTACCGCCGTGGCACAGTTGGTAAGTCGATTGGTATATATGCGGGCGTCCTGGGTTCGATCCCCAGCAGAGGAGAAATTTATTTAAATTCATTTCTCATGCTAATGTTGCTTTTCTGGGTTGGAAACACTGATTAGTTGGAAAAAATTGCCATATGGCAATAAATTCGACAATTGCGCAGGGTGCAAGGAAGTGTTTATTATTATTATTATAATGCTGAGATGAATGGATGCGTGCCAGGATAGAAAAATATGACATTCGATCCTCAATGCGTACCCCATCAGGGACATGGCATGATTGGTATATATGTATAAAAATATAAAAATAAGTAATTGTCTATTTATTCAGTTGGTGATATATTTTGTGCCGCTGCGACTAACGTATCATGTATCTCCTTGGCATACGCCACCTGTTGACGCGCCGTGGCAAGGAACTGAGGATACAGAAGCACTGGGGGGGCTGGCGGTGAGGGAGGTGGAGGGGGCTCAGCTCGGGCTGCCAAAACAGTCAGTGGAAGTTGTTGAGCGGCCCAACCAGCCTGCTGAAGACATGCCACTGATGTTTTCTGTAACAAACGATAGTGTGATTGGTCATACATACTGTTTCAATGGTGTGGTAGACAAACGGAGCCAAAAATCATTTTTACTATACAAAAAAGAATATACCATTGTATTTTTTTGTAACAAATAAAAAATGTTCTCTTTTTTCATGGTGGATATGTTCCACACAACACCTTATAAAAAAGTATGTACATTAAAAAAAGAATAATGGTTGATAGGTTTCCTTCTATAAAAATCAATTCATGATATTAAACAAAGAAATTTTAATATTGCACATCCTTTTAATGAAAAATCACAAGACGTAACAATTAGTTCAATAAAATTGTAAAAAATTTCATTAATACAGCACGCATTTCTGTGTGAATGTAGTGAGTGCCATATAATTATAATAGTATAGAATACTCTTTAGCCTGCAGTAAATGAGACTGATTTATGTTGACTAATTTGGTCAACATTTTGCTACGAGCATTCATTAATCATTTGGCCATCTGCATGATACATTCTCCAAATAGGGAATTTTTTAACTGCTTGCAAAATTATTTACAGAATAATTAGCAAAATAGCAAAATTACTTGCTAAATTATAGCAGAGTCATACATATATTGACACGAGCCGGCCAATAAAACGGCTTCACTTTTTCAGCGAGATATTGTATGGGAATGAGTATTCTATAGTTTTATTATTATTCTATGGTGAGTGCATGCAAAGAAGTGTAGGAAATTAAAAAAAAAAAAAAACAATTATATGACTGAACAGCAATGTTAAATTATGCAATGTTCGAAAAAAATATTATATTTTATAAAGAAAAAAGAGAAACTAACAGGTACTATGTTGAATAATAATTTAAAACGTACCCAATAACAAGTTGCCACATTCTGGAGATTAACGATATTAACCGTCTCACAGATCCAAAACACAATTAAAAACTGTCTCCCCTGAGAATCGAACCCAGGATCTTTGGATCAGCAGCCGATCAGTCAATGTGTTAAAAGGGAGTTATATTATAGTGAGTAAATTGCCTCACTAAGTACTGCCAATGATTTAATAAATAGTTTTGTCAATCGGTGTTTTAAAAATTTCCTATATCCTGTGTAAGTGGCAAGTTTATTGTCAAATAGAAATGAAAAATGAGTTGATGGCAGAGAGCAGATTATTAAAACAGTAGTCACAGGTTTGAATTCTGCCTCGACTGATTCCAATCACCGAAAGCACAAACATTTTTTTAGGTTAGGAAATGTATGACGATGTATATGATCTTACTTCAAAGACATATTCATTCATTCATAGCATATATCTGGGGTAACCAGTGATAGATGTGCGGATACGCATTACCTTTTGAAAGGAAACAAGATGCATGCGTGTATTCTTACATACCAGTCTCATCTCACCTAAAAAGTTAATACATTCAGAATGGGTGGTGAACTTCATTGCTGAAATGTGTGAGATGTTATTGTTGCCTGTTGTATTTTCGAATACCCGGCTCTAACGGGAAACCCGAAAAAAAAAATTTGCAATTAAATTTACTGATATGATTTTTTTTCTTTTTCTATAAAATAATCAATATCTCCTTGTAACAAATACATATATTATACATCTTCGAAATTGGTCATGGCAGGATTTGAACTCGCGACCACTGGATTACTAACCCAGCACGCTATCCGGTCTGCCACCACCCACCTTTGATACGATATCATATGATTGATAGAGATGTTTTTTTAGACCAAGTCTAGTTCACTGACACTGTCACTGTTTAATAAACTAGTAACTTTTGTTGCTATGGCAAAAAAATCATATTATTGACAAGTATATAAAGACCCTTATTGCTGACATAAAATATAACGACACTTATCAATATGATGTTACTATGCTGATCAAATGAGATGTATGGAAAATAAAACATTATTTTTGCATATGTTTATTATTCCATAAATCATAAATACGGTACGTAAACATATATTATGCAATAATAATTATTGAGGTGCATATTTTGTTATCACGGATAATACATATTTTTTTCATTTACACTACTTACTTACTTTTCAAATGGCTAGACTCTTCTGCGCCCAGAAAAGACTGCGTCTATAGAGCGCGTTAGAGCCTTAAATTCAAACCCCGCAGCCAGTCCAACGCCAATATTTGTTTTTTCATGTATAATAATTATTAAAGGAGCCGATTGGCTCATAATAATAATTTAAAGTAAACTTTGTATTTTTACTATAGTAGTTTTTTATATCCAGCAATAAATAAACTCGTTACTTGCGCAGGGTGCAAGGAAGTGTTTATTATTATTATTTATATGCCCACAGAAACAATACAGTTTTTATATACTTAGATGTGTTTAAATATTGTCCATATATCCTCATAGCTTCAAAATATCAACATACCATTAATTTACCTGCAATAACTCATTTGAAATTTAAATAAGATTTGGGATTAATTGTCAAAATGTCAGTCTCAAAAAAAAATAATGAAGCAGACTACAATGAATGCATTCTTGTCAGGAAACATTATGAAGTCCGATGTAGTCTCTGTACGCAGCATTAATAACTAGATAATAAAATGAAAATACTCACCAAATGCAATTCAATTTGATCACAAATGGAATAAAACTCTTCCATGTTTTTATCGAAACGTGGCGGAGGTGAAGTCAATCCTTTTCTGTAAAATATTCAAATTAAATCATTAAAATATTTTAATAGCATTTCTTATAACACAAGTTTTGTCTCAAAGATTAATAATAATGATCCTAAGTTTTCTTATCTATTTCCTTTTTTTATTTTTGACAACAGAATGCTTTATTATTTGTGTGATAAAAGGAAATTTATATAATATATATATATATATATATATATATATATATATATATATATATATATATATATGTATATATATATATATATATATATATATATATATATATATATATATATATATATATATATATATATATATATATATATATATATATATATATATATATATATATATATATATATATATATATATATATATATATATATATATATATATATATATATATATATATATATATATATATATATATATATATATATATATATATATATATATATATATATATATATATATATATATATATATATATATATATATATATATATATATATATATATATATATATATATATATATATATATATATGTTAACTTTAAGGTTTTCACGGGTATAAGATGCAAAACAACTTTTTGGGTAAACCCGTGTAGGATAGTCCTGAGAAGGACTGTTTGTCGCCTGACGTTTCGCCCGAATAACACCGGGCATTTTCGAAAGCCGCCTTAACGTTACCTACTCGAAAAGAACGAACGCGCGCGAAACACGACCGCTCGCAGCGAGCTCTCGTTCTCGTTCTCGTTCGAGCAACGCGGAGTACCCGAGAAACGGATACATCATTTACACCCCTCCGCGAGAGCCTGAAAAACAACATATATATATATATATATATATATATATATATATATATATATATATATATATATATATATATATATATATATATATATATATATATATATATATATATATATATATATATATATATATATATATATATATATATATATATATATATATATATATATATATATATATATATATATATATATATATATATATATATATATATATATATATATATATATATATATATATATATATATATAATGTATTACTTTACTGTCATTGTTTTTAGTTTATTTAACATTAAGTTAATTCTTGTATATTTATTGCATTTTAAAATTGTCCTCATTCCCATATTTTGAATAATATGTAATTTTCTGTTTTGAGTTTCATTACAGAGGAATAGGACACTAGAACAATAACTTAAATGAGGACTTACAATATAATTATAACCTAATCTTGGGGTCTGAAAATCCAAGTTGTTTCTAATTCTGTAAATAAATTGTTAGAGGTGTCTATCGAGGGGTTTCCACAAGTGTCTGTCAATGGAAGGTGTGTTTTCTAATAATTATCCATGGTAGATACAAAAAAGGCAGATTTTATGCTATAACACTTCTTAAATAGCGATTTTCAACACTCTGAAGGCTGTTATCTCCGAAAGCCATCACTACTCAGGGTTCATCTTATCCAATCATTGTTATCTGGTGTGGTATCCTTTTACAGAAAAAAAATCAGCCTTTAAACTATGAATAAGTATAAATTTTGTATGGGCTACTAAACAAAATTATGTAAGTCTAGAAGCGCAGGCTATTTATAAAATGTACTCATTTCCAAATTTGAAAATTTCAAATGAATTAAAAAAATATTAACTTACTGTGAACCAACATCCACAAGATAGTTTTGATGTAAAACTTGTGCAGCAGACTTTAAAGTACCCTAGAAAAAAAAATGTATATGTACATCATAGATTTTTATTATAATATACTAGATGTCGTAGTTAGCAAATTTTGTATGAATCAAAGTGAGACATTTTTCCAGCGGATTTTTAACGTTTTGATTCCAGACCACATTGTTTTTCTATAGAGAATAACGACTAATGTGAATTGTTTTTGGATTTATTTGTCTAAAAAGCATTTTAATTATTAACGTTTAGACAACAGTTTTCTAGGATGTGTTGATATGTAAGGAAAACTGAAATATGTTGCCAACCAAAACGTCAAACGCGCGATATTCCATGACTCACTTTTTGCACGGAGTACTACATCTAGTATATTATAGTAAAAATCTATGATGTACATCAAAACTCTATGACTTTCCATTTTGAATCTTAAAAGAGAGTAAAAATAACCATAGATATATACCAACATGCTGCTTCTCTGAATGAAGCTCCATCCCGTTTTGTAATGAGATCATAATATTGAATTTAAAAAAGTAGACTGCAAGTAAGATATGAGATAAAGAAAAGTTTTTGGATGTTAACAATGCACCAGTCAAATGATTTATCTTTTGAATGGCAACTGAGCAGCATTTGTAAAAGAAATTTGAACCTGGTAATAGCGGAAGTGTATATAAAGAAATTAAATTTGACATATTTTTCACATTGGTTGGTTTTTGTGTTATCAAAAAAAATAGTTTTCTACACTTGTAAATTCACTTATTAACATAATCGCAACTAAATTTAGCTTAACCCTAAACACCTAACTTTCGAACATACCCCTTTTAACCTAACCTTCGTCGGGAAATTCGTACGAATTTCCCGACAGATTTTGAGCCAGGGTTCTACTATTTGCATATGGAGCTTCTTCATAAAATCACGCCAGGTTATCACTTTTTGTCCCAGTACAGAAGTATTGTGGCATAGCTGCTTGTGAATGCTCCAAGTACATAGTTTTGGCGGCACTGGACCATAAGCATTTCTGTGTAATGGGATGCTCCTTTTGTCTCTGTAAGCGGAATATTTTATCATCATAAAGCAGGCATCCTAGAAGTAAATCGCATCTTTCTTTGCTCATGCATGACACATATCTTGTACCAGAATTCTCTGTATTGAAAAAGAGTCAGATGATTATCTTTTAGAATTGCAGCTAGTACCAGAATACCAATAACTTCCACTGTCACTTTCTGCATTATCCACCTCTAATCCATCTTCTGTTTCACTGTTCGATGACTCTTCAAATGCACTGTCATCTTCCTCATCCATCAATAGACGCGTTATATGTTTATCAGTCAGCAAACAAGAAAGAAGTCAGAAAAGGCAAACACTAACGAAAAAAAATATACACAAACCCTAATCATTCGTCGAAATGACGACTATTTGTTTAGTATGTCAAAAAGTGAAGTACTTACCCGCCAAACAGGGTTGTCTCCCGAAAGAGCTCGGAGAACAGTGAACTGACAAGTGACGACGCGATGATCGGCGCGGGCGCCAAAAAGAGAAAGCGATATTTATGTGGAGTACTCGTCGATTCGACGAAGGTTATGTTAGGTATCTAGGGTTAATGTACTCTTGAAAATATTTTTTTGTATTTAGTATTTTTTTTTGAGTCATATAAGATTTTCAAAATTCTTAACATAGCAGCCATTATTCATTTACAAACATTATTTCTAAATATTATGAATGGAATATGGCACATAAATTAAATGTGTTTTATATGAAGTTGAATATTATTAGGTATTGGTCCCAAAATTTAGTAGAACTTGGCAGAAAAAGAAGTTTTATATTACACTGAATTTTTACTTATTTTGTAAGAGAATACTGTACTCTAACCTAGAACGACAGAATAGCCTTAATGCATTTTTACAGTGTTTATCAGTTGCAATATTATTTAAATTGCTTACCGTTAATGATTCTCTCAAGGGCCCCACAAGAGACTTCACTTTTGATATATTATCAAGCTTCTCCAGAGGTTGTTGGGGTTGTGAGGGCATCGATTGCTGCACTTGCAACTGTTGAGGAGAAGCCTGTTGCATTATACCGCCAGGGACCCCTCCAACTCCAGGCATTGTCATTCCAACACCGGGGCCACCGACCCCTTGATTCATACCAACACCGTGCATGTTCATTTTAATTTATTATGAAATAAATCTTCAAATAATTATTAAACAAATATGATCAACACGGCTTGGTGCAATTTGACATTCCAATTCTTGTTGACAGCTATATCACAGATAAATAATAAATATCGTTTTGATAGACACCACAGATAATATAGACACGAAATATTTTTTTATCCCATAATGTTTTTTTGTTAGAATTTACACAAACCAATTATATTTATTTTTCATTATTTTGAAAATTTAATTTGTGTGCCATATTAACAAGAACAACAAAATTAATACTACTTTGTTATCGCATATAACAAAGAAGAGCGTTGATGAGTGTTTAAATGCCGGCTAGTCAATACAATAATTAAATATGGTGGAGACGAAAGAACGTGTTGAGAGTATAAATTAAAATAATGCTTCAATTGACAGAAATACACGCGTAATAGAAATTATCGGTTAGTAAAAATTGTTGTAAAATTAAGAAGAAAATTAATTAGAAAACCAGTGATGACGGCCGCTGAAAAGAATTATAACATACAGGAAATACACGTGGAACAAAGAATAACACTGCTGAAAAGAAAAATCAAATACCTGAAATGCACGTGTAATATTGATGACAATCTTGCTAAAATAAATTACGAAACGAAACGTTCAGAGCAGAGAAAACAAATAATAAGAAATCAGAAAGATCTTACCAACCGCTGCCCTCGTTACGGGTCTGTAGATGAAACACTTACACTACATAATATCACTTTTTATTAATTTAAAATAACTTAAAACTATCTTAAATTCACCCCTCGTTGGTTATGTGGACCTGAAACACACTTATTCACTATTATGCGATTATTAAAGTTATTTTTATTATTAAAAGTTATTTTTAATATTAACTTAAACTATCTTAAATTCACCCCTCGTTGGTAGGTAGAGAACCTGAAAAGAACTTAATCACTACTTTATACAATTAAAAAAAAATGCTAAGGCCGTCCGATAGCCTAGCAAACTCGCACTCTCGCACGCGGGTCTCTACAACTACCGACCAACCACTTACTCCTACCGAATGACAACTGATCGAATACCACCGACTCCTACCGAATGACAACTGATCCGACACAGCCGGGCGACCCAGCGCCCGTGAAACATGGAGTAGGGGAGGGGGGGGGTTATACTGAAGAACCAACCCGTACCACCGGGTGAAAGCCAAGATTCCAGGAATCTGCTTGATGCATTTTACATTTTAAATTTATTTTCAATAGAAAAGACAATACTTAAATATATGAACAAGGCCTGGGGGGCCGCTATAATCCGTTAAACAGAACCTTTGTATGGTTTTTATAGACTTGGAAAAAGCCTTTGACCGAGTTCCAAGAACCGTAATATGGCAAGCCTTAAGAGCCCATGGTGTTCCAGAGTGTTACACACGACTTATTGCCGACATGTACGCTGATGTTCAAACGTGTATTAGAAGTCCAGCTGGGGTGTCTGAGAGTTTTTATGTCAAAGTGGGTGTTCATCAGGGCAGTGCTCTAAGTCCCCTTATATTTAACATCGTCATGAACTACCTTACTGCAAAGATCCAGAAGCCAACGCCATGGAATCTACTGTATGCTGATGATGTGGTCCTGATATCTGAAAGTGCAGAAGAAATTCAAGAAGATCTAGAAAGATGGAGAGAAATACTTGAATCGAATGGTCTACGCATCAGCAGAACTAAGACAGAGTATATGGTATGTAACTCCAACCCTGACGCTACCATAAACGTGGACATTAAGTTAGATGGTTCAGTCCTTTCAAGAGCAAAATCCTCAGGTATCTAGGGTCAGTCATATCCGAAGATGGTTCTATCGAAGCGGATATAACACATAGAACAACATCAGGATGGACAAAATGGCGAACGTTGACCGGAGTTTTGTGCGACCCAAAAATACCTGTAAAAACCAAGGGAAAGGTCTATAAAACAGCCGTCAGACCAGCATTATTGTATGGCAGCGAAGTGTGGCCGACTAAGAAGACCCACGAACAAAAGCTTCATACCACAGAGATGCGTATGTTGCGATGGTCGAGAGGAGTCACACTTAAAGACAGGGTCCGAAATGAGTACGTCAGGGGGAGTTTTAAGGTGGCACCCATATCCGAAAAAGTAACAGAGGCCAGACTGAGATGGTTTGGCCATATAATGAGAAGGGAGGACGAACACGTTGTGAAGAAGTGCCTTTCCATAGCTACTGAGAGGAGGGGGAGGGGAAGACCCCAAACCACCTGGCTGACGAATGTTCAAAGGGACATGAAGAAACTGGGTTTAAGAGAGGAAGACACGCAGCAGCGAAATTATTGGCGCTGCATGGTTAGAAAAGCCGACCCCGTATAACGGGATAAGGCGAGGATGAAGAAGAAGACTTTCCAAACTCAGCATCCGTCACGTTCCATGAAGGCGGCTTTTTCACTAAATGGTGATGCGTCGATTCATTTCGACACTCCAGGTGGCACGTCCACAGTGCTGCCATTCTGAAGCGAGCCAGACTGATATCTTTTGATACAGTTCGGAGCCACCTTGGGCACAAGGAATGCGGTTACGTATTCCTCATCATCCGTTTGGTGAGCGTCATCTGTCCTGACGCGATGCGCGTCTCTTTTATCATTTTGTCACATTTTTTATAGGTTAACTCACTGTCTGTTTTTTGTAAAAACAGTCTTTTTTCTCTAACGTTTAACATGTTATTTTTTCCTCGTTCTTTTTGGTTGTTTGGCGGCGTATTCAATTAAGAAAACGTGAACAGAAGAGATCGCGTCAAGTCCCATTTGCGAAGTTGTTTTCCCTTTTCTCGTGAGTGTATTATAAAGCTTGCATATGTTCTAGCTCCAATGCCCTTTGTGTGGAGATAGCTGCGATAAGTATATAACGGTATTATCGTAGAAAAGTGAAATGAAATAATTGAGCATTCCAAAATGACGAAAACCATCAGTAATGTCTAATTTTACTGATAACGGACGTGCCTCCCACTAGTGTTACGAAGATGATGTAAATTCCAAAGCAACCAAAGAATATTTTTATATATGGTACTGCCTCCTTGACCAGCCAGCTGGTTAAAAATTATTTGACCAACACCAATTTAGTTATTTTATTTTAGTTATTTTTGTTAATATAAATATAATGCAACTGGCTCACGCCAGTCGCAATTATAACTACATACAAACCTAACCAACCTATTTTTACCAAACTTTTTTAGGTTAGGTTTAAAAAATCGGTGTACATCCTAGGCTATCCTGGCTGGTCAGGGAGGCAGTACCTTTAATATATTATATCATGAAGTTAATACACAATACCTACAGAATTTTATTACTATTATTTTATACTCCACTGTTACGCTGTTACGCCCCCATCCACTGTTACGCTGATGACAGCACAGTCCATGACAATTTCTCTTTTGACAAACCTCCTAAAAAGAGTGAAATATCAGAAGCCCGGAAAGACCTTCATCAAAAAATAAATAGCTACCTCCACTCAATCAATACCTGGGGTGAAAGTAATCTTGTTTCATTTAACGTCTCAAAAACCCAAGCCTGTCTAATTTCAGCGAAGAGAACACAGACGCAGAGTCGGTATTTTAAGTTTATTCTATAGATACTACCACGGGAATTGCTCAGAAGAATTTGCATCTTTGGTCCCTCCTCCACCCACTCGCAACAGAGTCACTCGCTTCACTCAATCGCAGCACCCATTCACAGTGGACCTTCAACATATACGAACAAGTCGCTTCTCGAACTCCTTTATTAATACAGCAGCCCGACTGTGGAACGATCTTCCGAATTCTGTGTTTCCATCTTCGTACAACCCGGGTCTTTTTAAAATCCGAATTAATAAACTCTTTTCTAGATTGCAAACCCCTCCCAACGCTACGTAGTGCGCTTCTTCGGAAGAGTAAAATGGACCCAAATCCTAATAGCTGGCGTCCCCTACGTAGATATATTAAAAAAAAATGCTTACGAAATGACTATTAAGTAATAACTTGACCCTTATCAACTTTTTATTGCTTATGACCGGATAAAATCAAGAGCTGTATCTCCATTTCCGGTCGTCCATGTTTTTTCTTTATTAAATTTAAAAATGGCCGACACTGAAGGACGCAGGTTGAGTGATTTAAGAGTTATTGATTTACGTACGGAATTAGAAAAACGTGGCTTAGATAAAAGTGGTGTAAAAGTCGTGCTGCTCGATCGTCTAGAAAGGGTAATAAAATATTTTTATCGTAATATTTAGCACGATGTACACACGCACACCTTCCGCCATTGATTTACGCTGCAATTCGTTCATTTTACCCAGTAAATCGTCATTACACTTGATATAGTTCTATCGTATTGACTTTAGTATTTTAATATATTCAAGTGTTCCTCAAAAGATAGGTGTATACTTTTGTATTATGTACCCACGTCTACAAAATTCTTCCAATAGGTTGAATGTGTCCTATTTTTTTTCCTCATATTGCAAAATATAAAAAACGAAAGGCGTGGGTCTTGTATCATTAAGAAATATATGGATTGTTTGAGAGTACAAATAATATTTTTTAGGATATACATCAATTATACACCTTGATTGATAATTTATAGACGTGGTAAGTTGACCTCTTCCATAATTTCCTTGTCTCCATGGTGATTGTCCAGTTAACTCTATACCGTAATAGGTCATTCAAATGTATTGTTAAATTAATCGCTTTGTATTGATTAGAAACCCTATTTTCTTTCACCCATAACAACCCTACCACGAAACTCCTCAAATAAATAAAATGATAGTCATGTCACAGATAAAACATGCATACATTTAGTTTGAAACAAATTTGTTTTTTTGCTCGGTTACATATATTTGCAAACCGCCCCCCCTTTATGAGGAAAGTTATTTGCCGGAAACTTTGCTAGATATGAAATAAATGCTAAACAAAAAATCTATTGTAATTCATAAGAGAAAATTTTGCACATAAACTACTGTATGTGTGTACTGGGTGATTGATTTTGTAATCGGCCATAACTGTTTTTTGGTCACTCATGTTTGTGAATTTATATATTATGTGAATGAGTAAAAAAAAAGATCGTTATCAATTGAAACCACTCCTGACGATTACTGGAATAAGTCAAAGCTGAGCAAGTGTTGAGAAGGAAAAACTTTTTTTTTATAAAATACTGCATTATAACAAATCCACACTCTTATGGGGTGTCAATGAATGGGGTTACCTGTATAACATACCACCTCAGAACAGGGGGGCAAGTCTGGTCTGGTCAAGCTGCAAAATCAAAACCCTCATGACTACCCATATCATGGATATACATACATACATACCATCACGCCATGTCCCTCACGGGGTAGGCAGAGAGAACCGAATGCCACATTTTTCTATCTTGACACACATTCATCGCCTCGTCAACATTCATACATCGTCTTATATACGTTCATCTGTTGTACACGCTTCTTACATTTCCATCTCTTCATTCATTCTCCCCAAGTGGCCAAACCATCTCAATGTGTTAACTTTCATTCTGTTAATTACGTCTTTCTTCATCTTACATTCTTTCCTTGTATCTTCATTTCGAACTCTTGTCATACATCGTTCTGTTACAAATTCTTCTAAGCGATCTCATTTCAACTGCATTTATTCTGCTTTTGTGCGATTTCTGCCATGTCCAGGTCTCACTTGCATACGTCGGGGTTGGCACTACGATTGCGTTATGAATGGCAACTTTATCATCTTTTGATATGTTGCGATCATTCATAACTGGTCTCAGTGCTCCATTCACTCTGTTTCCTGCCATACCTCTTCTTTCAATATCCTTATCAGGCCGTCCATTGCGTTGGAACATACTACCCAGATAGACATACTCGTCGACTTGTTCAAGCCATTCACTCTCTACTTTTATTCGACACACTGTTCTGCTTTCACTCTTTTCAAAGACCATTACCTTTGATTTGCTGGCATTCATTCTAAGTCCATTTTCTATGCATCCTTCATATACCATACTTACAAGATACTGTAACTCTTCCATACTTTCTGCTAACAGTACTTTGTCGTCTTCATGCATCAGATCACATAATGTTGCAGTACTCAGTTTCAGACCCCTACTTTCATACCTAAGGGCTCTTATGCAGAAATCAATGTAGAGATTAAAGAGCCAAGGGGACAACACGCACCCCTGTTTAACGCCATTATTTATAGAGAACCATGTTGTTGTGTCGTTAACACGAACACATGCTTTGCTGTTCTCATATAATGAAGCGATTGCACGTATCAGCTTACTCCACTCCGTACATCGATAGTATATTCCATAGTTTTTCTCTAACAACTTTATCATAGGCCTTTTCTAGGTCTATAAAGGCGCAGAAAAGTTTCTGATTTTTACCCAAAACCTTTTCTGTGACCATACGTAAAGAAAAAATTTTGTCTATACATCCTCTGCCGCCCACAAAAGCCCCTTGAGCATCCCAAATCTTGCTCTCTGTAACCTTTCGTACTCTTTGATCCAGGATCCTTGCATACATCTTACCAACTGAGCTTAGCAAACTTATGGCTCTATAGTTTTTGCAGTCGAGCTTTGATCCTTTACCTTTATACAAAGGTACCATGACTGTATTTCCCAATCTGAGGGAGTGTGTCCTTCTTCCCAACATTTGTTGAAAAGAGAGAGACACCGCTCGCAACGTCTGTTCGCCGCCATATTTTATAAGTTTAGCTGATACACTGTCATACCCGGCAGCTTTCGCGTGTTTTACTGCTTCAAACACTTCTTCTTGCGTTATTTCATCCTTATCACTTTCGCTTACTTGCCATGTTCTCTGACTCACGTCCCCACTTACTCCCCTATCATACAGTTCCTTGAAATATTCTTTCCATCGTTCTTTCACGCCGTCTTCGTACATAATTATTTTTCCATCTTTATCATTTATTCCTTTCGAAGCTTTCACAGTTCCATTTTTTCTTTTCGCTATGCATTTCCAGAATATTTTCATGTTTCCAGGAAAGTCGTTGGCTATTTTCAGGCTTTCTTTCTCTTTTATACCATCTTTTTCCCTTTTTACTGTGTCTTTGACTACCTTCTTGCATACTTTATAATTCTCTTTTGCTCTTTCTTCATTATTCGATCCTTTCGCAGCTATTAATGCCATCCATGCTTTCTTCTTTTCACCCACAACTATCTTAACTCTCTCATTCCACCATGCATCGCCTTTCTTTCCACCTCTTTTAGCAATACCACAGATATTCTTCGATTTCTTACACACGGTCTCTTTCAGCGTCATCCATGCTTCCTCAATATTTCTTCTACTGTGTATTGCTTTAAAGAGTTTGTTTCCGGTCTCTTTTGCATACTGATTTCTTACACTCTCATCTTGCAGCCTTTCTACCTTGGTTCGCTTCAGTGGATCACTTCGGTGTGTTTTAGAGCACCACCCTTATATTATACAACTCCATATGATAATTATATCCATGGTATGGGTTATTATGAGGGTTTTGATTTCATTGTTTGACAGGACTTGCCCCCTGGTTCAATCTATTGGGTGATTTATTTGAAAAAAAGTATTTAATGTATATATTATCGCCGACCGCTGTGGCACAGCTGGTAAGCCGTTTGGTTTCTGTGCAGGCGTTCTGGGTTCGATTCCCAGCAGAGGAGAAATCTATTTAATTTCTTTTCTCACGCAAATGTTGCTTCTCTGGGCTGGAAACACTGGTTAGTAGGAAGAAATTGCCATATGAAAATAAACTCCCCACTTGCACAGGGTGCTAGGAAGTGTATTTTTTTTTATTTTAAATTTTTATTGTTATATGTAATGAAATTTTATTGTATTTCTGTTTGTTTTGATAAAAAAATATATGCATATTGAATTTTGGTTTTTATTTTGTGCAGGCTTTACAAGACGAAGGCAAGGATTCCAAGTCTTTCTGTTTCGACCCCCTGCCAGCCGAGAAGCCGACCCAGCAGCGCACTCCAGTCAAGAGGACATCCCGCTCGGGGAGCACTGCTGAACAGGATCAGGACGAAGACGTTAACGTAGACGAAATGGTCGTCAAGGATGAGATTGTCGACGAGGAATTGGACGGAGACAGAACCGCTACAACTGATACATCTAAGGTATTAAATTTATATACTTATTTACTGTCAATTTGAAAGTAATAGAATCTCTTGTATCAGCTTGTGTGTCTGCTCTTACTCCTGTCCGGCACTTGACATGTGTAAACAGTCAATTTAGTACAGTGCATAAGTAGATGAACCAGTTTATTTTTGGTATAAATGCATACACACCATCGAAATCCTTTACACAAAATAAACTACGCATACAGAAAACTAATACACAAAATAAAAATAGGAAAAATAGAGGACCCTGATCTAAGACATACAAAGAGAACACAAATCAACAACTACAACACAAGTACAAAAATATTACTTTCTACAAAAAAATTGGACATGAAAGAATAATGAACGAAACGCTATGAACGAAAAAGCATTCCAACAAGAATTTAAAACTAGACTTTATAAAGAACTGAAATAAAGTGTTGCTGTATATGAAAAACTATATTTAACTTACAATGTTGACTATAAATTATTGTCACGAGCCAATCGGCTCTTTTAATTTTTTTATTTATTATACGGTATAAGCCTTTTACAAAGAATCAAGGTTATACAGTGCATATAAATAAAGTTTGTTAAATAATATTATTAAAAAATATATATAAATAATATTATTAAAAAAAATATATATGTTTTTACAGGACGAAAGTAACAAAATCAAGGAAGAAGAGGTTGTGGTTGCTAAGAAGCGTGAGGCCCCTTCGGCTTCGTCTGATGAGGCTCCCGCTGTGAAGAAGGTCTGCAAGGAAGAATCCCCCAATCAGCCCGTAGCCAACAAGAGAAAGTCGGATATCAATGGAATGGACACCGAGGACAGCATCAACTTGGATATTGGAGAAGACGAACTTCTCAATGAGGAGGCAAGAACATGATGTTTTTTTATTTACATCATCATTATTGGCGCTACCTTGGCCTTCTCCAGAATTTTTGGCCATTTAAACCGGTCCATCTCCTGCACTCTCCAGTCTGCAACGCTAATCCTTTTTAAATCCCCCTGTATGCCGTCCATCCACCTCAGCTTGGGTCTCCCAGTCGGTCGTGTGTCGAGAATCTTTGGGGTTCAGCCTTCCTCCATTCGCTGAACGTGCCGGCAACCATTGAAGTCGATGTTTTTTTTTTATATATTCAATTATGTTTGGATCACTGTAAAGGTTCTTCAGCTCATGGTTGTACCTCATCCTCCATATTCTATTCTCTTAAAGATGCCCAAAGATTTTTCTGAACACCTTCCGTTCAAAGAGCAGCAGCATATTTTCATCTTTCCTATTAAGAACCCAGCATTCAGCACCATATACAAGTACTGGTTGCAGCAATGTTTTATACAACAACAACTTAGTATTTCATGTTAACAATCGGGACTTGAGATGTTGGTGAATAACACAATAGCATTTATTTGCCACAGCTATTCGTCTTTTAATCTCGACACTACATTGTTGTTACTGGTTATTATTTTATTCACATCAAACATTTATTATTTTATTTCGGAAATACATATTATACTATCTTCTTCGATGGCGCTACAGCCCAAATCGAGCCTTGGCCTCCTTCAACAAGCGCCTCCAACCTCTTCTATCCTCAGCTGCCGTTCTCCAGTTAGGGACCTGCAGGAGTTCTCTGCATCTCTCCGTATGTCGTCCTCCCATCTCAGTCTTGGTCTCCCCATCTTCCGTTTACTTCCCGGGTGACCAACCATGATTTTTTTGGGTAGTCACGTGTTTGGCATTCTCTGTACCTAAGTAGTCTTATATGGGTTGAGTTCTTTGGGGCTTCATAAATTTTGTACAGTTCTTCATTTTTCTTTATGCGCCATTCATCTCCTTCCTTCACAGGACCACATATTCGGCGAAGGACTCTCCTTTGGAAAACATCTAATGCTTCAGCGGATTTCACATATTATACTATAAAGACAAGTAAAGTAAATCATGGACTCAATATTATATTCAATTTAGATTTTCGACTCCCATTTTAATTTTAGCACTATTAGCACTTATCTTCTTGTAAGTAATATAAACAAATATATTGTGCACTGGTTGGCTTATTGCCATAATGATTGCATATTAATTTATTGAGACTAACGCGCTCCACTCCGTGGTTTCTAAACAAGATTATAGAATTTATGAATGAATAGAATGTATTTATAGAATATTAACTTTCATATGAAATAAACCATTGAATGTGATCTGTCAAAATGATATTCGAGTCTTCAATTTTTTTCTCTCATTTTAACATATTTTTAATTTTGTTCGCAGGGTGAAGGAAGATCAAAAGCTACAAAAGGTATGAATTACATTTTAGTTTAATATCATGGACTTCTTTTTGGTTTTTATCTTTTAATCTGGGCGCGTAGATGCTTTGTATTTATCGTGAATCATTTCTTAGGGATACATTCCATTGAAAGTGATCCACGAATGAAAACAATCATCCGTCTGTGACAATATTTAAACAAAATATAACGATTAAACGATATTCATATAAAATCTATGGTACTTGTTGTAAGGAATGTCCAATAATGTTAAAAGAACGGAAGCTACTAAGGGTGGGGTTTAATACAAAAGTGCTCAAGATCTAATCGTCGTCGTCGTCAAGAAGAACAATTCAAAGTGTTATGTGACTTTATCCAGTTTCTTTCAAGATTATGATGAAAATCACCGAGTCGCTCAAGAAGAAATAAAATGTACAAATAGTGCTCAAGAAAATAGTGATTCATGAGAAAAATCAATGGAAATCTTTCGTTTTGTGTTCGGGAAGAAGAATAAAAAGAAAAGTTTATAAAAATAAACAGACAGTGAATTGTGAAATGACATTGATCCAGTTGTGATGACGCGAGGAGTATAGAAAATAACATTGTGAAGAAAACTTAACTAATATGTTGGTCACCCCACCCTTAGACGGCTATCTGTGGCTTGGTTCAATATGTTGGGAATTGAATATGTGTTTAATCATGTGTATCCAGTTTTCAGATAATTGATTATGTTAGGGAAGAAGGAGAAGGATTATCTGCAGGGCCTGTACCCTCGTCTCCCAGTGGGACAAGGGTGACAGGCCGAGGAAATGACGGTGATATGTGTGTAGATGGCAGCAGCAGCGGAGGAGGAGAAGGAGAGAGGGACCAGGAACAAGCGGAGGGAGGTCAACAGGAGGAGGGGCCGACTCCCACAGCAACGGACCAACCACAGGGAGAGGCACAGTCTGCACAAGACACCACCGTACCTGACCATGACAATTCCGCCAACGTTAAAAACACTAGGTTGGTCTCTACTCATCGTCATCTTCCACAACCAGGCTCTTCTATGTGGAAAGCTTCTTTCGTCCTCTCACCATCACTCGGTATGTTACTACAAAGTTTTGCACCTCAGCGTCGCCTCTTCATCTACCTGCAACCAGGACAGAGACGGACACTCGGACTGCGCTGTGATCATCGGAGGTTCCAGAGAAAGGATGATCATCATTTGGTGCAAAACTTTGTAGCATATTATTTCCGCCATTAATTACTCTGCTCATCAAAGAGAACTAAATATACATATTTATTATGATTACGATTGATTAAACAGCGATTACCTATTTACATGTTTTCCATGAGGCACTCCACTCCTTCCTGGATATATCAAAATTATTGAGTAATTTTACTGAACAACATCCGTTCTGATATATGTGTGTGTTAGCTTCATTAGTTCCCCAATCAGTGTCTTGAATAATTATTATCATTCACCTCACTGGCCAGATCAGATTTTGTTTCTTTAACGAACTTAAATTTTGCGGATGGCTTTTGAGGAGATATTGCTGCTACAAACTAGGACTGATGTACATTATGTCATTAAAAACACTCATACATACACTCACAGGTATGTACATATGTATACATGGGTAAATCATTGGAATTAAATCAATTCGGGTCCTAGAAAAAAATAACAATTATTCTTTTGGAAGTGGATGTCAATATGTTGTTGAAAAACTAAAGATTCTTCTGAAGACCCGAGAAAATATTTCCAATACTGCTTTAATAAATTAAGCATTCGGATGAAACAATCAAGTCAAGTGAAGAATAGAGGAGATATGCCATATTCATCTTGTGCCAAGTTGAAACTCTATTTAACAAGGAATGCAGTCACATTATTTTTTTGAGAATGTGTAATCTCTACACAGTTCTGCTGAGTCACAATATATAATTGAACCTACAAACGTCTGTTCCAATGTGTATTGAGCTTATTCAGATACATCGAACTGACCCAATTGTGAAGAACTTTGACCTTGAGTTAAATCAAAACAAAATACACAAAAAATATTTGGAAATCATTTTTACCCAGTCACAGAGAGCAGCTTCTTCATGCATCCGAGGAGTTTCGATGCTCTATCCTTGTTGTTCATTTGGGGCCGTTTCACCGGGAACAAAGGGAATTTGGGAATGATGCCGTTTTAAGAAAATAACTCGTTGAATTGTAAAGACGCCGAATCACCGAAGCCAAAATAACTTAAGTTCGTAAAAGAAACAAGAGTGGATTGATATTGTCCAGTGTTGCTACATTATTGTAATTTTTGCCTAATGGAATGTTGTTAGTTGAATGTATCAAATATATCTTTTTAGTAATTTTCGCGCAATCTGTTGTAGTTTACTTTGATATAACGAATAGTATATGTTGCCCGTATATTATATTCTTTGCTCTAATAACATCTTATGTTTTCAGTGGTGTTACGGATGCAGATAAAGGAACTGATGATAAAGGTACAAACACTTTCCTGCTTTTTATTATTATGATACTCAGGGCGACATATGATGGCGTTTTTGATGTTTGGGTTCTCATGAAGTTAAAAACTATCTCGCGATGTTTAAACGCATCCACTGTTTCCAAATATATGTATGTTTCCACATAAAATTAAAGTTTAGTGGCTTAAATCGCCATTTTAAAATCAAATTCGACATACACGCCAAAAACGCTTACAGTGTCATGGAGTCTGGCGGTGATTTCACACCTCCAAAATCTCCATTTATCTACTCTGTCAAATCCATAGCCATATTGGTAGTTCTCCGAGTTGCAAACGGTTATGACGTCACTTATACAAACTCGTTAAGATTGTTGTTTTACATAAAATGCCAGATTGCTGAATTTCGTATAACTTTTTTTATAAATATAATATTTTACTCTTTTAAAATGTAAATATATTTTTTTTTAAATCTTTTTAACCTATTTTATTTTAAAAATCATAATTTCAGTGATTCTCTCGTTACTGTCATCACGCCTATTATAGATAGTTAAACGTAGGGGGACAAATATGGTATTTTATTTAGTAGGCGTACACAATATTGCTTCTCTGGGATGGAAACATTGGTTAGTTGGAAGAAATTGCCATACGGCAATAAACTCGCCACTTGCGCAGGGTGCAAGGAAGTGTTCATTATTATTATTAATGGCACGAAGTACAGCATTTATGTTAGTTACTGAATTATTTACAATTAATTTATCATCATATATTCATGGTGCAAAATGCCATCTACAATGTATCAAAGTAATTATTTTTTTCGGTATACAGATTTTTAAAACTGCTGCTCATTTTAATAATTCTTGATTAATCCAGTAGACGGGGGTTCAAATCCCACATCCATTGATTACGTTCACTTACTTTTAGTTTAGGGAATCTAAAAGGTGTCCTTTAAAAAAAAGTAACACTTATCTTTAGATTTTAATCAGTGAAACATAATTAGCTTATTCATTTTGATTTGAAACCGGTATGACCTAGCAATAATTTCCACAGAATGGAAGAAATCTAGCAGCAGTGCTACCAGTCGCAACCTGTGGGTGTCAGGTCTATCTGGCACCACTAGAGCCAAGGATTTGAAGCAGCTCTGCTCTCGTCACGGTAAAGTAGTCGGAGCCAAGGTAGTGACAAACGCTCGCACTCCCGGCTCACGATGTTATGGATATGTTACCATGGTCAGTGCCCAAGACGCAGACTCGTGCATCAAACATCTGCATCGCACTGGTGAGATATATTTATTTATGATACAAGGGGCTTGAGTCAACTTGAAAACGCATAACGATATCGCCGAACGCAATTTTTTTTTATATGGGATTTGAAGTTTGTTGTAGAATTTTTTTCTACAATAACAAACATCTAATCCCATACAATAAAAAATAGCGTTTGGCGATATCGTTAATCGTTTTCGATTTTACTCAGGGGCATAGTCACACTATATATAATACAGCGTCAAGTATCTTTAACCAAAACAAAATAAATTTCAAAATTACACTCATTATTATAATATGTATATAGTAAATTTAATGATTGATAACAATTTAAAGTTGGTTGTTTATTTTTTTCCATTATTCTACGCTGTATTAATTTTTATATTGTCTCGTTGGACGTCCAACTAGGTGAGCCTGTATTAGGACGTTTTAGAATCTGTTATATTATAGATATTATGTACCATATAGATTGTAATGTTGGTTTACTTAAACATTGTCTCTTAAGTTTATTTTCCGATTAGATTTCAGTTTTTGTAATATGATCTGAATAATAATAAGTTGTATAATCATAGTTTTTGTGAATATTTCACCTCAAAGGCACTGACAATTAAATAATTATGTATCATTTTGGCTTGTTAAATGTTCGAAAAAGGTTAACTTTGAGAACTTGATGTTTGTTGCAGAACTTCATGGTCGAATGATATCTGTGGAGAAAGCAAAGTCGGAGCTGGGAGCTGGAGCAGGTGGTTGGGGTGGTAGCAACGGCAACTGGGGCAGCAGTCGCTCCAGGAGCAACCGTGATGTACATGATCGCAATAAAGATGGAGAGGTGAATATTTTTATATTTAAATTATGTATGTCCGATTGAAACGGGTATGGCAAAAGACGTATAATTAAAATTGTAACAAAATAATATGACATTGTTAGAGATGTAAGAAAGAAAAATGTATGCAATAGATGTGATTTAGGTGTACCCAAAGAAGATTACATGAAAATTCTTCGAAACACAATTGTTCGAATGCGCAATTGTACGAATAACAATTTTTCGAAAATCAGTTATCAGAATGACAATTGTCCGAAAGCAAATTATTCGAACTAACATTTGTTGGAAAACCAATTAACCGAATTTAATATATTTTTGTGTCATTATGTTGCCTCCTTTGACATATTTGTTGCCAGTAAAATATATTCGATGAAGACTATTATTACTTGGGTACGTATGTTTACAGCGCGGAATGTATTACAGCGCGGGATAGTCTAGTTTGTACACCAGTTTATGTTTATCTAGTATTCACACCAATTTGTTATTTTATTATAATATTATAGTTACTTTTTTAAAATATATAATGCAACTGGCTCACGCCAGTCGCAATTATAACTATAAACAAACCTAACCAACCTATTTTTACCAAAGTTTTGTAGGTTTAGGTTTCAAAAATAGGTGTACATCCTAGGATATCTGACAGCGCGGTGCGTCGCCATGTTGTTTATTCCATAGATTTTTATTAAACATAATATACTATGTAGATGTAGTACTCCGTGCAAAAAGTGAGTCATTTGTTTTCGATTCATACAAAATTTGCTAACTACGACATCTAGTATATTATAATAAAAATCTATGGTTTATTCCTCTCACAATACTACCAACATGACGTCATAAAAATTCGAACAATTGTAAATTCTGATAATTGTGTGTTCGGAAAATTGTTTTTCGAAAAAATGTGATTCGAATAATTGCCATTCGTAAAATTGATTTTCGTAAAATTGAGCATTCGAATAATTGTTTTTCGAATAATTTTCCTGTCACCCCCAAAGAATGGAGTAGAATTTCACATTATTACGTGTGAAGAAAAGATATAGACAGTTTTCTATGAGTTTATACCGAGGTTTAAGATGTCATACCAACATGAATACATGTAACCAAGCTAACACTGATAGCTGATGTCATGATTCTTCTATAATTCCAATGAATTTTCGGCATCTCGTATAGATCGCTGAATACTCTGTGTGAGATTTGATTTGACAAAAATACCAAATACATATTCAACGAAGTCGCTAAAATCATTATCCATTGAAAACATCTCGTTTTTTAGTATTAAACTACTCATAAGTTTCCTCGCGATCAACCTTACTTTTGACAGTTTGCAAATGTTAGTTTACGCCGATGCGCATGCACTAAGTATTTAGATATGTCTCTGCAATGCAATTCTCATACAAAATCTTCATAGCATCCTTAAGTTAGGAAGCCACATGATCTCCTAACTTTAGTGAGCGACTGTGCAATGAAAATGTAGTCAGTATTTGGGCCGAACTCTGCATTTGAGTGTAAATTTTTAAATATTATCTAAATACTTAGCACATGCTCATTGTCGTAAACTAATATTTGTGATCTGTCTAAAAGTAAGGTTGATGGTGAGGAACTTGAAGTGTAATACTAAAATACACAATGTTATCAATGGCAGATGATTTATGCGACTTTGTCAAATATGTATTTGATAATTTTATCAAATTGAATCCTACACAAAGTATTCCAACAATTTATACGGGATACCCAAAATTGAGTGGAATTTCACAGGAATCCTTATGCCCATAGAATACTATCTATCTTCGACCTTTAGTTTGGTGCAACATTTATTATTTAGTTAGTGAAGTCTCTGCAACGCAATTGCCAACTTATTCTTAGGTTTCAATCTGGGGGATTAGTTGACAGCAAAGCGATGCATATCTTCCTACACGTCACTCGATCTTCAATGACTCTCTTCAACTCTGTGTAGGAGGTACACTTCATGTCCTCGCACACTTGTTCTAGATAATTAACAATCCATGCTTAAGAATACTAAATACACCAGTGAGGTTAGGAGTTGGTATTTTGTTACCTAGGACCGTACATTCAGGGGGGCAAGTCTGGTCAACCGGTGGAATCAAAATCATCCATGTTTACCCATATCAAGGATTATCTTATGGAGTTCTTTAATATCTTAAGATTGTATAGAACTTCATAAGATAATTATATCCATGATATGGGTAAACACGGATGATTTTGATTCCACCGGTTGACCAGACTTAACCTAACCCCCTGGTCTATATCAGTTAATAAAATTAATGCATAATCAATTTGAAAATGAATCAATGTCGTTCATTTTAATTAGGATAAGAAGGACAAAGAAAAGAATAGTGGCAAGGAAGGAGATGCAAAGGATGGTGAAGGTCAAGAGAAAGGAGATGAAAAATCAGGGGAAGGAGGTGAACGAAGGGACCACTCCAAATCTAAGGGAACCGACGATGGTCGCAAGAGAATAGTAAGTTAACCTCACCTTTACTATTATTACAATATTCAAGTTGTACTAGTTACCTTTGTTATGAAATACATTCTACACACAATATTTTTATTTAAACTAGTAACATAGGCCCGAATTATAGATTTGTTCTCCAGCTTGAGACTGGTCTTGAGTACACATTCTCAACCAAAATGGTATTAAAGAAACAAAAGTCACTGAGCTTGATCTCAAGACCGGTCTCGAAATGTATATTACTTTGAGACAGCTATCCCGCTGTCTTGATGACAGTCTCAAAGAGAGAGGAGACAGCGCTTTACACGAAAAAGAGACGCATATAATAGAGATGGATGAATTTGGCATTAATTACTATTTTTTACATTGTTGGTGGTACTAAAATGGATTGAGCATCTTATTTAGAACCTTCCGGGAGTAATTTGCATACAATTATTCATAAAATAATTTATGTGAATTAGATTTTTTAAGACTTCATAAAATTTCTGGTACATCCAGTAAATATCATGATGTTATTTTATGCATATTGTATCATATTTTGAAATGGCTGCCTTTCCTGGAACTGTTGACTGTAGGTACACACATTCCCGTAATATGCTATTTGACAGATAAACAAAAAAGTATTTATTTTCCTCTTCCGAATAAAATGGTCGACATTTTCACTATTTAATCAGGTTTCATAATATTATGATGCATAAATTTCTCTACACTTCCGAAGATGACCAACAATGAACTGTCAAATATCTATAAATAGCTATTCCAACTCAGTGCTACCAAAATAACTGCACTGAAATTATTGCCATTCACGAGAAAAAGTATTTATTCATAGAGCTGCATCCACATTTTTTTCGAGTACGCTTTCTCGAATAAGATGGTGTACCTACGTATTTAACTTTTAATACGGATTTTCAAGCATGATCTCAAGATGGTTTTGAGATGACGCATTTGGAGAATGATCTTGAGAATTATTGTATAATTTGGGCCTTAAATTATTTAGGGCCAAAGGGAACGCTGGGCCCTATATAGTATATTGCTAATTTATTATTTACTAGGGGAACAATGTATCATTTTATTGGTTAATTTTACAGAGGGATCGTCTAGGCAGAAGATCGGGTCCTGATAAGTCTCCACGTCGTGGTCCTCAGTCTAGAGATGTTCTTTCATTCTCTAAAATAAGGGTAATATAAATATGTATATTTAACTATTGTATAGGTATTTCCAATTATCTTGGCTTGTTTTGTCAAGACAAGGTGGAGGTTTTTTCAACTAGAACCAAGAAATCTATATTTGCTATCTGAGCAGCCCACTTGATGTTTTTCGATAACTACTATTTGAATATTATAAGAAATATAATAATAATAAATTCTGATCATTATTATATTTAGAGAATTTAAAATAAGATATCCTTTTGATATTATATTCTGTTTAAATCAACAAAACAACTTATTGCATTTGCTAATAAATATTTGGTAATAGGAAACAATAATATAAAGTAATATTGAATGAACAGAAGGAGCGTGAGGCGCAGCGTGAACGTGAAAGGATCCGCCGCGCTCGCTCGGAAGAGAGAAGGAGAAGGCTAGCTGAACAAGCCCTTAGAGAACAAGAGAGGCGACACCGTATGGAGAAACAGAGATTGGCTCTGGAAAGGGAGAAACTGCGCATTGAAAGGTATGTGCTGAAGAAAATAACTATTTTTTAATATACAATATTATTTATACAATAAAGACATAGTAAGGATATTTAACGTAATTAGGTGCCAGTTATTAACTTTTTTCAATGATCAATTCATGCACTCGCGCAACATTCATGAAGTATGCCTTCCATTGAATTCCCTTATCAAAATCCGGTCAAGTTATATGTATACTTATAATACTAGGTGAATAATTTTGCCTGAAAACAACAATAATACCAATTCCGTATACCTACCTTAACAATGAAAGCAACTATTGTTATAAATTGTGGGTGCTAAAAATGTTGTAACTGGCTAAAATAAAATAACCATATCAGTGAGGGAAGGAAGAAATTGAATATTGCAGAAGGAATATCTAACAAGAAATATTTTATTCAATATTTCAAATCTTTGTTTTTATTCCTTTATTTCTAAATTATTATGTTTTGTTTTTTTTTTTCAGGGAGAGAATTGAACGAGAAAAGAATGAGCTTCATCGGATCGAAAGAGAGAGGCAGAAGTTGGAGAGGGAAAAATTGGAGTTTGAAAGATTGGAGCTGAAGAGAGCGCAGATGAAGTGAGTCAAATATTTTCATATTCCTGACCACTAGGTTCGCACAAAAAATTTTAAAAAGTATTTTTCCACAAATTCAATGTTACCTTTACGACAAAACATTTTCGCCAACAACAAACATTTCAAACATTTTGGTGAACATTTTCTCACCTTCCTTTTTACCTTGATAGTTCCGAAAAGCTTCGGTGAAAATGTTCGGTCATATCAAATTGAATATTTGATATTATTAAAATGTATTCCCACTTTTTAACACAAAAACTTAAGAATTATTAAACATTTTTCCTTGTTTTTATAATTCAGATTGGAAGAGGAGCGTCGAGCCAAACAGCGCGGCTATCCTTACTCGAGTGGCAATTCCCCCCCGTGGCCCAAGGGAGGGTACGAGGGTCACGGTGGCCCTAAGGGGAGGGGATTCGGAGGAGCAGGAGGGGGTGCTCCGCCCCCACCTCCGCCACACTTTGGGCCCGACCCCACAGCCTCAGCTGTCCCTCCACCGCCGACAGACAAGAGACAAGACAGGGACAGAGAGAGAAGACCAGACTATCCTAGGCATCCTACATCAGGTATATATATCACAATATCTTTTTGATTTCTTTGATGTTTATTGTTATTTATCATCTATAGACCCTTGATTGGGTACTTGGACTCGTCACTTTTACAATATATGATTATACAAATCTAATAGTATCTCATATACACTGTGAAGCAGAGTGTAAAAGGCTCTGTTAGTATTTCATCGGGAAAATATTTAATTATAATTTGATGTAGGCAATATAATAGATAATTGCATACAATAAACAATATTTAACTGTGAGTTTAATGCTGAAGTGAATGTAAATGGTTCGTTCATTCCAGCATTTCTCTTAAACTTGACAGAAGACGCATGAAAGTATAGAATGAGTATGGTGTAATTGAGGTTTATACCAATACATTCTTATATTATTAGTTTCACGGGGGAATGTGTAGTATGTGTAGTAAACAAGATAAAAAACAATATCAAGTGGAAAGACAATGTAAATAAGATGAATAATTATTTTGGAATGATATTTTGAATGCTAAAATGAGTATACAAAATTGATGAAAGTGAAGTCCGGGGTTGGTTGTATGAAAGAACAGCCACATAAGTGGTATTTTGAAAGGTTGAAGTGGAAGTAAAATTAGCCACCCTCAATTAGAAAATGAGAAACACAATATTCCTGAATAAGAAGACACAATATCTTGTATTTGATATTTCAGGCAACAACAGCAATGCCATGAAATATACCAGCAATGGAAGCTCATACGATTCAAGGCAACCCCTACCACCAGGTACTAGACCCAGGGATCAAAGGTAACTACATTATATGTGTAACACACCATCATTGTATTGTTGAGTTAGTTTAACATAATTTTTTCAGTTATCATTAACAATATTACAAACGCCAATACTGCCACAAACTATTTCTGAGATTTAAATCTTTTGCACCTTAAGTCAGAAGCAGATTTTATTTTATTTTTATTTATCTCAGCATAAAAACAACTGAGTATACTCAAATTGTAACAGTTTCACTTGTTATTTGTTATTAACTGTTAGTTGCCCAAGAAGCAACACAATACTTACATTTGACATTGTACCTGTTAGTTGCCCAAGAAGCAACACAATACTTACATTTGACATTGTACCTGTTAGTTGCCCAAGAAGCAACACAATACTTACATTTGACATTGTACCTGTTAGTTGCCCAAGAAGCAACACAATACTAGGTAAAGATAGACATAGGCCCAGTATTTCAGTCGGCCCTTAGGAGTTTAACTCAAGTTTAACAAAAATATTGCGTATTTCAGTACCTAATCTTCCCTTAAATACGTCACTAAACGACAAATATTTAACTCAACGTTTCTGGCGGATCGCGTGTCTTAATCTTGAGTTAAGTATTGTTTCTAGTCTTTTTCGCCAGGCGGCGCACTAATCGCCGCACGCTTTAATGTTTTATTTCATTTTATACTACAAATAACTATGCATAATAAATTGTAATCATGATTTATTTTTGTTGTTAAAATAAAAGACTTGATATAGAAGTGGTTCATGTATTTAATATTTATTTTTTTTTTACATAATTATGATGTATTGCCTGACAACAAACGAAATAAACTGTCAGCCATAATGAAACGTCAGGCACGCAACTTTATTTTTGCGATGTTTTTTCATCCCACTTTTTAAATTGATCCATCCTGTTTCTATATATATATATATATATATATATATATATATATATATATATATATATATATATATATATATATATATATATATATATATATAATATGTATTCTTAAATTTTCTACATAGGACACTATTTTACCATTATCACTTAGTTCCATATCCATCTGTAAAATGTACATACATTTTGCATTGAAGAACTACGTACGTAGTACATATTATCCGTAAAGTATTATTATACTCTTTGGTACATATTCAATGACATTTTTTCACTACAATGTTTGATTTTAATTAAAAAAAACATCGATCGGTATAAAAAATTGAAAAAGTAACATGCTGTGTAATGAAACAAATAAAATAATGTGTTGTTATAATAATAAAATAATATTTAGTCACAGCTTCGCGTCACGTATCATTTAAGGTTATTACAATTTTGACAGATGCGTTATAGACAATAACCATAGAAAAACGTAAAATATATCTATAGTTGAAGATTACGTAACTGACGTTTCATTTTGCACTGAAATACGCGAATGAAATTTAATCTTCCCTAAACTTTTAACTTGGATTACCAAATCCAACGATTTAACCTCTCGTGTGCTCACGGTACGGATCCGTACCAAGGAAATTATACCCCGTCGTGTGCTTACGGTACGGATCCGTACCAAGAGGTATTGTGTTTATTTTTTTCAATTTTAAATATTATGCAAGCAGTAAATAAGTTTTAGATTCGCTTGAATCTAATCCTAATGAATTATTTTACCATAAACAAAAAACATCCGGTCAAAATATGCGACTAATTCGTCATTCAATACCGTTGAAGTTCGACCAAGTTTGAATGTTTTGTACTGCGAGTCGAAGTTTTGTTTTTGTGGAAAAGAAAGACGTAAATAACTAGAAAATATAAGTTATTGTTATATTTCGTTACTATTTACTAAAATAAAGTGAGTGCGTAAATAAAAATTGTAATTTTGCGTCATAATTATCGAAAAAATCTTGTTAAAAATTTGAAACGGTAAAAACGAAGTGCGTAGTACAAATTTGTTCGAGTGTTTTCTACGTATAGAAGAGTACTTTGAGTGAACCACTTATTTCATTTTGAAGATAATTTTGTTGTGAACAAATATCCAACAGATTCCAATAAGTTTTTTACAATAAATTCAAATGGTGTGATAAAAATATTTTGCAATCGAGAAATTCATCATCAAACAACACACACACAAATGCAAACAAAGATGGCGGCTCCTTATCTGTATACAAAGACGGCCAGGCAGGGATATCACAATATTTGTTATATTTATTGTTTTTGATTTTGTATACATTTATTTAGCTTGTATACAAAATTTTAGTTACATGACAAATAAATATTCTTTGTTCTATTTTCACTTTTTACATAACAATTTTTATTATTTTTTTTGGCACCGTTTTTATTATTAATTAATTTATTTATTTATTTCAAATATTTGTACAAATAGTTGTACACTGGCGGGTTTATTGCCAAGCGGCAATTTCTTCCAACCAACCAGCCAGAGTTTTTGGCACCGTTTTTATTATTAATTTATTTATTTATTTCAACTTTTTATACAAATAGTTTTACACTGACGGGTTTATTGCCAAGCGGCAATTTCTTCCTACCAACCAGCCAAATTTTTTGGCACCGTTTTTATTATTAATATATTTATTTATTTCAACTTTTTATACAAATAGTTTTACATTGACGGGTTTATTGCCAAGCGGCAATTTCTTCCAACCAACCAGTCAGAGTTTTTTTGCCATATAGTTGTCATCTACACATTTGACTATCCCGTAAACTCGGGTTATAAAAAAATATGTAAATTGTATTTTGTTGCTTTTGTATTTTATTTTGACAGTTCTAAAGTAATTCTGTCAAAATAAATATTTGCAAAAAAAAAATAGCAACCATTTGTATTATACAATAAACTAAGTATAACTTTATGAGTTATAAAAATTATTTTTTTTGTCAGTTTTTGACAGATAGTTGTCATCTACACATTATACTATCCCGTTAACTCGGGTTATATAAAAAATATCTAAATTGTATTTTGTAGCTTTTGTATTTTATTTTGACAGTTCTAAAGTAATTCTGTCAAAATAAATATTTGCAAAAAAAAATTCAACCATTTGTATTTTACAATAAACTAAGTATAACTTTATGGGTTATAATTTTTTTTTTGTTTTGACAGATAGTTGTCATCTACACATTTTACTATCCCGTAAACTCGGGTTATAAAAAAAAAATGTAAATTGTATTTTGGGTTGTAAATTTTTTTTGACAATTTTTGTCTATCCCGTAAATTTTATTTATAATTTTTTTTTAATGCCAACTGTATTTTGTTCTTTTTGTGCTATTGAATTTTATTTTTGACAAATTTTACATATTGACAAAATAAAAGTATTTTTTCTAGTTGTTTGTTTAATTTCAATTATTTATCAAAATAAATATGTTGTGAATCCCTGCCGCTATTGTTTGTGAGTCCCTTCTGTAAGGCCCGTCCAATAGCGAACGAGCATTGTGCCAGCGCCATCTTGAAATATTGCTGACCAATACCAAACGTGCGCCAATTTCAAATTTTACCAATACATACGCAAGTAGTAGACCAAAGACAACCGAAACAAATGTTTTTTTGTTCACTTTTTTATTATTGACTGGTTAGAAATTTATTACGTCATATGATAGATATTTTTTTCTTCTTTCCAATGATATACAATATGTTGGGAATTTACATCAAGGTCATTTACAAGAGGCAATATCAAATTGTACTACTAAAATGGGGTTATGTTCAGTTTATTTGCCCTAAAATCAATTTTTCAATTTAGATTGTGAATTTTTATGTGGTATTTACGAAATACGATAACTAACTTGTGTAAAAAAGTGATTTCTAACATCCAAGACCAAATAATTACGTCTTGCGAGTATCTGAAAGTCAAGTTTGTCGAAGTATAAAATGGCGTAAATGCGTATTTTTTTTGCAGTTTTCAAATCGGAAATAATAACTCATTTTCCTCTAAAGTATTTATTTTCTTTGTATCATATGATTGCTTTATTATCGCTCCAAGTAGAAAACATGAAAAATCGCGAATTGAAATAAAACATATATTGAAAATTCCTCGTTTATTGAGATGGGAACTGTTACAAGTTGAATTCTATATTCAATGGCCTATATAAAATAAATAAAACATGTGTTCACAATAAAAAATATTGTAAAAGGTTGGTTAGTTATCTAGCTTTAGATAATAACCGCAAATTTATTTCGTCCCGAAGCATAATTAATTAATTTTCATATAAATGTAAACACCTCCATACGGGCTGTCGAGATAACGATATACCCAAGCAGACGACCATTAAGCAATTTGCGCACAAGGTCAAACACACCAAGGGTTAAGGGCCAACTGAAATCTCGGGCCATAGTAATTTTACTTGGTACATATCTGAAGATTTCTCGTTAAAAACAATATGTTAAATGCACTCTTCACTCTTAATGTTTCTTTCAAAATATTTTACCCAATATAATGGTATGTACAGGTATGAAAGTGGCGTTGAAAGAAGTGGCAGTGGATCTGGTAGATATGGAGGTGGTGGTGGTGAGAGCGGACGAAGGTCTCCCAAAGCAACACACGGCCGTTATCCAGATACGGTGCCCACAAAGGGAGATCACAAACTGCTGGCCAGGGACCACAGATATACAGAGCCATCTGCGCCCAACTCCAAAGGTAAGGACTTCATCTATATTACTTACCTTTTTAAGACGAGCGTCATGTATAGATGCCCACCGGCCGCGAAGCCTAAATGCCGAGCGTCATCTATACATGCCCTCATGCTATACACAATTGTAAACCTTCATATCTCAATAAATTCATATTAATTGAGACGAAAATTGGATGAATATTACTCCCATATATTTAGTTCAAAACATCTATCGGTGAATCAGCAAAACAATTATTAAATTATTTAAAAAATCAAAAACTCTAAACCATTGTAATTCATCGAAAATCACCGGCTAAATTTACACTCTCCTGCACTTTGTAAGGATCTAATACGCATGTGTGTGGGAAAGAGGAATACTGCGCCAGTTCATTTTGTTTTACTGCGCCGAACATTCTTATTTGAATTTGACCCTTACTATTTCACAATCAGCACATATTTCTTATCTGCATCAAATGACGGAAGGATCATGTGACATATGAGATAACCACAATAACATTATTCTTCATTTATCTTATGTTTTTGTTATGAAGTATTCAAATTCTTTAAGTATATGCAATCTTTTGTTTATCTTTGATCTTTTTACGATATATCTGCATCATTAGATTTTTTTTCATTATTACTATATTTAATTAAAAGGAATTTTTAAATTAAAAAATCTGTGTGCGACGCGAAATACTGTCCGTCCGTAGGTAATGCAAGTACTTTTTCCTACTCATCTTAATTGGGTTAAACATCACATAGTATTGTTAACTACATATTTGAATATTGGCGCCAATCAAATTAGTTACCCAGTTGACCGCCAGAGCGGTTGTGGCGTCTAGCCTCAACCAATCACACGCGCCTGCTTGCGCATGCGCGTTTCCCAAGCAGGATGGTAACATTACCAACTCAATGGTTGGCTACACTGAACAACCGTTGGGGACTGCCCACTTTTCCAACACTGTTTGAATCGTAGAGATCTCTTTCGCGCGATATAAACATCTGTATTCTGTGTTAATTAAGTAGCATTATTTATAATTGCTAACAGTATATGTAGCTATATTTTTAAGATACCCAAGATTGTCTTAAAAAAAAAGCTATAGACTCTTATGGGACAATATTGGGGATTAAAAAACATTTAAAAGTGTAGTAAAATATTATAAATCACATCTAAAACATTGCAAATGATAGATTAATATCTCACTACATATCTATATACAGTCCCTGATCTAATTATTAGCCCACCCTAGGAAATTTGGTAAATTATGACTTTTGGATTTAAAAACTCACATTTTTATAAAAATATATTTGTGTATTTAAAACTTTGGGTGAATATACATATTTTTAAACATAAAACAATAACAATTAAAAAAAATAATAGTTCTTTAGTACCTACTTTATTTTAATATTTTGTGGATCCTCCCTTATTTTTTATCACAGCTTGCAAACGGCTTGGCATGCTTTCGATACATTTAAGAGCCATTTCTTTCAAATGATCATTATGGTTCCAATGCCATATCACTTTCTCGATTAATTGGGTCTTATTCGTAACATTTTCTTTAGATATTTCCCTCTTCAATAGTTCCCACACATTTTCAATGGGGTTGAGGTCAGGGGAGTTCCCCGGCCAGTTTAGAAGTGGGATTTTTTTGGTTTCAAGTAGTTTTTTTACAGATTTCGCTGTATGGCATGGAGCTCCATCTTG
Organism: Molanna angustata; assembly: GCA_963576475.1. Taxonomy (NCBI): domain Eukaryota; kingdom Metazoa; phylum Arthropoda; class Insecta; order Trichoptera; family Molannidae; genus Molanna; species Molanna angustata. The sequence continues at coordinate 5,866,569 of OY754981.1, forward strand.
CATAAATATAAATTTATCGCCCGAATGTGGAAACCATTCCTTTATTTGAGGCATCAGTCGAGTTTCAATGACTTTTTGGTACTGGTCCTGTTTCATTATGCCCTCAACAATGTACAGCCGGCCAAGACCTTTACCACTAATAACTGACCAGAACATTAATTTTGGAGGATGTTTGATAGTTTTAATTACACAGTCCTGGTTGTACTTCTCAGATGAAGTTCTTTTAACATACTGTGCCTTTTGTGTCAGTATTTCAATCGTTGACTCGTCACTAAAGCATACCTACAAATAACCAGAATTTTAGACAGAATTTAATGAATATTTCTAAAAAAATAATAAAGCATAATCAAATATATTTTTTAATCTTACTCTTTTCCAATCTTCAACTGAGAAATCGGAATACAGTTTAGCCCACTCCAACCTTTTTTTCTTCATATTATCCGTCAATTTGGGTTTTCGTACTGGCCTTCGACTTTTCATTCCTAGTCTATGGAGACTTCGACGGACAGTAATAGTGGCTACTTTTACTCCCGCCTCATTTAATTTATCAGTCAATGTAGTATTGGTAGCAAATCTGTTTTCTTTAACGATTTTCACCAATTTCCTTTCATTCCTAGGTGTCATTATCCTTTTACGTCCACATTTACCATGCCTCTGAGCATCCAATGATAGCCCATTTGTCAATTTTTCTTTAATTCGTCTTACTGTACGCCTTGATATGTTACATTTTTTTGCTATTTCACTTATAGTAACATTTTCTTTGGTCAAAAGGTGTTCCACTACTGCTTTTTTTTTCAACACTAATATCTTTGGCCTTGCCCATAATGAAATTTAAGGTTAAAACCACGTGTAAATAATTAGGACGGAATTCAAACTAAATTTCTATAGAACAAAATAAAAAATAAATGAATTAATAGTCCAAAACTTATTGTAAAATGCGTAGAAAAAAGAAAACACAGTTTTTTGTAGAAAAAAACACCAAATTAACCACTAAACTTAAACGAAGACACAACCGAACTGCCCAGACAACAAAACACAAATCCTATAGAAAACACTAATGTCATATTTCATGTGTAAATGTTGCCAACCTAATAATAAATTAGTGTTGCCAACAATTAAAATGAACCATAAAATATATCCAAAACAATATTCAATATTTTGTTTTTGCATAAATTAAGATATGTATTAATAACAAGAGGAAAAAGTCATAATGTACCAAATATACCAGGGTGGGCTAATAATTAGATCAGGGACTGTATATTGATGACATATTATGTATGTAATTAAAGCTGTACTGCAGTCACAGTACATAAATAAAAGCATTAATTGTTTACGAAACCTACATATTATCCTGTGAATTTCAAATATATACTACTTTCAATGGATCAACAATTTGTGTTACACAAGTTACATTTTTGTCCTGGGATGAGAATATCCAACTTTCCCTTTATCTTTTTAGTGATCTTTCCGGTGGTTGCTGACCCCCAGGAATTCCACGCATCACAATTTTGGTAATCTGGATCCATCCTCCCCACATAGTCATATATTCCGTCATTTCCTCCATAGAGTATTAAAACAAATACAATTTCTAAAATATAATCCCAGGCAAATGTTTTAAATTCTGATCATTTAAAATTTGAACATCAATATTACCTGTAAATATTACTAATACGATTCACACATTTATCAGGTGAATATGAGCGTGCTGGCAACAATTGGCATTCCAGCAGTGGAGGTTCGGCTTCCAAAGGGGGATTTCCATCAGCACCACCATCGTGGAGCAAACCTGGTAACCTATATTTTTTTTTACTACACAATTCATCGCAACCCGAGTGAATACACTTGGTAAAAACTATGTTATAGTAGTATTATTAGAGTTAATTATTATGTTGTGAATGTTTATGATTATGCAGGTGAGTCTTGGTCGGGTGGTGGTGTGAGCGGAACAGAGCGTTACACCAGCGGCAGCGGAGGTGGCGGTGGCGGAGGATACGGAGGCGGGGAGAGCAGCGGAAGATACACCATGCATCAACCAGCACCACCCGGATCTCAGCCTCCCTCCTTTGCCGAGACACGCTACGCCTCACAGAGGGATTACAGGGGAAAATATTAAAGACACAACACAACAAACTTGGTTACATTACTCAACCATTACCATGTTCTCCAGAGAGCAATGTGCCAACCGTAATGAAGTCACTTTCTCTTTACTAAATCAAACAAAAATAAGTAAACTATATAATCCCCGGATATATATTTAATTATTTTTGGATGGTATATCTTTTTGTACAAAACTGAAAATGAAATTCCATGATGACGTAGAATTATTTTATGTTATCTTGACTGATGAAATCACCCATCTCCATTAGAAAATCAAATATGTTTATGGTCACATCATCTTATATTTCGTATGTACTCTCGTTTTTTTTTTTATCTATCGAAATTTTAAAAATCCTTTTTGCTATTGTAAGAGTGTGTTTGAATTAATTTTAAGAAATACTACTGTCTTTATGAACACAGGTGACCTTCGACTTGGGTGTATTTGATTCCTGAAAATGTATGTATTGTACGAAAGTAAAGCTATGTAAAAAAAGTACATCAAAAAGTTTTTGAATCATTGGGGCATATAGTATTCTGATGTTTTTTTTTTACGTAAAGTTTTAAGAGGTGTCAGAATTCCACCATTTTTTAAATATGATTTTTTGACCTTAGATTATGAAATACCTACCTGGGAGTGTATTTTTTTAATTATTGTCTAAAATAAAGAAAAAGTGAATTGTATGAAAGTAGAAATGAACCTGTAATTATAGATATGCTAATTGCATGTTAGTCGTTATCACTGGACTCTGCATATTTTGTGAATAATTTATGCAAATGATATTGTGCTCTACCATTCTTCATATTTATAGTGTGTGCATTTTGTATGACTTAAATTTGAACATATTATATACTAAATAAATGTTTTAAGAACCTGAAGTGATATACACTTTTAATTTACATTTTTAGACGAGTTAAAATAAAATGTATTTGGTTTTGTATTTTATCTTCAAAATGACAATTGTGTATCATTTTATGTATTTTTTAGTGTTTGATGTCAAATACATATTTGTGTGATTTTATTTTCAGTTTATGGTTCATTTTTTTTATTTTTTTCCCAGTAAGTAAAGTTACATATTATATGCATTATTGTTAAACTTTGAACCTAATATATACTGTGACTGTTCTTACCGATTCATTCAGATTTTATGTATTCAAGAATCATGTTTTCTTATATGGCACCAGTTCTTTATCTTTATGTAATATGAAGATGCAAATAAAAATCAACTTTGTTTATTAATTTCAAGTCATTTAATTTGCATATTTATGTTGGTTTATCAAAGGTAATACAATATATTTTCCTTACTTTAATTAAGTTGATAAAGTAAAAATGTATGTGCTATCCCACTAGGATTATGTTATTCATAAATTGAAATAAATTTAACATAGATTATTATTATATATGTGTTTTAATTTATATATTTTTGATATACCTTCCTTTTTTATATATTTAATAACTGGAATACACACAGCTTAGCTTCTCTTGCTTTAATTATTTGAGTGCTGATTAAATATTTATTTATTTATTTAATATACAGAGACACCAACAGAACACTGAACAACACAAACAAAGAAATCATGAAACAAAAACATAGAATCTCCAGTGCTCCAATAACAGGTATCTCCCGCATGGCTATTGTGCATAGTTTGGTAGGTACAATCAACGTCTCCTGAGCATTCATATTATAACAAAAAAGACATTACTTTGCACAGTTAAAAAGAAAGTTTAAAATACACATATACATATGTAGGAGAACAAAAAGAAAACAAAAGTTGAACTAAAAAGATAAAGCAAAAAAAAAAATAAGGAAAAATTAATTAATTAATTTCAAGGAGCAATACGACATGCAGTAATCTACAAAGCATAAAATGCACCAAGAAATAAAAGTTCATTGACAATTAAAAAAAATGTTTTTCAACTTACAATTTGTTGGATTCTATAGATCAAAATTTGATTCTGAAAGAAAATAAAAGATTTAATACTTGGATAATAAAGTAAATCAATATATATTAATTACGATAAAAATAATAATATTATCTTTTGAATAGGCGAAAGATTGGAACAAACCTGGCCAAAAAAACAACATACATACATACCATCATGCCATGTCCCTTGCGGGGTAGGCAGAGAGAACCGAATGCCACATTTTTCTATCCTGGCATGCATCCCTCGCCTTGTCCACATTCATGCATCGTCTCATACATGTTCGTCTATTGCTTACACTTCTAACATTTCCGTCTTTCAAAATTTCGTTAACATGGTCGTGCCATCACTTTCTTGGGCATCCCCGACCTCCCATTCCATTCCTTTCCGCTCTATATTTTCTTCGTCAGGCGCTCCTCATTCATTCTCCCCATGTGACCGAACCATCTCAATGTGTTCACTTTCATTCTAGTAATGACAACTTTCTTCATCTTACATTCTTTCCTTATGTCCTCATTTCTTACCTGGTCATACATCGTTCTATTACAAATCCTTAACGATCTCATTTCAATTACAAATCCTTAACGATCTCATTTCAGCCAACAAAACAATAGGTAAGTTTTATGCAATGTACATTGCTGACTGACCATATCCTGGATGCCGTGCAGCTCTAGTCATGGTGGCGACAGGCTAGTCTTAAGGTTGTCATTCTGATTTGCGCATCTTCGCATTATGTTTAACATCGCATAAGTCAATATCAGCGACTACAGTAAAATGAAAAAAAAAAATCTAAAACTCTAACTGCAAAAAACATGTCGAGATAATGGCTGTCAATTTTTTTTTGCAATGTTACTTCTCATAACTCCTTAATTTGTTTATAGATTGTCATAATTTTTCAACATGTATAAAAAATACCAAAATTTAAACATGTACATTATTCAAATTTTACAAAAACTCACAGGCGAAGATAAAAATACCAAATTGCAAATAATGAGTTTTTTTCTTGACAGCTCATCGGCAATATTGTCTGTATGTAATATTTCTATGTGGCAAAACTCATTATAATACTTTCATACAAAAATTCAAATAATAATCACCGATAAGGTGCTTGAAATTGTGAGAGAGGCTTCCAGCCTTGCGGAGGCAAGAGCAATCAAAGGATTAACCACATGGGAATAGTCAGTTGTAACATTTGTAAAACCGGGACAAAAAATCAGTATACAAGAACAGAGAGATCTCTTCCAAAGGAGATCTGCATCTCATCTCTTAGGCCTGACTTGATAATATACTCTCTTTCATTGAAAAGAGTTATTTATGTGGAGCTGACTGTTCCCGTGAAACACAAATATTTCAAAAGAACATTACAAGGAACTGGTACATAAAACAATTCAAAATGGCTTTAGCACGAATATGTATGCTGTAGAGGTGGGGGTGAGAGGCCTGCCTGCAAAATCTTTTATATTCCTACTTTAAGGACCTAGCATGGACCTAGGTCTCCCTAGAGGTAAAATAAAAGATTTTGGATAGTGGTAAAAGCAGCATTATCCGCTTTATGTACCTTATGGCAATATCTTCCAAGCAACCATATTCAACAGAGACTAAGCGGGAATATAATATTTATAGGATAACTGGGAAGCGGGAATACATATTTATAGGAGAAGTTAGGCATCTACAGGGTTTACGACGTGTCATTGGCTGTTTTACGTGATCACTTCAAACGATTGTGCAACTTTCCATAATTGGTGGATGTTGCGTAAGCGCTCAAACTGATTACGTAAACCAGCTGATGACAGGTCGTAAGCCCTGTAGGTGCTTAACTTCCCAGTTTTTATATAAATATATATTTCGAAAAGAATGCTCTTTTCTATTATCATTGTTTTTGAGTGTTCTGTAGGAGCCAGATAATTGAAAATACAACTAGCAAATTAAACATCTCACAGTTGAGCAATTTGGTTCACCACCGATTTTGAATGTAGTGCCTTTTTAGGTCTGATGTGTGGGGATAAACACATGTGTTATGCACATCCACCACCACTTTCTTGTCGCTGGTTACTCTGCATTGTTGGGTAGACTGTGATGATATGAATGAATGAAATATTTGGGTTAGTAAAAAAAAACCTTAAGCTCATATACCATTGCCAATTATAATTATTCAGAGTATTTTCCTCTGTGGACCGTAAAGCTATATATAAATACTAGTTGCATGTAACACATGAACTGTTGTTGGTGACAGCATGACGTATTGTTGAAGAATATGTACCAAACTATAAACCTTTTAATCCAAATCAATGAATATTTTAAGATATTTTATTTTCTATACAAAACTTGTATGTCAGGATAGGACATTGTGGAGTTGTCCTTTTTTCCTACCCTGAATAGGTAAGCGGCTTGATGGTATGAAGATTAAGTATCAAACTATTTATATATTCTGTGGTTTAGTTAGTCCGTGTACATTATTACATTATTAGTCAGAACCTACTAAACCATGGAATAGTACCTAATACGTGGTTTACTTAGTGCAAGGTTTAGTTAGCTAAAACGAGTATTAACGAAAATGTTATTAGTACCGCTGTAAGAGTCCCTGTAGGTATTCTGGCATACAAATTATATGAAATGTCAATTAGATTTTTACAACTAGTTGCATGTAGCACATAATAACTTCATGATGTAGCACATGAGATTTAAATGTCAATAGTGATATAGTTTAGGATAGGATGAGGTCAATCCTTTTTTCTGTGTATGTATAAAGTTTAAGTATCAAAATATAAGGAGTCACGGTAGAAGTTTATTCTGCCATACAATTTTATTTTTAAAAAGAATGAAGTAACAAGTACATATACATTCCCTAAATTAAGCATAAATGCTTGTGCAAACAATTTTGGTGAACAAAATTGGTCGTGGCATGATTCGAATTCGCGACCACTGTATTACAAAACCCAGCGTGCTAACCACTCTGCCACCACCCATCTATGAAACAACATCACCACTTAATTCGATTTTTCAAAAATTATTAAAAAAAACATCGAGATGTACTACTATAATGTACATATTAATTATATAAAACAAAATTATCTCGGGTGTATTGAAATTATCAAAATTATCTAGTTAATTAGGGTGTTTTGGCGTTTTCTATAAATTTGGATTTTTTTGAAATATAGCCATATACATAAATTTGTCATAAAAAAATCTTAATAGTTCGAAAACCTTGGATCTTTTTAAAAAAAATTGTTTGAGATAATATAATGAAGGTATTGATATGAGATAATATTATATCTCTCTATAAATATTATAGCATTAATGATTTTTACTCCTCACTAACCCAAGGGGATATAGTGGGGAGTTATGATTTCGCAATTTTTAAGGGTATTTTATTTATTGCAGATTATCAACTAGTATCATGCTGAGATTATATTCTAAAAGTTTCATCACAATGTATCTGTGTGTGTGTGCTATGTGCAGTGTGCTATGTACGGCGTGTTCATTTTTACTTTATCGATTATAGACTAAAGTACTCATTCGATTCTATTCAAATTTTGCAAATATGTATATCTAATACTCGATTAGATCCCATTAGATTTTGAACGATATATGAATATAGTGCTTCTCAATTTTTTTAACTGTCAAATATTTCAAAGTGACCCCAAGCTTAGGAAACTTAAAATTTGAAATTTTTATTTTCAAATTGGTAAAAAGGCACATCACTTTCATAAAATGGCATTGAAGAGCTATCAAGTTTTCATAATAAAATATTTAAATAAAAAATAATTTAACAAACTCATTTCATGAAAATGTTGGAAATTTTCCATACAAAATTTGAATACTTTATAGAATGACTTGTTAGTGAGGAGTTTAGCGTTGGCCACAACCCACTCGTTTAGATATGTGATAATAAAAATTAAAAAGTTGATAACCCCTGGCTGGAAAATAATACTAAATTTGTGTATAAAAGTTTTGTAGGCTTAAGATTCCTATAATTTATGAAATTTTGGGGTCTGTATCAAGCGAATCAAAAATTATAATGGACACACACACACACATTATGTTCTACTCCAAATTCTGATTTCAACCATATTATATATTATTGTTATGAAATTAAGTACTATTTCTATTTAAATTGAAAATTTAAATAGAAATATTTTGAAAATAAGAACCCAAGAAAAATGAAAACAAAAGATTTTGTTTAGTGAGTTGGAAAAACTAGACAAACCTTGTAAAAATATAAATTGTAGAAATATAAATTGTAAAAATAAATAAGACTTTGAACCATAATAAAATAAATAAATATAAATTTCGGTACATTTGGTGTCAGGTGTGGGGTATAAAAATACCCAAGTATTTTTTGTGTAAGAAAAAAAAATAAAATAGTTATTTATAAAGACATTTATTATGGCATCAAAAAAAATAACTCTTTTAGAGTTGAAAGTGGTTGATTTAAAACATGAGTTGGAGGAGAGAGACGCTGATACATCAGGAAATAAAAATGCACTTCAACTACGATTGAGAAAAGTGATGCAAGAAGTAGGTGAGGATCCAGACACATACCTTTTTGAAATGCCTTGCTCTAACAACGATCTTTGTCAAGTCTTAAAAGAACATTCCAGAGACATAGAAGAGAAGTTTCAAGAACATTCCAGAGATATAAAAGGAGAAATTAAAGAAATCAAAGGAGAAGTAGCGATGCTTCAAAAGCATTCAAATACTATAGAAAAGAAATTCCAGAATTATTCTATGACCTTTGATGAGAAGATAAATGAATTAACTAAACAGATGAAAGTTTTGGAGAATCAAGTGCTTCCTTCAATCACGCCAATGAATTCCGAGCAAAATTCAGCTGTAGATACAAATTTTAAGTGTGTAGAAGATACAAGAGTACCAACAGTGGAGTGCGTGCGAAATGATATGCCAACCTTTGATGGAAAATGCCCCTGGGAAGAATATTTAACATTGTTCGAGACAGTGGCCATGATAAATGGCTGGTCCATGACAAGAAAGGCCTCAGTGTTGAGTGTATCATTACGAGGTGATGCTTTAAAAGTTTTGGAGACAATTCCTCTAGCTGAGCGACGAGATTTAAAATTGTTGATTGAGAGACTTGAGATGCGATTTGGACATAAGCACATGGAACAGTTTTACAGGTCACAACTTAAGAATCGTAATCAGAAATCTAATGAAACTCTCCAGGAATTTGAGGCGGATATAGCGCGTCTAATTAGATATGCATACCCTACGGTTCCTGATGATGTGTGTGAAAGCCTTGCAGTAGAAAAGTTCTTGGATGGATTGTGGGAAAATGAGACACAACAAGCTGTAAAACTAGCTAGACCACAAACTTTGAGTGACGCTCTAACCCAGGCACTCGAATTTGAATCTATAAAAAAATCTTTACGAGGTCATGCTCAAGCCCGCGTTGTTGAGGCCGTTGAAGAGAATCAAAAACTCATCGAATGCATTGTCGAAAAGGTGATGAAGGCATTGCAAGGAAGAAAAAGACAGTTTCGCTGCTGGGGTTGTGGACGAGCTGGACATCTACGTAATCGGTGTCCAAATGAAGCAACAACGCAACAGCAACAGCCACAGGAAAACTAAAAAGGGTTGATGGGAAGGGGCAACTGTTGACCTACATTACCAATGCCTCAAAGAGATCTGCAGTTGTTGCATCATTCAGTGGTCGAGATACCAGTATGTTTATAAATGGCAAAGTAAATGGAAAAAATTTGAAACTTTTGCTGGATACTGGAGCAACGATGACAATCATGAGACCAGATTTGCTTTATAACAAAAAGTGTATTACACCAACTAAATGGACATTACGAACAGCTACTGGGGAGTCGGCATCTATATGTGGTGAGACATATGCCAACTTTCAAATTGGTAGTTCTATCTTCGATCATCAGGTGCTAGTGGCGAATATAGAGGAGGAAGTTATTCTCGGAATGGACATAATGGCGAAATATGGATTCCAGTTGGATCTAAAGAGGCGATCTTTGAAAATTGGAGATGAAGATGTTCTCGTGCAAGAGCGTGAGGAATTTTCTACACGTGTTCTTGCAGCGGATGTTGTAACTATTCCAAAACAAAGTGAGATGTTAGTACGAGTCAATTTAGACTGTGTTATCCCGAATGGACATGTTTTGGTTGTGGAGTCCAACGCCAACAATGAAGCAGGAAAAGGAGTATTAATTGCAAGAGCACTGATTCAAAACCAAAAGGAAATTTTAGTCAGATTAATGAACATAAATGAATATCCAGTAACTGTCAAAAAAGGAGCTTATTTAAGTGTGTGTTCATCAGTTTCATCAGTAACACAAAATGCCTGCATCGCACAAGTTTCTTCAGAGGATGTACCAAAACATCTTGAAGACTTTGTAAAAGATGCTTGTAAGGAACTTACCAAAGAACAAAGCAAACAAATTAGATACCTCATTGCTCATTATCAAGATGTTTTTGAGAATGCGAGTCTTTCTAAAGGAAGAACCAATGTTGTTCAACATCAAATAGATACGGGTGACGCAAGGCCTATCCGCCAATTACCTAGAAGGCTACCATTAGCAAAGCGGGCGGAAGCAGATCAAATTATTCAAGACATGGAAAGGGATAGCGTTATTGAACCATCAAGCAGCCCATGGTGTTCACCAGTAGTGTTAGTTAAAAAAAAAGATGGCTCAACTCGGTTCTGTGTGGACTTTCGCTTATTGAATAATGTAACTAAGAAGGATAGTTATCCACTGCCTCGAATCGATGACACCCTAGATACATTGGCTGGTTGTAAGATCTTCTCAACTTTGGATCTAAAGAGTGGTTATTGGCAGGTTGGATTGGAACCCAAGGATAGAGAAAAAACGGCGTTTTCTGTTGGAAGTGGATTGTGGCAATTCAAAGTGATGCCATTTGGACTTTGCAATGCACCGGCTACGTTTGAACGACTAATGGAAAGTGTGCTAAGAGGATTATCGTGGGAGACCTGTTTGGTATACTTAGATGACATCATCGTACTTGGGAAGCGTTTTGAAGAACATTTAGGAAATTTGGAACAGGTATTTTCACGATTGAGGTTGGCCAACCTTAAACTCAATTGCAAGAAATGTATATTGTTCCGAAAGCAAGTCAACTATCTAGGTCATGTTGTCTCTGAGGAGGGAGTAGCAGTAGATCCTGAGAAGATTAAAGCTGTTCGAGATTGGCCAGTACTTAAAGACAAACATGAAGTAAGAAGCTTTTTGGGTCTGAGTACCTACTATCGACGATTTGTTCCAGGCTTTGCTGACATCGCAAAGCCACTGACAAAACTCACGGAGGAAAGCAGTGAATTCATATGGGATTTCAAGTGCCAACATGCATTTGAAGAATTAAAACAGGTTCTAATTAATTCTCCGGTTTTGAGTTATCCTCGAGCTGAAGGAATGTTTATTCTGGATACAGATGCAAGTAACGTTGGTATCGGAAGTGTGCTCTCCCAAGTACAAGATGGGGCAGAACGCGTGATTGCTTACTTCAGTAAAGTATTGTCGAAACCAGAACGCAATTACTGTGTAACACGAAGAGAATTGCTTGCTGTTATCAAGTCAGTTGAGCACTTTCGCAAGTATTTATATGGACGGAAATTTCTTTTAAGGACAGATCACTCGGCACTTGTGTGGCTTTTGCGATTCAAGAATCCTGAAGGTCAAGTGGCAAGATGGATAGAGAGATTGCAAGAATATGACTATGATTCTGAACATCGAGCCGGACTTCATCATAGAAATGCCGATGCACTGTCAAGGCGACCATGTCCAGAGGATTGCCAGCACTGTAATAAGGCTGAGGAAAAGTTTTTTATAGCTTGTAGAACCACGGTCGTTGACAATTTTTGGCAAGATGATGAAATACGAGCAGACCAATTGGAAGACCCAGATCTCAAGTTTGTAATGCAGTGGAAGGAAAATGATCAAAGACCTTTATGGGAAGAAATAGCTTCACTATCTCCAAATATTAAGTCATACTGGGCTCAGTGGCAATCCATTGTCGTGGAAAATGGGTTGTTAAAGCGTGTATTGGAGAATGAAGATGGAACACAGCAGAGACAACAACTATTGATTCCAAGGAAGAGAATTCCTGAAGTTCTTAAACTGCTTCACAATGATGTGTCTGGGGGACACTTGGGAGTTAAAAAAACCACAGAAAAAATTCGTCAACGTTTTTATTGGGTCAATTACAATGGAGATGTAAAAGATTGGTGTAGAAGATGTGTAACTTGTGCCACTTCAAACGGACCTCAGAAACGAAGGCGTGCGCCAATGAGGCAGTATAATGTTGGTAGCCCATTTGAAAGGATAGCCATTGACATAGCGGGGCCGTTTCCCACAACGGAAAGAGGGAATAAATATATTCTGGTAGCAATGGACTATTTTAGTAAATGGACAGAAGCCTATGCACTACCGAATCAAGAAGCTACCACTGTTGCTGAAGTCTTGGTAAGGGAACTGATAAGTCGTTTTGGAGTACCATTGGAGTTACACTCGGACCAGGGAAGAAACTTTGAATCAGCCGTATTCCAGGGAATTTGTGAAGCATTAGGAATTCGAAAGACGAGAACAACTGCTTTGCATCCACAGTCGGATGGAATGGTGGAGCGAATGAATCGAACAATTGGAAGATTTTTGTCAAAAGCAGTGTCCGATCACCAGAAGGATTGGGACGAATACATCCACTTGTTCTTATTAGCTTATCGAGCAGCAATTCATGAGACAACAGGGCAAACACCGGCAAGTGTGATTTTTGGCCGTGAGTTACGGTTACCTTGCGACCTGCAGTATGGATCTAAGCCTGGAGAAGATCTAGTTGGAGAAGATTATGTGTCAGATCTTCGGAGGAAAATGAATGCTATACATGACCGTGTACGGTCCAATATTCAAGTAGCTAGTGACAAGATGAAGGAGCGATACGACATTAAAGCTGTGGAAGGTGGTTATCAGGCTGGAGACTTGGTTTGGTTATTTAATCCACAACGACGACGAGGCTACTCACCAAAGCTTCAGAAATCCTGGGAAGGACCGTATGAAGTGATCAAAAGGATTAATGATGTGGTTTATCGTATACGAAGAAAACCAAATGGGAAGCCAAGAGTGGTACATTTCAATCGCCTGGCTCCTTTTTTAGGTGATAACAAGGATGAGAAAAAAAATCCAGTTGCTCAAGTTTGCAATGTCCAAAGTGAAGAAAAGACCTTCGAGGAATTCATGATGACTCCTTATCGACGCACTCGCCATGGTGTGACTGTGGAAATTGAGCAAGACCTCTTCGATATCCCAGAAGATAATGTTTTAGCTTACTGTGTGGCTCAAGACATGAAGATGACTAGTGGTATAGCCAAAGTTATCATGAGAAAGTATGGGATGTTATATGAGCTAAAAGCCAAGAATCTGAAGATTGGAGAAGCGGTCCATTCACAGCATGGAAAACAGCATTTATTCTACATGACGAATAAGGAAACGTCTGAGGAACGAGCAGAGTATGCTCAGATGTGGAACTGTCTACGAAGTATGCGGGATCAAATGTTACAGTTGAATCTTATGAAGTTCGGCATTCCAAAGATCAGTGATGGTATGGATTGGAAAGTGGTTCGGAATATGATAGAAGAGATTTTTCATAATACTGGAATTAATGTTCTAGTTTGCTGCTATAATCCAAGATACAGTGAAAATATAAAAAAAAGTGTACCATGTTACTTTTTCAAAGCATCTCACTGTAGAGAAGGTTCAAAATGCCGATTTATTCATCTAGAGAATTCTGTTCGGGACGAACTGAACTAAGAGGGAGGCAGTGTTATGAAATTAAGTACTATTTCTATTTAAATTGAAAATTTAAATAGAAATATTTTGAAAATAAGAACCCAAGAAAAATGAAAACAAAAGATTTTGTTTAGTGAGTTGGAAAAACTAGACAAACCTTGTAAAAATATAAATTGTAGAAATATAAATTGTAAAAATAAATAAGACTTTGAACCATAATAAAATAAATAAATATAAATTTCGGTACATTATGATGCAAAGCCTCTGTTGTTTTTTTCTTTTTTACTTCAAAGTTGGAAAAACCATACAAAATGTGGATCTGGCCATACAAAATGTGGATATGTTAAGAGCATAAACACAGAACAGTTGGAAAAAGAAACAACGGTACCTCAAATATAAATTTAATAATCATAATTTATTTTGATTAAAAATAATGGAAAAAAAAATGTAATAAATTAACAAAAATAATCTGAACATTTTGTGCAACTGGTGTTGTGACAAATAAATATAGAAATATCTCATAATATAATGTTGACTGACTAGTTGCATTAACCTCTAACAACAAACTATCAATTCTGCATAAAAAGTTTTTTAACAAATTTACTTATTTAATATTTTTATACATATTTTTAATTTTCCTATACATCCAGTCTTCATTAATTATTAATTTACACAAGAAATATCTAGTTATTATAAGACTAACTCAATTGCAAAAATTACTCGAATTAAATAATTGTAATGATTATTGCTATTGATGTGGTTTTAATCTTAAAATAACTAGACTTATAGAATGACTATCCAAAGAGTTGTCAAACATTTATTTTTTTTAAATATTGACTTGTTATTTAAATGGTTTGATTTGTAAAAAAAATTATTATAGAAAAAGTCTAGATTCAAATTCAAACTTATAAAACATTTTATAATAAGTCATATTAATACAAATTATAAGTTTTTCTTGTTTACAAATAATTATTGGCAAAAAAGATCTATTGGAAATTGATTTACGTTACAAATTATGAAATATTTACGGTCATATCCAAAAATGATTTATAAGCCAATATATAAGACTCATAACATTTGAATACAGAAAAATGGAACAACTCTTTTGAATACTGTCAATATTTTTATACATGAATATTAATAAAAATGAACACATCTTTTATAAAAAATGCGACTAAGGATTAAATCTTATTACTAATTACATAGCACGGATGTGATTTGTAATTTATTTTAGTCTGTATCCACAGAACATCAAACCATATACGAGGATTTCTTATTTTAGTGGGAGAACTATTACAGGGGAAACAACTCTTATTTTATTATTAGATTGCTTCTCGGGCAACAAACTGGTACTATGTCAAATATGATTTAACATTCATCCAATAACAAGTTGCGATATTCTGAGGACTATCGTCTCATAGATCCAGACAGAAAATACTATTAAAAACTGTCTACACGGGGAATCAAACCGGAGCTCTTTGGCTCAGGTGTCAGATATCTAACCAAATTAGCCCTGAAAGCTGACCTTTATATCATAATAACACCACAAGGCACATTCAATTCCCTGTTTTGTGCTGACCTTTGTATTTCCTCTCATAACCAGAAATAGAATTGAATAACAAACCATAATACAGGTCAAATCTCAGTATAACAAAGTTCATGGGACTACAGAAATGAATGCTTGTTTTTTATTTTGTTTTGTCCATTTACATCAGAGTTTCCCAAACTTTTTAAGATTAGATCTAATGATGGAAATTTGTGTCGCGGCTGAGTTCCAACCCTTAATTCAGAGTAGTAAAAATAAAAAGAAAATTAAGGGAGGTTGTAAACAAAGGAAATTAATTTTATAACTAGTCCATATGCCGGCTTAACTGAAAAAAAAATTCAAGCCCGTGGACCAAAAATAAAAGAAAATAATTTGCAATATTATTTTTTCTAGCTTTATTTTGGGATTGGATGATAACCATAGTTCCTAAAATGATTTTGCCGAAAAATCTGAAAATAAGAATCTTAAAGCTCCAAAATTCAAAGTCTCAATATGACCATTTTTCACCGAAATACAGCCTGTCAAAAACCACGGAAAAATTTGGATTATTTTTTGTTCTCTTAATTTTTTCAATTAGTTTATTATGTACACAAAAAATACTTCTTTAGAAACACCAAAGATGTGTAAAGATGCGTACCTATTTATAAAAACAAAGACTAGCACTTGTAAACCATATGTTACCAACGCAATATCTTATATAATAGATACATAATTACTGCACCGCCTAGTGTCAAAAACAGACTGAGTTCGCATAAAATTGGAAATCATTCTAGAAAAAAAATTGTTATTCTGAGATTGGTATTCTGATTCAGTAAATTTTGTATGAAAGTTAATTCGTTATTCAGAGATTTGACCTGTATTGTCTTATTCTGATAAAAAGAAATTTACAAAAATTGACTATACTTTATTAAAATTCTCAACGAACAATTTTAATGAAACTCCATAGAAATGTACAAAAATTTGCTGTAGTTTTTCATTTTATTCATTTAATTTTTGACACTGACTAACATCAGTAATATTGATTCATAAGAATTATAATCTGGGAAAATACAAAATCTAAGGCTTTATTACATTTTTTAGTATTTCTATATATAATATGTTCTGTGGTTCTGAGCTTGTATCATTTTATGTAAATCTATATAACAAAATGGAATACAAATTAATAATCAATGATTTGACTATTTCTTTGGCTTCAATAGAATTAATAATTATAAGTACTGTGAACTGTGACTATTTATTTATTATATTATCTTAACACTGAAAAGTACATTTTGAGACAGTTATCACATCCTTAAATTATTCTTAATAATAAATCTATATAAGTTAAAAGTATTTATTGTAAAATTACCAAAGTTTATTTTATTTAGTTGAGTAGATTTAAGTTGAGAAGATTAAAGTTGAGAATGTTTTTGCTAAAAAGAATTTATTAACTGCGAAAATAAACAATATGAAATATAACAAAATTAACTTTATTGTAATTTTACTTACTAACATGAGTTTTCCAGTCTCTCTAAAAGTTTTCAATGCAATTTTTAAAATACATATTTTTGCTGTTATTTCTATGTATAGTAATCATGAAAATATGATAAATAGTAATGCCATACTTGATTCATTGAAGACTGTACCTTCAGCAAGACATTCTTGCACAGAATTGTACCAGTTTGTTTTTACCAAACTTCAATCTAAAAGCTGTCTCAATCGCTAAAATAAAAAATGAAAATATCGTAAGCTGATCATATGCAATGATGGCATTAACATAACTCATATGTTACATTCAGACTTACCAATTTAATATAAAAAAAGTTAAAACACAAAGGACATACCAAAATTGAATTTATTTTCAATGAGATATAGATTTCTGTGAATAAAAAATTAAATGCACCATTTATGGTTGTGAATCAAATTTTCTCAAACATAAATAATATGCACTAGGTATATATTATTATTTGAATTTCTTTTCATATAAAATATAGCATTACAATAATTATAATAAACTTTATTGAAATTGTTTTATAAAATTAGTTTTATATTGTATTTACACATATTATAACTGATACAATACAATAGAATAGAATTGAAAAAAAAAAACTTCATATTGCCACTATAAAAAGCGTATTTTTCAAGATGTAATGTTTTCTTCTTAGACAAAACACAAATAAAGTGTTTTAAAATGTTTGTGTAATGAATACACATTAAATTATTATCTTACATAACCTCAAATAATGTAAATAAAAGTACAGGCACTACTTTATCTTACTTTACTTTAAGTAAGTACTTTATCTGATAACTAGTAATTAACATCAGTCGCATTATCAAATTAATTGTATAAAAACCGATGATATTTATACTATTTTAATCAATATTCAACCTTTACTGGAAAATAAATCATTAAACAATTTTTAAGATCAATATCTCTTTGATATCAAAATGCTTGTAGTTTACAAGATTATAATATTTTACTTTAAATGTATGTACATTAAATTATTTAAAGAATTAAAAAAGCATATTTAAATATGGGAATGTACAATATTTTTATAATTTCTTAAATTTCACCAAACAAACCAAATGCCACACATTTCTGACTTGGCAGACATTCCTCATATCTGTTGAGGCAATTGAGGCTCCTTATTAAACTCTCTTTCAGTGACTCTCGCTATCATTCCATCTCTTTCACCCTTTATAATACATTATCCTAGTAAATCTTTCATTATTGAAATTGTCAAACAATCATATAACATTTACATTACACAAGAATCATTCCATTAATTTCCATAATTAATAAAAACTTGATGGCTAAAAGAATGTCTTAAAAACACATTTAAAGTAAATATTTAAACCTACTTTCTGATTATCAAGAATGGAATAGGATTAATTATATCTACTGTAGTTTTCCTGTTTTAGATTATCGTCCTAACAGCATATTAGGACGATAATCTATCTAGGATGAAATATAAAATATTACTGAATGAGATATCTATGTAGTACATCTCATTCAGTAATATATTCTAAAATTCGGAAGATATTCTATTTATTATTTGTTTCCAAAAATCCATTTGTTTAAAGTTCTTATAAATAGATTGAAGAAGATTTTTTAAGGGGGGGACTGCTGCCAACGTAACTATTTTTCAATTTGATATACCATCATTATTTCTTATCAAATCGTTTTGAAAAAAATAATTTAGATAGTTTGGATGTTAATAAACAAAAATATACTTTAACTTTTTGATAATGTTCTGTATAAATTCTTGTAGAAAAATAATGGCATACCCCGATTTTCAACGTTTATCATATATTTTTAATAAACTATAAGGCGTAGAGTAATATATTTTTTTTTAAATTAAAGAAGACAAAAATATCTAGAAAAATATGATGTGACGTTGCATTAATGCTTCAGGTTTATTAAATAAACCTAAAAAACATTTATTTTCCATTCAGCGCCATTGCGTAATAAAAGTTTTTTTGGTTTATTTACTTAACCTGATACGTTAATGCAACGTTATATCATATTTTTCCAGGTATTTTGTTCTTCTTTAATTTATAAAAAAAAAATATTGCTCTATACCTTATATTTTTTTAGAAATTTAAGATAAATGTCTAAAACCGTATGCTTATTATTTTCCTACAAGAATATATACAGAACATAATCAAAAACTTAAGGTATATTTCTCTTTATTAATATCCAAACTAATTAGGTTATTTTTTTCAAAATGATTCGTTTAGTAATAATGATGGTATATCAAATTGAAAAAATAGGTACGTTGGCAGCAGTCACCCTCTTAAATGGAAAAATAATGTACATGTTTTTAGTAAAAGTTGACTTTTGCCAGTGGGTACAAAATGTTTTTATAATGTTGCTAATTGTCCATTACTCAAAATATGATTTAATCACTACATAGATTTTTTTTAAATAATGAATATGTCCTTGTAAAAAGTACACATACATTCCTTAAATTAAGCATAAACGCTAGGTGAATGAAACCAGTCGTGGCGGGATTCGAACTCGCAACCACTGAATTACAAACCCAGCGCGCTAATCGCTCTGCCATCTTTTTCATCATCAATTGTGACATTATACAACTACTTACTCGCATTTTCACTGGTGGGACGGATTTATAAGTTTTTAGCAATTTGCTTAATTTTCTAATTTGATAACTCTATGCCAAAAAAAAATCGATAGTATATAAGCATCCAGTATAACTACTCCTGACTTTTATTCAATTAAAGGCAATGTCCCATTTCGATTCAATGCATAATATATGGCCCCAAAGGGAAAGTACCGTAAATATAAATGATAAAAAATTCTACTTATATGAAACTTAATTTTTTAAAATTGTAGGTGGGAATGGAACCAACACACAAACATCATTTTTTTTAACTACACCTTTCATAGTTCGATAAAATCTCCGTGTCATTTTTGAAAACCTGTCCAACTTGGATAAAAATGATTGACAATATAAAATAACTAATATATACCAAAATAAATAAATATTACACATAAACATGAAACGTTCAAGTAACTAGTCTTTAAAACATCACTTGTGATAAATAAGATAAAATGTTGCATTAAAATGTATGTAAATAATATTTAATTTATTCAAATGATTGTTTTTTCAATATAATACAAACTAAATGATATGCAGCTGGTTTTATGATAGTAAAATAAAAATATATTTACCGTATTGTGGCAGCAAAAAGTTATCATAAAAGTATTGACCAAATGGAAAAACGAAACTAAGATGAGTTTTATATATTATTTATTTTCAACTTCATGTACATATAATTTGTACACTGGCAGGCATATTGCCAAACAGGAATTTCTTTCAACCAACCAGAGTTAATGTTAAATATACAATACAATGTGTACTATGGTCATAAGGTAATGAAATGACAAAAATAAAGAATATGAGTATGAGAACAGTTCAAGTAAAATAAAGGAATATGAATAGTTTCAAGAAAATTATTTACTTAATATTGCTTCTCGGGCAACTAACAGGTACTATGTCAAATATTAATTTAACACGCACTTAATAACATGTTTCCACATGGGGAGACTGACGATATTAATCGTCTCACAGATCCAGACTGAAAACTGTGTCTCCACCGGGAATCGAACCGGGACCTTTGGCTCAGCAGTCAGATATCTAACCAACTGTGCTACAAAGGCCGACAGTTAAATTAAATTACAATAAAAATGATAAATAAATAGATATATATCTAAACTTTGCTTTCCATAGATTTTAGTGACAATAAAACATATTTTTGGATATTTTTTCAACCCAATTAGACATGACTTTTTTAATACTCATTTGTAAATAATTATTTAACCAGCTGATAGTCATTCCATATATCGCTACATCTAATTGTTTCTGCAAGCTAAAAATTACAGGATGGTGTAGCCGTACATTCAACTGGCACACCTACATAGCTATACAGAAGCAAATAGAACTTACACCAGATACTTGAACGTTTAATAAAATACTTGTTTACATGATGATCTGTGGCTCCGGTATAGAGAGGGCGATACTCTTGTGAGGAAGTACCTGCCCGCCGTTGACGTAGAGCTCGTCCTGCACTACGACATCTTCTCCCAATACGGAGCACCCTTCCATTCTTACCCAGCGTCCTACCACACACCTCCATCCTACAATACACCCCGACAGCCAGGCGTGAGATCTGACGGATGCGCCGCGCATTATCGTGCTGTGTTTTATACACGCACCTACAAACAAACATTGCAAAATAATAATGAATTATGCCAGAAATACAAAATAATCTTTGGTATTAAAAACACAGACAGGATTACCCAATTAGCAAGCCATTAATATACTATGTATAATGTTAAAAAATCAATCATTATAAAGAAAAAGAACAAAATCACATTTGCACAGTGCAACTTTCTTTGTCCAAAAATGTTCAATATGTAACCTGAAGCACGGAAGGATATGGGATTGGTTTCACGGAAGAAGTCATTTAATGAGTCGTACAAGATATTAATTATGTAAATGATTTTGTTAATTGTATTGGTGCCCAATTAGATCTTACTACATATGTTATAACTGTCCTTACTTTATGTAAAATTGCCGACCTCAATACAGAGAGGTTAAAATTATAAATTTTTTGTACTGTTTATAAACAAATTAATTTTATTTTTTCAAAATAATCTAGTGGGATAATGTTTTTTATAAATCAATATGACCTTTGAACATAAACAATACATAAACAAAAATGTTTGTACAATGGTAATTGAAATTGATCGAGGCGGGATTCGAACTTGCGTTCTCTGGATTACTTACCCAGTGCACTAACCGCACTGCCACGGACCCATCCAAAAAAGTTAAATGATATGGTAAAAAATAGTTCTTTATTTTTTTTTCTTGCTTCTTTTCTTAATTATTGATTATAAAATCATGAAAATGCAATTTGAAACTATTATATCGTTAATGTTTGGAAGACAGCTTTGTGGCGACATTATAAATGATTTTTAATATTCAATAAACTTTCTTTACACCACTCACATGAGCACAAACTTCTACCGGTTTCAAAAACAATGTTTTCTTCTTCGGGAAGACTTATTATTATCTATTTATAGGCAGGCAGCCAAGGCTGATGTGCCTATATCCACTGTCGAATTTTATTATTTGGTTGTAACTATTTTGCTTTGTCAAAAAAAAGTCCAGTTTATTCTTGAAAATATTAACATTTTCAGCATCCAAAACATGTTGGGGCAGTTTATTCCAAGTATTCACCACTCTATTTGAAAGAAAATAAATGCTTTCGAGGATTTGTCGAGAACCTACTTTTCACAAGTTTTAAGCTATGGCCACGCAGATTAGTGTAATGACTATATTGAAAGAGATTTTTCATGTTTATACAGTCATAATGACCTGATAATATTTTGAATGTTTCAATAAGATCTCCACGTTCTCTTCGGTTTTCCAGTTTTAAGAAGTCAAATCTTTCCTCATATGTTAAGTTGCAAAGTGTCCTGGGAATTTTAGTAAAACGGCTTTGGACCCTCTCAAGTAAGTAAATGTCCTTGGAAAAATAGGGACTCACATTGTCTGGTGTGATGTTCTGGAAAGCTTTTTTGATGCAGTAAATAAGGGAGTTTGCTTTCTTAACAATCTTAATAATATGATCCTCGCATTTTAAATCTGATACTGATACTTATGTACTGAGTCACCTTCTTCTTCTCTTCTTCTTCGTCAGCCATCTCTCCACTGCTGGATGTAGGCCTCCTCCAATGAACTCCATCTCTCTCGGTCCTGTGCTTTCCCCAGCCAACCTCTTCCCGCAACCGGAATGATATCGTCCACCCATCTTTTTTGTGGTCGCCCTACCGGTCTTTTATTTTCCCACGGTCTCCATTTTAGTATTCTGGGTGTCCACCTCTCGGTACCCTGTCTTGCAACATGCTCTGCCCACTGCCATTTCAACTTTGCAACACGGTCTGCTATGTCAACGACTTTTGTTTGGCGTCTTATTTCTTCATTTCTTATTTTATCCCGGAGGCTCACTCCTAACATTTGCCGTTCCATAGCTCGTTTCGTACATTTTAGTTTGTATATTGTGTTGGCAGTTAGTGTCATTGTTTCCAATCCATATGTTAGCACTGGGAGGATACATGTTTCAAAGACCTTTCTTTTCAAATTCATCGGAATGTCTTTGTTTTTCAGGATGTGACCGAGTTTACCGAAGGCCGCCCAACCTAAGTAAAAATTGTTTTAGAAACCGGTAGAAGTTTGTGCTCATGTGAGTGGTGTAAACAAAGTTTATTTAATATTATAAATCATGAAACTATTATGAATATTATTCTTTATGACTTGTGATGGAAACAAGTAAATAATATAATTCAGGTAGAGTAGGTGAAGGGAGATAATTTTATGGTAATTTACAGTATATTTAATTAAAAAATACTTGGGGCAGAAATCAAACAATAATCTTAATATTGATATGAGAAATGAAAGCCAGATAAGCTGTACACGGTCAATGCTTTTAAACAATTCAGTTATTAGTTTACTTTATGGTTATAGAGGTGTTGATTTTAAAGTTATTTACCATCCTCTATTACAACGTCTGGTCCAATAGTGACGTTTGGTCCGATGCGACATCCATTTCCAATTTTTGCCGATGGATGAACCAAAACATTCCCAACTATACATGTTCCTGAGTGAAGAATTTCCGGATTCTTCTGACGGACACTCGTCAAGTACAGACACATTCCTAAACATAAATTAAAAATATATAATCAATCTGCTGGAAAAATAATCATATTATATAAATTTATATAAGAACAAAAAGTATATAAGGCTGATAAGAGGAACGGCCAAGGAAAACACATAAATGGAATTTTGAAGATGGGGACATAAATTGTGTATTTGTGTATATGTATGTATATATGTATGTAATACATATAAAAAAAAACGGAGGGGACAGGAGAGGGGGGACAAGGATAGGATTTAGATTGGTGGAATCTATACAAAAAGTGTATAATATATATATGATATTAGAAAACTTCCTAAACAAGTATATATGTAAGTAAAGGATAGAACATGACAGTTTCATATCACTTATGTTCTAAGCTTATACTATGATAATTTTAATTCTATATTTGACAGTCCCTAAATTTTGTAAAAATGTTAATTTATTCAACACCTGTGAGAAAGTCCTTGGGTTGACCGACATCCATCCAGAACCCTTGCAGTTCCATGGCGTAGAGCTGTCCCTCACTAGACATGGCTGGGAAGACTTCTTTCTCAATGGAAGTGGGTCTTAGCTCAATGCGAGACAACACAGATGGATTTAGAATATATAGCCCTGGCAGAGAAAGTAATTGTTAAATCGTATAAGATATATAAAGGAAAACAGTATTTATAAAATATTAAAAAAGTAGTTATAAAATATTATCAATAAATCTATGGCCAAACTGCGTATAACTTATGGTCAGTTAGTACAAGCAACCCTTAGGCTGGATTGTTCAACAAAAGTTACGGTAATAGTTAAGTGTTTTAATATACTTTTACTTTAATCTTTGTTCAAGAAACACAGCCTTAGACTTTCATACAAATATATTTTTAAATAGAGTACATACTTCCAAAAAATATTTATCCAAAGAAAATCTGTGTTATCATTTTGATGGAGGTATTTTACATTCACATATATATTTTCTTAATACAAACTTATGTTGAAAATGAAGATAAAGTATAATTATAATAGATGAAAATGAAGTATCATTATAAAAATGATTTGTGAATCCTTGTAAGCAAAAATTCAAGATTGCTATTAACACATCCATATTTTGACTAGACGAAAATTGTTAAATTTGGGTAAAAAATATATATCAATTTTTTTATAAAAATTGTATGTGCCCACCTGCATTTATTTTGTTTGAGACAAACTCCTGTGGTTTCTCAATGAAGTTTTGTATCTGACCATCCTCTTTGAAGACGACAACTCCATATTTGGACGGTTCTTCTACTTTAGTTACCACAATGGTACCTTCCTAAAAAAATAACATTCTTTCAATGTTTAACCATAAACATACAAAGACACACAATTGCATCAACAAGTATTTATTTACATTGGACAAAATCTAAACAAATGTAAAATTACAAAAAAAGTATTCAAATTTAAAAAGACAGATGGACTTTGAACTAGTTTTAAGTGACAACATTGCTGAAGATGGAAAAAAGTCCGAAAAATTTTCAAAAATTTATTTGTTAAAATTTAGTGGGAGCGAAACTGAGATCAACAATATTTATAATGAGCCCAACATTATAAAGGTGATAAAAATAGGGAGGCTGCGATGGGAAGGACACGTGGAAAGAATGGGCGATGAAAGAGTGCCAAAAAGGATCCTGCACACAAAGCCACAAGGTAGACGAAACGTTGGTAGACCCAAGCTCCGATGGCTGGATGGCGTGCAATGGGATGTGGAGGCTGTTGGTGTAAGGGACTGGAGGGGAGTATGTCAGGATAGAGGGAGATGGCGAGGAATGCTGGAGGAGGCTAAGGCCCACAATGGGCTGTGGAGCCATTGATGATGATGATGATAAAACTGTAGGTAGTATTTTGAATATTTGATCAATATAAATAAATAATTAATTTAATTTTTTTTAATATGTAATTTTAATCATTTTCTTTTTATTCCATTTCATTTTGAATTAAGAATATTGGTTTGGTTTTAATTCTAATGTTTTTTACTCCTCAATACCCAAGGGGATATATTAAAACAAACATCAATGTTGATTTAGAAATACATGAGTCTAGTGTGGAGTTATGAATTTGCATTTTTTTTATTGCAGATTATCAACTAGTATCATGCTGAGATTGTATTCTGAAAGTTTCCTCACAATGTATCTGTGTGTGTGTGTGTGTTGTGTACTATGTGCTATGTACAGCGTTTTTATTCTACTTAATCGATTATAGACTAAAGTACTAATTCAATTATTTTCAAATTTTACAAATTTTTACCGAATACTCACTTATACACCGTTAGATTTTGAAGGATATCTGATGAGTGCTTTTCAATTATTTTAACTATCAAATATTTCAAAGTGACAACTAGCTTGGGAAACTTTAAATTTTATTTTTTTTTCAAATTGCTAAAAAGGCACGTCACATTCATAAAATGGCATTGAAGAATTATCAAGTTTTGTTAATAAAATATTTAAATCAAAAATAATTTAACAAACTCATTTCATGTAAATGCTTCAATAGAGTTAGCCACAACCCACTCGTTTTTACAAATTTGTGTCTTTGTAGTGTCATCACTATGACTTGAATATCTCCTGATAAAGACTAAATACCTTAACACCTCTATAAAAAATTTTCTCTTATAATAGGTGTCTCTAATTCATTCCTCCAAGTGAACTGTCTTATAAACCAAACAACTTACTTTTCCGTGATTCCTATGAAACTTGGCCAACTCCTTGAATGGAAATTCACATATGACATCCGAGTTGAGAACGAAGAATGGCTCCGGGCTGGCAGTGAGAATGTGTCTGGCCAAGGCTAAGGGCCCCGCAGTACCCAGGGGCTCTGATTCGTGGGAAAACACCAACGAGACACCCAACTTGGAAACTTCAGCGCTTAGTTCTTTCTCCATGTCTTCTGCACGGTATGACACTGCTAAGATTACCTGATAAAAGATTTAAAGATACAACTGTAAGTGACGCTGATAACTTTAAAAGTTATGATAAAATTTGATATTCAGCATCACAAAAGTTATATAGTTTAAGTAAATTATCATACTACTACTAATCTATAGCATACAACCCTTGAAGGGTCTTAGCTGCCTCCAAGATCAGTCGTCACCCTCTTCTATCCAGAGTGGCAGTCCTCCAGTTCACACCAAGTAAATTATCATATATGAAATAATTTGTTTTATTTAGTTTGTGGTTTGACAGAACTCCACTTAGCTTTATTTTCTCTTCTGTTTTATAAATGTATTATTATATCAAATGTTATTAACAAAACAATTTTGTCTATATTTTAATTGGCATACCCACACAGGCTGTGCCTTGTGGGATTTTTGCGTGCATGGTTGTTTTGTTATAATTGATATTATATTTGTGTATTTATTTATTAAGAGATAAAATCATGGATAAAACAATTACACATCAAACATAAATATTTTTGTTTTATAAATAATAAATTTGATTTATATGTGCAATCACAATATTTCCCATAGAAAAGTTACAATGTAATAAACATAGACGTGCTTAGAGATTAAGATAGAGATAAAAGTAATAAAAAATCAATACTTATTGAAAAAACATATTATGAAGTAGGTATAGTTTGGAATACACAAGAATGACATCACTCATATAACATTACTTCCTCAACAGTGCATTCCAGTTATGAGTTATTATGTGTTAAACATGTACCAAATCTTAAATAAATAAATAAAATATTTTAATATAAATAAGAATTCTTGGTTCTATTGATTTCATTTGATGATCGACGAGTTTCTTGCGGCACATTGTCATTATTCTAACTGACGATGTGTCTTGAACGAAAAACATTAATAATCGATAGAACTAAAACCAAGGATTTTTATTTATATTTCAGTATTAATATTGACTTATTTTTTTTAATAAATTTGTATAAACCACACTTTTGTAAATGTTGTTGCCAATATTGAAGCGGAGTGAATTATTTTATCTTAATTGAATGAAATAGGTCAAGGAGGATTCTAACCTAAATTCACTGTCTAATGCACAAACCTATTTCAATTATTTGTTGTTTGTCTTCGAGGCTCAGTTGACTTCTGAACCAAATGTTCCAGGTTTGAATACCAATGGAAACACAATTTTTCTGCTTCATGTTTGTTTTATCCTTTAATGTTTTATTGATTAGACTGAAGTTTGCACAAGAAGAATAATATCATAGAATATTTTTCTATGTCAACATTGTACCACTCATATAATGTTGAATTGATAAATATTTATAGCTCAACATGGAAATTAAACATTTTATTTGAGCCAATAAAAAAATGTTTAATGTTTGCTTAGATATTAAAACCAATGTATAGAAAAAAAGTTTTATCTTTTTACTCGTTGAATTTAATTACACTGTATATTATGATTCATATTTTATGTCACATACACAAATCAAACCATTTATATAGAATTACATTTTGTTGAGTCTTCTTGTCTTCTTGCCATAAATTATTATTGCTTTAAAAAGTTGAAATGAAAACTTTTTCAAATTAGGAACTACCAAGAACTATTCATAAAATATATGGATCTATTTCAAATTTAGTGCAGCTAATTTTGTCCCTCAAGAAAAAAAAACCTTTATAATTAATTAAGTTAAAACCACATTTTTTTTAACATAAATACAAACTATATCGCAGTAGTAAAAATTAATAATAATCTTGAATCCATTATTCCATTTTTTAAAAGTAACAATGTGGTGATTCCTCGTAACAGAGTTGTTTTCCCTACAAACTTAACGTGTCCCAGACACCAGTGCAGTACATTCAGAATTATTTAACTTGATATTCTCTAATAAATCAATATAGATTTGTTAATGTTTTTGTTTGTTTTGTTATTCTAAAATTATAATATTGTTCAAATTTCACTCGTTGTTGTAAAGTCACTCATCTCGATACAGGTTCAACCCTAGTGAGATGATTGACTGTAATGTTTTTTATGTACCATTATAATTGTTGACAAAAAAAAAAAAAATATAAATTAGAAGGTAAAATTAGCATGTAGATACTACAAATTTATAAATTACGTTTTAAAAAAAATATATAGTCGTTGCATATTAAAAACGAGTTATGTGACAGCAGCAATATTAGGAGGAAATTGAAAAAATAACTTTGAATATTTGTCATAAACAAATACTTTGATAATATTTACACACAATATATTTTTATCAGAACCAATATGGTTTTTTCACAATTTTGTCACATGACTCATTTTTGATACGTAACGGCGATATATTAAAAATTAATTTGTTATATTTTTATAATCTTTGTTGAGTTTGACTGTGGAACGTGGAACTTGGAACGTGGAAGGACTGTGGAACGATCTTCCGAATTCTGTGTTTCCACCTTCGTACAACCCGGGTCTTTTTAAAATCCGAATTAATAAACTCTTTTCTAGATTGCAAGCCCCTCCCGACGCTACGTAGTGCGCTTCTTCGGAAGAGTAAAATGGACCCAAATCCTAATAGCTGGCGTCCCCTACGTAGACATGTTAAAAAAAAAAAAAAAAAAGTTTGTAGGAAAAACAATATGTTACGAGGCATTACCACATTGTTACTTTTAAAAAAGTGGAAAATAGATTCAAGATTATTATTGTTTATAATAAGTGTTTACTATTGCAATGTATTTCGTATTCATATTAAAAAAAATGAGGTTTTGACGTAATTAATTATAAAGGATTTTTTTTATTGACGGACAAAATTAGCTGCACTAAATTTGAAAAAGATCATTATATTACATAAAATTAGAAACAAACCTTGTTTTTTTAATTCAACAATTTATTGTTTTTATAATCTGATTAAAATTTATAAATGAAACTACAAAAACATATTTGACAAATAATTCTCGATATTCCTGCTACGTCCTGTCTTTCTCAATGTTATTGTATTTTATTTTCTTCTTAGGTACCATATTAACTTGAGGATTTATATTGCTCAGGTCAGTTGGAAGAGGTTGCTTTATGGCAATAAACCCATCTTTGTGCACATTGCTGTAGATAAACCAGTCAAATAAATATTTACCTGAGTTACTCCAGCTTCGACAAGCGCCTCAATTTGATGCAATAATATTGGCTTGTTGGCAAATTCCACAAGGGGTTTGGGTCTGCTCAGCGTTAGAGGGCGAAGCCTTGTACCGTATCCTCCGACGAGGATTAACGCTCGCAGGGCATCCAGTTTCTTTTCTGTACCGGGCATTTTTTCTACAAAACAAAAATTATGTCAATCCAAAACAATTATTATTTCTTATACTGCGATATAGAGACACATCCACGAATGCAGAATCATAAACTAACATGGATACTAGATGTGATTATTCAATGTTAAACACGGAAAATTGCTGACTTTGGAAAATGATGACGAATACAAAAAGTAATTTTTCCAAAATCTAAACTGATACACGTCATTTGTAAATAATATCACAATCACAAATCGAGTACAATGACAATAAAAACCATAGAAGAAACAGACCATAGAAAACGTCAAAAATTGGAAGCCTCATTTTAACAATAATAACTCAATAAAATTTAAATAATAACCTGTTCTATTTATTCCCTTTTTTTATTCTTTCTTTTCTTTGTAATTCCAGAAATAAAGTGAGATATAAAACGGCTCGTTATGAATTAATAAAACATGGTAAAGGTCAGAAGCGCAAAACGCGCGGTAAAGATCGAGTAGGGGGACTTGAATCTTAAACCGCTTTAGCCATATTAAGCTAGACCGCTTGCCTTGCATAAGTGATTAGAAACCCTTTTGTCTTCGGCGGTATCATTAATGTTGTTTTGCTTGGCTTCAAAAATTATTTTTCCTCAGCTCTTCTCTCCCTACAGCTGAATGCCTTTTCCTTTTGCTTCTTCTCTATCTTGTCTCCTATGCATCCGCTTCAGACTATATTGTTTACATCATAGATATAAAAGTAATATCACTATTATATTGAGGTTACTCCAAAGGAAATTATGGCTTATGAATGTATTCCTCCATGGAATAAAATTGTTCATAGTTTATTCATTTTCTTCTTCACGTGCCATCTCCTCTACGAAGATTGACGACCATCAGGGCTATCTCCACTTTATTCACAGCGGCCAAAACAGTGGCACAGTGCTTTTTCTAACAACTCTTTCAGGTTACGGAGCCATGAAACTCTTCATCGTCCTGGTCCTCTTTTCCCTTGTATCCTTCCCTGGATTACAAGCTGTAGGAGTAGGTACTTTTTTCCTCTCATTATTGCAATACTTTGGGCATAGTTTATAACATAGACCATCATGGACAGCTAGAGAGAACAGATTCTCTACAAGATCTCGAAGTTGTCGATGATTTTGTTTATCTTGGCTCAACAATCTCTGTACACGGAAGCTGTGAGATGGAGATACGCAAGCGCATTGGCATGGCCAAAAGTGCAATGGCCGTATTGGATAAAATTTGGAAAGATAGATGCATCACCACAGCCACAAAAATTCGTCTCGTCCGTGCATCAATCCACCCAATATTTTTGTACGGAGTGGAATCGTGGACAATAAAGACAAGAGAGAGACAAAAAATTGATGCCTTTCAGATGTGGTGTTGGCGTCGCATGCTCCGGATCCCCTGGACAGCACATCGAACAAATATCTCCATTCTACAGGAACTTGAGATTGAAGATATATTGTCGGCTGTCTGTCTTGGCCATATTCTCCGTTTCTTTGGACACATCGCAAGACGTGGTCAGGACTGCTTGGAAAAGCTGGTCGTGACAGGAAGTGTGGAGGGGAGTAGAGGTAGAGGAAGATCCCCGACTAGATGGACTGACCAGATCAAAGCGGTTACTGGCCTAACAGTAGTAAGTGCATTGCGAACTGCGGAGTGTCGGGAGAGATGGAGGAGTGCTGTCCACAGTGATGATGGCGAAGAGAAGAGAGGATCACGACCCTCAGTGATGAGGAAAGCGACTCAGAAGAAGAAAGTTTATAACAAAAAATATTCTTGATTTGAAAAGGTAATTCATTTTATTGAATATTTTATATTCATAGTAACTCATTTTGTGAATTCTGTCCAACTTCATTCAAAG
Source organism: Molanna angustata (assembly GCA_963576475.1). Lineage (NCBI taxonomy): Eukaryota > Metazoa > Arthropoda > Insecta > Trichoptera > Molannidae > Molanna > Molanna angustata. Next base: position 5,898,158 of record OY754981.1, read on the forward strand.
AGTATATAATACCTACGGATAACTTCATTCATAAGTTGGTATCTGGATAACTAGTATAAGGTGCCTATCCATAGGTATTATATACTCTTTGAAGGTGAATTTTATTATACATTACTTTTACTATAACTTTAATAATTTTTATTATAATAAATTTTTATTATTATACTATTATTATAAAAACTAAAAACCAAATAAATTTATTTAATAAAATTAATTCAAATAATTGAACTAGCCCAAATTTTTTTCTCTAACATGATTCTTAAGGCCTGATTGGAACGGTTTGCATTCACGCAAATGCAAACCGTTCAGATCAACTTCGCAGAACTTGTTTGCATAAGCATCTTTATATTTGTTCACACCTGCCCTTGCGGATTTCGCCCGTCTGAGCCAGGCCTAAATAGTACTTCAGTGCAGCAGGTTGTTCAAAACTTTTTTACACCATCAAAATAAATTGCTACATTTAAAATATTCACAAAGTAACATAATATATATGTAAGCAAAGAGAACTGAACACCAAAATCCTCTCTTTAGACATAATTTTTGATTCATTCATTTTCATGCATCGTTTCATACATATTCTTCTAGTACTCTCTCATCCTTGAAGATCCCATTTTTATGGCCATGCCAACTTTTTCTTATTATCTAATCCTCTCTTTAGAGATAGATAATGAAGTACTTCAGGGAAAATATTGCAACTACTTTTGGAAACCGTGTAGAAACAGAATGAAAAAACATCTTTAGAATATAATTTTTTTTTTATTTTTATTTAACACAAAAAACTTTGTACATTGGTCAAACAAGGTTATTTTTCAGCACAAAAATCAGTTCAAAAACAAAACATTATGCTGGCGCAGAGCGTTTTCATTAAAATAGGAAAAGAAAAATATAATTACATTGTTTAATTCACAACATAAATTATTAATTCAATAAATACAAACAATGGAATTCATTTGCATTATGGCAAATTCCTATTTATAATAAATAAATCTGGCGGATATTGACATATTAATTTTGTTCCGCCATATTGAAATTATTTTATTATTAAAAATAAGTAAGCGAACTTTAATTTTAAAAATACAGATTAATTTCCAAGGAAATGTTATTTTGTTTTCAAACTCTATCCAATGAAATATGACATAGAAAGACAAATGGATAGTGGTTGTAAAAATGAAATTTTTTGTTAAACTTGAAACAAAATTTCGTTAATGAATATTCGCCCAGTTAATGTTAAGATTGCGCAGGTTTTAGTAACAGTTTGTAAATAAAATATGAAATGCTAATTTGTTGTGATTTGTTCAAGAAATAAAAAAAATTATAACTCAATAATATCACCAATTATATTAAATATAAGTCGAATAGATTTGTTTCATGCCATCATTAGAAACCTGACATTGGACGATGGATAGAGAAACAAGATAGAATAAAAAAATATTTTAAGAATATCTATCCATCATTAAAAACCAGATGTCAGGGGATGGATGATATTGACAAATCCCAAGACTGAATCCATCATCAAAAGCTTTCCGACAGATTAGCAGAAATGCTCTGAATAATATTAGTCTTGATGAGCTCACTCACTGTAAAAAAAATTATGCACTTTTCAACAACTTGACAATCATAAATCACAATCAGGCAAATGATTGAATAACTGAGCAGTCGTTTCTGTATCAGCCTCCGCAAAACCTTTGCTAATGTCATCAGAATCCTCTTGTATTTCTTGAAAGTCTTGAGGTATATGAATCTCGTCCTGCATGAAATTTTCCTTGTACATTGTGGCCCACCTCTCCGCTAACCTGGGATCCAGTGACTTTCTGAAGACCATACAATGTAGATAAGGAAGCTTCTCGTAGGTGATGCGGGAGAAACCCATCTTCGCCAGTGTATACCTCCAATTCTTCATTGTCTTGGCGTTGGCCCCTACATGTTTTGAGTCAGGAGTCACAACAATCAAGATTCCTGAAACAAGCAAAGAAAAACAAAATAGTTATTTTTTTTATAATACTGAATACCTACCAAGATATGTTTGATTAAATTGAAAAATTTATATGAGTTATCAATTTTATTTTATAGTTGCTAAGAATATAAATATTTTGTATCTTTTATTAAAGCCTATATATTTTGTAAGGTGTATAGTTAATATCAAAGGAGTGCAAAACTACATACTACAATATCTTACTCAGTTGAAGTAGGTAGGAAACAACAAATTTAATGTGTCAACATTTTAGTATATAATTTTACAATATTTCAATATTTTACACAGTATACATAAATCTCGGCCTTCGTGGCTCAGTTGGTTAGGTATCTGAGTGCTGACCCAAAGGTTCCGGTTCGATACCCATTCGAGGCACAGTTTTTAATTGTGTTTTCAGTCAGGATCTGTGAGATCATTAATATCTTAAGACTCCACAATGTGGCAATTTGTTATTGGGTGCATGTTAATTTAACATTTGACATAGAACATGTAAGTTGCCCGGGAAGTAATAAATAAATAAATCAAAAGCTATTTTTCTCACCCTGTCCAATTTCACATGCATATTATTTGTGAATAAATCAAATCAAACCACTTTAAAATGAACAACTAAATTAAGAAGTTCAAAAATAAACTGTTTTATAAGTTAAATACAAATAAGAGATATTTAAAAATTCTGTACACATATTTAATTAAATGAGAATAAAATATACTACTAAATTAATAAGTTAAGGACTAAAATGATTTATAAATATTTAAAACAAATAAATATAAAAATGAATTGACCTTCTTTCTTAAGTAGACTGTAGGCCTTCCAACAACATAACTTTCGTTGAACTGAAGCTGGTAGATATTCCAATAGCAGACTAAATACAATGGCGTCTTGCGACTCCTTTTTGAATTGAACAATTTTGTTACCATCACAAGATAAAAAATTACCCACAGGTACATTGAGAAAGTCACAAGCGAACACACTGCCATCTGCCGGACACAAATCTACAGCAATAATATCCATAAAATTATAACAACTTAAAGGATTATAACAACTACCCACATCGAGAATGTTAATTTTATTATTTCCGGAAATTTGCCATTTTGATTTTTCCAAATCGATTCCACACTTAAGAGCGATTGTCTCCTCCCTTTGCTGCTGGTGGATTAATCCACCTTCAAAGAAATATTTATGACAGCTGTCAGCAATCCAAGCGTTTCTAGAAACGGCATCTTTGTTTGGATCAGCGGTATTTCGCTCCCAGTGGTCACTGCCAAGCTGTCTCATTGATTCGGCGTAGATTTTAAGTGTATCCTCATCAGAACAGTGTTGAGTCCAAGCATCTTCATAACCAATTTTATGTGACAATTTACGTAGAGTCAAATGAACGTTTTTGACGACGTTTGCACAAGCCTTATGCTCTTGGGTAGCCATTTTAAAGAAGGACAGAATAAATGGCGAGGTATAATGTGATTTATTAAGAATAATCAGTCATAAAAAAGAATCTGTAAAACTTGTCAACATCGTCAACATTTAAAAATGTGACGCTGTCAGATGGCTGTCAGTCATAAACCAAAGATAAATTATATTTTTTCCTATGCAATAGTGTTGTTCAAAAACAACATGCCAATCTTTTATTAATAAATATAAAATTGTCGTACCACATATTTTGCATAATGTTTCGTGCATATGATTAAGCCGAGAGAATAATGAAAAGATAAGCGCTTTGCAATCTGACGGCAAAAATTGTGATTGATTGATGTGTATTTAAGCCATCCGTCGATAGTAGTAATGTTTTATGTAGTTTTTGTCAAATATCTTATCCATTTCGCCGAGAACAGGGGCGATTTGCACATATACTAGCCAAGAAAAGAGACAAAATTTTTCGCTCTGCGCACCTGGAAGTCTGGCTCAAGTTGTTTTACGATAATTATAAGCACTTTGATTTGTATTTCCTTAAACGTTTATTTTACTGACGCGACCTCTTCGGTTCGCGTTTCCTTTTTTTAATTCGACACTAAATCACCAAGAAACCACAAACAACGATATAGATACCTACATAGAAAAAAATATATATTCAGCGTCAGCTAAATTAATTTTACGAAAATGATAGTTAACCTTCAAAATATGTCACAATTTGACACTCGAATTTAGAAACGCGTAGTGGCATGATGACTTTCACTGATCGGCCAAGGGAAGCATGTCTACGTTCCTCTTGCCCAGGACGGTTCCTAACCATATCTGGAGACGTCGGCCGGGCCCGCTTCATGTCGGCAGCCATGAACGTAACACCGTGGCAAAATGGATCGACGCAGCACCATATGACGAGAGTTCCATCTTCTTGGTTCTTGGCTGATCGTTGGATCCTGAAGCAACGGCTGTCAATTCATGGAGAGTAGCGCTGACGCCGTTTCGCTTCTGACGCAGACATTCAATCGACATCTACCGGTGTCTGGGAAACGAGGATATTTTTGTCGAAAGCATGTCTCCTTCACCCATCGACGAGGGTCCATTGAAGGTGCACCAACACACGTATGGCGTATTTATTTTATTTTGTGCCATAATCGTGCCGTCTGACGTTGTATATTGACAATTGATGTTTGTTTCAGTCAGACCACGTTTCACAGTCAAATCACAGTCAGACGACAGTTAATTATAATTTTATTTTTAATTTATGATTTGGGAATTGTATTTCAAACAAATATTGACTTTTGAGTGAGGTTATCCTTCGACATACTTGGGAGAAGGGCATCACTATTACCCAGTATGTCAAGCGATCATTTTATTTATTAAAATGGTGAAATTTTACCGGATGAGGTAAAATCTATTCGCAATTTATTCACATATTTGTTTTTTAGCTGAAAACAATACATAATTAATTGTTCAAGAATATTTGTGAAAGAAAAAAAAAAATCGTTGTTCCAAAAAAAAAATATATTTAAAAGTAATTATTTGAAATACCCACAAAAATGCTATTATTTTAGTCACGTCAATGACGTAGGAATACTCACGATAACCATAAAAAATCAAATCGCACGACGAATAATCAAATCATATTGACAAGTTTACTGAAAGTTTATCTGTGATATTGATGTCATTATTCTCTTCAAGCGGGTCGCTTTTCGAGCGTAATATTATTTTACATTTTCATTATAAAAAAATATTAATGAATATATTTTCTTACGTCGTTGATATTTATTCTAACCCGTTTATTTATTAGCCTATCAATAAGAAGCTACCCAAATGTTCAATAAAAGATTCCAGTTAGATTCAGTAATAATTGCACATCACTAAAAGTCCCGCCATTTTCCAAAATTAGACAGTGACACTTTAAAACGTGTTTTGGTTTTGAAGGTGAAGTGGTGTAGTATTGTGTTGCTTTGTTTTGTAAACAGTGATAATCGTCATTTTATTCCGTGATTTAACATTCGGAACTATATAAAATACATTAATACATTTGAAATAACAAAGAATGTGTGGACGAACTGGATTGTAAGTGTGTGATTATTTTTTTACATAACTTCTAAGTTTGTTTACATTTACCGCAGTGAAAAGGAGCCCATACCAAAGCAAAAACAAGTACAAAAGTAACAATCTCCATTCATGTATCACTGATATTCTAAAAAAACAATAACGCTGATTGATTTTTTCATTTACTATAATGTACATTATTTCTCTCCTTGGTAATTAATTGAATATAATGATATAATAATTTAATTTTTCCGATTATCAAGAGCACTTTGTGCTGCAGATGTGCAGTGTGCATGCGCCTACAAAAGGTCTGGATATAGCAAATTTGAGAAACCCGAGTGGAGTGAGGAGTATAACTTTGGCAAGAAATATTCACCTTCATACAATATTGCTCCCACAGAGATAACTCCTGTACTGGTTTCAGCAAATAACTTTGGAATTGGTGAAAATGATGAGAGATTATTGAAACCGATGATGTGGGGTATGGTGCCTCCATGGAAGAAGGTATCTACTTTAAATTAAAAATGTACAATGATTTATGAAATAAAACTTTAATTATAACAGCTTTCATGATTAAATTAGGGAATAAATCATGGGGGTATTATGAATAAATGAAGTTGATTAATTTTCATACTTTTACAGGGCAGAACGCATTCATTGTGCGGGCTTGCAATAGTTACAACAATAACTTTGCAGGCCTGGACATGTTTGATTGTACCCAATCGGCATACAGAAATCGGTTGATTAATGTTTTTACAGTATCTTGTAAGTATGGTATATGAAGGATGTATAGAGAACGGACTTAGGATGAATGCCAGCAAATCAAAGACAATGGTCTTTGAAAAGAGTGAAAGCAGAACAGCGTGTAAAATAAGAGTAGAGAACGAATGGCTCGAGCAAGTCGATGAATATGTATACTTGGGAAGCATATTTCAACGGAACGGACGACTCGATAAAGAGATCGAAAGAAGAGTTATGGCAGGAAACAGAGTGAATGGAGCACTAAGACCAATTATGAATGATCGCAACATATCAAAGGATGCCAAAGTTGCCATTCATAACGCCATCGTAGTGCCAACCTTGACGTATGCAAGTGAAACCTGGACTTGGCAGAAGACGCATGAAAGTAGAATAAATGCAGTTGAAATGAGATCGTTAAGAAGGATTTGTAATAGAACGATGTATGACCGGGTAAGAAATGAGGACATAAGGAAAGAATGTAAGATGAAGAAAGATGTCATTACTAGAATGAAAGTGAACACATTGAGATGGTTTGGTCACATGGGGAGAATGAATGAGGAGCGCCTGACGAAGAAAATATACAGAGCGGAAAGGAATGGAATGAGAGGTCGGGGACGCCCAAGAAAGGGATGGCACGACCATGTGAACGAAATTTTGAAAGACGGGAATGTTAGAAGTGTGAGCAATAGACGAACATGTATGAGACGATGCATGAATGTGGACGAGGCGAGAGATGCATGCCAGGATAGAAAGATGTGGCGTTCGGTTCTCTCTGCCTACCCCGCAAGGGACATGGCGTGATGGTATGTATGTATGATAATTGATTAAATAAGTATATTTACGCATTCCTCCTCACCCATCCTTATCATCCACATCCTTCCCACATTTCATTACTTCTTTAAAACTTTTTCTGGTACTCTTTTTTTTTAGTACTTACTACTTGATATTTTGTTTTTCTTATTTTTCTAGTCATTTTTTTTTCTCTTTTGAACTTGTTACTTATATACACTTGTGATGAGTGTGTAATTGGTCTCATTTTTGTGCATCTTTTCTTTTATATAATTTTCAATTTGACTGTATACTTATCCAAATAAATAAATAAATAAATAAAATAAATAATGACTGGGTAAATTCAATCTCTATTTAGATAAATTGATCAATCAAGAAAAGTAAAAAGTCCTGTACCAAATTTACTCTAAGTATACTTCATATTGTATAGATTGACAGTAATTAATTTTATTTTATATTACTTCTCGGGCAACTAACAGGTACTATGTCAAATATTAATTTAACATGCACCCAATAACAAGTTGCCACATTCTGGAGACTTACGATATTAATCGTCTCACAGATTCAGACTGAAAACACAATTAAAAACTGTGTCTCCACCGGGAATCGAACCCGGGACCTTTGGATCAGCAGTCAGATACATAACCAACTGAGCCACAAAAGCTGACATTTATTTAAGTATGAAAATTGACTTATTTTTTTTAATAACTTTGTATAAACCACACTTTTGTAAATGTTGTTGCCAATATCGAAGCGGAGTGAATTATTTTATCTTAATTGAATGAAATAGGTCAAGGAGGATTCTAACCTAAATTCACTGTTTAATACACAAACTTATTTCCTATTTCAATGATTTGTTGTTAGTCTTCGATGGTCAGTTGACTTCTAAATCAAATGTTCCAGGTTTGAACACCATTGGAAACAAAATTTTTCTGCATCATATCAGTTTTATCAACACCCGGATCATATCCTGAGGGAGCATAAAAAACCAAATAGTGTCGGCTTAAGTCAAGTCGGGCTAAAAATATTTCTTATTGTACTCCATAAGAAATATTTTTTTGACTATATTATGTTGTCAAATCTGATGTCATGGCCAGATTGTTTTACTTATTAACTGAGGATAGAGGAGGAAAAAAAATAAGCACCATTCTTAAATTTAATATTTCCATTAATAGAGTTGTGGAAGTTGTTGAATGGTTCGGCACCGGAACTAGTTGTTACACAAAGTGTTAGGAAATAGACTCGACAGACTAAACAAGTTGATACTGTTGTGAAGTCAGACATAACTGTTTATCTGATAACATTTTCAATTATAATTATTATGATAATTCCTGCTTCTCTGACCTTCAAACACTGAGAATATTCTAAGATTATTTTTTGAGTGCAAGGAAGTATTTACTATATGTATCGGTCTTATTCATTCTTTTAGGATGACTATAAAAATCATGGCTTATCAACCAACAACTGCCGTTTGGAAGGAATCGTGACATCCAAGTTATACGGTGAAGCTTTAAGAAATGGAAATCGTTGCATTGTGTTGGCAGAAGGATTCTACGAATGGCAGACTGCCAACTCTTCCAAACAGCCCTACTATATTTATTGCCCTCAAGAAAATGGAATTAAGGTATGGATATCACTTACCATGTTGGGTTGTTGACGGACTGGTTGCTAAAATGGGAAGAAGGGAAACTGAAAAGATGCTTACCTATGTCCCTACCTAGTACACATGAACATGATGTGTTTGTGTGTGTGAGTGTGAGGGTGTGCGTGTGTGTGTGTGTGTGTTGGTGTGTGTGTGTGCAAAACAGGCCATAATATGTCTGATATAACTAGTTTTTTTTTGTGTTTTTATTTTTGTTTGAATTCATAAAAATCATGTTGTTATAATATATAATACGCATTTTCATGGAAACTGTACGAAATGAAATGAAAATATTGTATATACATAGATGTATTTATGTGATTGTGAAATATTTCACCTCGATACAGGCAAAGCCTAGTGAGGTGGATATATAATAATATGTAAATATTGTATATAAATGTATTGATGTGATTGTGAAATATTCCACCTCGGTACAGGCAAAGCCTAGTGAGGTGGATATATAATAATATGTAAATATTGTATATAAATGTATTGATGTGATTGTGAAATATTCCACCTCGGTACAGGCAAAGCCTAGTGAGGTGGATATATAATAATATGTAAATATTGTATATAAATGTATTGATGTGATTGTGAAATATTCCACCTCGGTACAGGCAAAGCCTAGTGAGGTGGATATATAATAATATGTAAATATTGTATATAAATGTATTGATGTGATTGTGAAATATTCCACCTCGGTACAGGCAAAGCCTAGTGAGGTGGATATATAATAATATGTAAATATTGTATATAAATGTATTGATGTGATTGTGAAATATTCCACCTCGGTACAGGCAAAGCCTAGTGAGGTGGATATATAATAATATGTAAATATTGTATATAAATGTATTGATGTGATTGTGAAATATTCCACCTCGGTACAGGCAAAGCCTAGTGAGGTGGATATATAATAATATGTAAATATTGTATATAAATGTATTGATGTGATTGTGAAATATTCCACCTCGGTACAGGCAAAGCCTAGTGAGGTGGATATATAATAATATGTAAATATTGTATATAAATGTATTGATGTGATTGTGAAATATTCCACCTCGGTACAGGCAAAGCCTAGTGAGGTGGATATATAATAATATGTAAATATTGTATATAAATGTATTGATGTGATTGTGAAATATTCCACCTCGGTACAGGCAAAGCCTAGTGAGGTGGATATATAATGATATGTAAAAAATGATATTAATATATTAATAACTAAATAAACATGAATATAAAAAAAAACATTGACACTATGTTTCACACTTTAGTTAACAAAATATGAAGCAGCATTAATAGTTTTAAACTATTTATGCTGCTTGTCATATATAGACACGTTATATGCGAACAAAACGCTTCACAAAAATAGTACAGTTTAACGAATTCTGACAATGTCACCAAGAATGATTATAGACCTAATAGTTTAGCTACAGTGATATAGTTTAGTCTGAAAACCGATTTTTATTGAAATTTCACAAAAGTGTACATAACTTTTGAACCACCCAATATCGCTGAACATACATGGGGGTTAAATCGATTGGTATTGAGGTCCCCTACCTCCCTGCTTCAGTTGATCCACTCCTCATGATACACCGTGTATATGATCATAAGTATTTGATTTAAAAATCTTAAATGTATATTATGTTGAACAGATAGAAGACGGTGAAACATGGAACAATGAATTCAGTGAGGAGACCGGATGGAAGGGAATTAATCTTATGAAGATGGCTGCTCTGTATAATACCTGGAGTGGATCCGAAGGAATTCTTTACAGCTACTCTGTTATCACCTTGGAATCTGACTCTTCATTTAACTGGTTGCATCATAGAGTGCCCGCTATTCTCCAGACTGAACAACAAGTTGCTGTAAGATATTGAATAAATTCTTACTTCAAAATGGATATATTAAATCTCTCTCGGAAGAATCATAAGTGAAGATATATTACAGAGGGTGTATTTACCTATTATATTATAACGCAAAAAGATATTTACAAGTCACATTAATGACAATTTAGTTACAAAGACATGAAAAACAGTTATTTGATTAAAAAATAAAAATCAGAGGTGCCTAACCTTTTTTTGGTCTACTGGCCCCTTTTCGAATCTTACCTACTACCCCCTTCTTGATATCCAGAATAAGCCAGAATGTCATCATTATTTGTTTTGAAGGAGGAAAGATTTATCCCCAAGTACACATATTCTTCCACCAGTTCAGTACATTTACACATGCATCAAGTTGTGTAACATTAAAATAAAGCAAAAAAAAGAAAATTTCAGTCTCGAACTGTTTTTATTGCACAAACAATATATTTTTAATAATATTTTTTAACAGATTTTTAATTATCTCAATAGAGACGAAGTTGGAATATTTACTGTAGGAGAACCGGGAAATCAAGGCACCTACAGGGCTTACGACCTGTCATCGGCTGGTTTACGTGATCACTTTATGCGCTTGCGCAACGTTCACCAATTATGCCTCTTTAATGAGATCCCTATCAATTCAATTTTTGAAAGTTCTAAAAATATGCATAAACATTGCCGTTGCTCCATCTAACTCTGCCGTTGCTCCATCTAACTCTGCCGTTGCTCCATCTAACTCTGCCGTTGCTCCATCTAACTCTGCCCAACTGTTTTGTGGAATACAAGTGCTTGATTTTATATTCTATCATGTTTTTTTTATCATTATTTCAAATATTTTTCACAGTAGCATTACAATATCTGATTTGTATATAGCTTTTATAAACGGTAGAAAACTATTAATTTTTCAAAAAAATCAAAAATTTTTTTAATTTTATTAAGCTATCCTAGAGGCAAGTTTTCCGGGGTATAGTGAATCGAAAATAAAAGAAACTTTTTTCGGCCTACCCTTATATAGCAAGAAGTTCTCTTAGCCATATTCTGGCTTCATTTTCAAAATTGATTATACTTATGGTGACGAATTTTACATGTTCACTCTTTACCATTCAAACACAATAATATGACTCTTTATTTTTCTTCTGGCAAGACTTCTGTTTTGGGTTGCCTGATTATACTAATTTCCTGAAAAATTTTATATGACCTACGTTTAACCCTCAATATTGTTAACATAAAAAGTATCAAAATTGAAGACATGCTTTAAAATCATGATGATAAACATATTGCATTAAATAGATGAATTATGATAATTATAACACACACACACTGAAACTTTCAGAATACAATCTCAGCATGATACTAGTTAATAATCAACAATAAAAAATAAGCTTAAAAATTGGGAATTCATAGCTCTCTACTTGACTCATACAACTCCCCACTATATCTCCTTGGGGTAGTGGGGGGTGAAAAATGACTGCTTACAGCTAGTAATTGTTACCTAAAATACAATTCTATAGGGCAATACAATTCCTAGTTGGGCAGCAGTAATCTACTTATTGTTGTCATTATATATACGGTGTGATAAAAAGTAAATAAATAAATAATAGGACAAAAATATCTTAGCTGATAAAAATAATAAAATTTTTACAATATTGCACGAATCTTAAAAATCTAGGGTTTTACCCATTTATGTATACAAAATTATCTTTTTTAATCATGATTTGTTTTTTTATTATTATAGGACTGGCTGGATGTGGATCGTGTGTCATATATTGACGCCATTTCTATAATCAAACCTTCCGTTAAATTAGTTTGGCATCCTGTAGCAACACTAGTAAACAAATCCACCAACAAATCAATAGAATGCAATAAACCCATTGACCCAAATCAAATAAGTACTCCAGTATCAATCGCCAAAAAGAAAGTCAAACCAGTTGTAGGATCACAAAAATTGATGAATGCATGGCTCAAGAGATCACCGCGCAAAGATAAGAATGACTCCGATGAAGAGCAAGATATCAAAAAGGTTAAGAAAAATTTGTAAATTTTAAAATTAGTCATTGACATTGTTACTATGTATGTATATGTTTTTCATTCCTTGTTATGTAATTTTTATAAATCTAAAAATAAATATATCTGTCTAAGTTTTGAAAAATCTTTTTTTTTTATATTATCAGTAAGAATTCAAATTGTGTATTTAACATTGACAAGGGCAAAATAAAAACATCTGTATGGTTCCATTCATAATTGTAATATCTTTTTAGACGGTAGAGCTTTAAAAGAAACAAATATGTGTTGTGAATAATGTTACCAATTCATGGTTTTTTATTCGATGAAAATATATTATTATGTTAGTAAAATAATAAATTTTAAAATATATGTAGACTGGACATACTTGTTGTGATTACAGACAATGCTGTCAATCAATTATCATATCTTTAGGCCCTTAGACATACTATAGAGAGTTTCCAAAAGATTATTTGATAATTTCTAAAATTTCAAAATTTTACCAATTCTGATGACACACAAATAAAAATATAAGAGAAAAAACTGATAATTAACGGAAACATTACAATCCTTAGTTATGAATGAATTGTGTATACATATACACATTAGGTAATTGGTTTTAATAAGAGGGAAAGACAAGGCTGCGTATTGTCACTATGGCTGACCAATGTATCGGCCTTGTTCACCAAGGAACATCAAATGGATCATAACTACCTGCTCGGAGATCAAAATCCTTGAGTGCATCACTCAATGAATTTGCATTTCACCAACTAAAATGCTACATTCTTAATTGATTTTTTTTTGTGGAAGGTGTGGATATATTTAATAGATCTATAAAAAATATATAAATTTCTATAACTTCAAATTCTATTCAGTTTCTACGATTCTAAGATAAGGTGAAATTTGCCTCCAAAAAATTGAGTATTATATAGAGCGTATAGGTATTTTTCAAAAACTTTTATTTTCTACAAAGTGCAAATACACTCTATTATTGAATATGGTAGTCACCTCTGGAGTGACACCACCCAATAACTACTGAATACCACCAATGTTGTACAAAGGCGTGCTATATGTCTGATAGATGACCCATCATTTGATGATGGATTGCAATCACTAGACCACAGGCACAAGGTCGGTATTCTAAGTTTGTTCTATAGATACTACCACGGGAGATGCTCAGAAGAACTTGCATCTCTGGTCCCTCCTCCACCTTTTCACTCATTTTACTCAATCTCAACACCCGTTCACAGTAAATCTTCAACATACACAAACCAGTCGCTTCTCGAACCCTTTTATTAACACAGCAGCGCAGCTTTGGAACGATCTTCAGAATTCTGTGTTTCCACCTTTCTACAACCAGTCTTTTTAGATGAGAATGAATATTTTCCTGAGAGATTGCAAACCCTCCATGCGGTGATAACCCAGCTGTAAGGCCGTCGCTTCACATGTGTGAGGTCGATGGTTCGAATCCGGGCGGAGCACGTACCTCTGGATTTTCAAAAAAAAATCTATGTGCGGATTTATATCACTAGCTATGTGTAGCCATGATCCAATTTGTCAATTTGTCTGGTGCCCCTTTCTAAGAGTTACGAAGGTCGGATGGCAGTCGCTTCAATATAATAACCAGACTAGCCAATTCCAGGATCATATGGTCAAAGCGTACCCCGATAGAAACGGGACAAAATAGTGAGCTTCTTCGGAAGAATATAATGGACCCAAATAGTCATGTTAAAAAAAATATTATAGATTTCATTGTGATAGTAATAAGCGATGTCCTGTATGCATTATGTGATAATAAAAAATATATTTAATTGTTTATAGTTGTTTTATTTAAATCATTATTTGTACACTAACAAATACAAAAAAATACAAATAAATGTCAATATGACAGAATATTTTTTATTGATAAACAATAAAATGATGTGTACAACCTATTATTGCTTATGAATTTTTTGGGGAGTGTAAAAGATAAAAATTACGCAGTGATATTTTATTTGAAACTGTATAACATTCCTACCATGTTTGTCGAAAAATTATAATGTTTTAATGATATTGAAGGCTGACAGTTTCAAATATTGTATTAGCACCATAAATAATATTACTTAAATTTAATAATATTGGTTCAAAAAAATTTCAATGGCACCAATATTGAATGTGAAATAAAAAGATTTTTCATCACAAGAAAATTAAAAATAACATACATAGATGTAAGAAATTTACAAACCATACCAGAAATTATTTGATATACAGTAAACAATTTGGTTCAGTTTTTATGCATACAATAAATAATATTGCATCGTATTTTCTGAAATTTAAATTTACTTCAAACTAACCAAAAGTGGTCTTACTCTTGACACTCAAATCCAGTCCCTACTTCAAATTTTCACTGAGAACCTACCTCTATAATGGAGAATAAGGCGGTACGTAGGTATGTTTTAACCCATAGATTTTTATTATAATAAACTAGATGTCGTAGTTAGCAAATTTTGTATGAATCGAAGTGAGGCATTTTTCCGGGGGATTTTTGACGTTTTGGTTTCAGACCACATCGTTTTTCTATAGAGAATAACGACTAATGTGAAGTGTTAAGGAACAGTTATCTAGGATGTGTTGAAATGTAAGGAAAACTGAAATATGTTGCAAACCAAAACGTCAAACGTGCGATATTCCATGACTCTTTTTTTTGCACGGACTACATCTAGTATATTAAAATAAAAATCTATGTTTTAACCATAATATGTAGGTCCTGAGCATAGATTGAATTAGATTTGAAGTGAATTTTTGAGAATAAGACGGTAGGAAAGATTATTGAATTTGTATAGAAATTAAAGAACTTTTTCACTAATAGGACTTAGTGTTTTGAAAATCAACAGACCTTAAGAAATAAGTCAGTTTTAAAAATAATATGAATTTCTTTTCATACATAATCCCTGTTTGTAAGGTAAAGTTAGTTTATGATTATTGCATGAGTAAGTCAGTGCTTAAAGATCCTCTATGGTAAATAAGTTCTATAATAACAAACTTAAAAGTATTTGTACATTTACATTAAACTCATAATTAATAAAAAATAATCTAATAAAGAAGTTACTATGTAAGAAGATGATACATAATATACACTATCATGCCATGTCCTCTATTCTTGGGGGCGGCAGTGAGGACTGAGCTCCATAAATTAGTCTCATTCATCGCCTATAGCTCACATTCACACAGTCATAAATGCTTGTCTGTTATTTCAACTTCTTACACTTCCTTCTTTCAAAATATAGTTCTCATGGTCGGGCCACCCCTTCCTCTCACTCCGGCAATTATTTTAACATATAAATATTTTTATTAAACAATAATACTGTTTATTAATTATATAACCAATACAAAAAATAAAGCTTAGGTGGGTTATAAACAGATTTAAATTGTTAGTATTTACACAAATTATAAAAAAATAACATTATGAAGTACAATCTCTCAATCTCAGTTATTCAGCACTATGGATTATTCTTCTTTTTTACTTATAATGATTATTAAAAAAGCCGATTGGCTCATGACAATAATACATAGTTAAAAATGTAATAATAATATGGTAGTCGTTCATGTACAACAACACTTTACTTCAATTCTTGATACAGTCTGATTTTCAATTCCCGTTGTAATGCCTTTTCGTTCATAGTAATTACTTGTTCTGGCAATTTATTATACTCACACAGTCCTTTGCACATTATTTTTCCATGTCCAATTTTTCTCAGTTACAAAGTATTTTTTGTATGTGTGTTGTAGTTGTGGATTTGTGTTCTCTGCTCAGAGAACACAAATAGTTCAGTCTTAGTTCAGAGTCTTTAATTTTTTCTATTTTTGTTTTGTGAATTAGTTTTAATGTTTCGTGCCATCTTCTGTGTGTTTAGTTTCTTTTTTTTTTATTACCTCTCTGGCAACTAACGGGTACTGAGTCAAATATTAATTTAACACGCACCCAATAACAAGTTGCCACATTCTGGAGACTTACGAGATATTAATCGTCTCACAGATCCAGACTGAAAACACAATTAAAAATCGGGAATCGAACCCGGGACCTTTGGATCAGCAGTCATAACCTAACCAACTTAGCCACGAAGGTCGACACTTTTGTGCGTTTCGATGGTGTATATGCGTTTAGATTGTACATAATATGTCATTTTTATTATTCTATTTTGCTTTCATTCAAAATATACCTATAATAAACAATTATACACTGATATGTTTATACAGATACATAATTTTTTACTCATATTACCTACATTCCATTAACCCAAAATCCTGCACTTTTGTGCTTGCAATATATCAGTGAGATTGTACTGCATGTATCAAATGAAAAGTAATTACATATTCATAGATACAACACATCCATGAAATATATGTAACTAAAAATATGGCACTGGTAGCTGTTCATCTTCTTATTTCTTACCAGTAGCTGTTGCTAATGTTAAGGCCAATTTAATACCATATGACTTTATACAATATAATGATGAATATTGTATGCAGGAAAGCATGCATATTGAATTTTACTGGCAGTAAAATGCTTTACATATTTTAAAAGAACTAATTATAAAGTAATGTTTACTTTGTATTGAATAATATTTAGAGTATTCTTTGGTATAATTAAATAATAATACAAAATTTATTCTTCAAAAGTCAGCTTGACACCTTATTTTCGGATGGTGCTTGAAGTATTCTTTGACAAAGAGGTAGCACTCGTAATCGGCTGTAAAAACAGAAAAACTGCATAAAAAATCAGTTAAGATACATAAAGAAATATAAGTATCTGTTTTCAATGTGAAATTAAAAAAAAATAAACATACATCCTCATACATTCTCTAAAATAAACAAATGTAATGGTGAACGAAATCGGTTGAGACAGAATTTGAACCTGTTTTTATTGGATTACAAATCCAGCATGCTAGCCACTTTGCCACCAACCCAAAATTGATATGACCTGTTCGTTCTGAGGATGAAGCAATTGCTTTGAAACCGATTGTATCAGATAGCTCATTTGTGCTCAATGTTGGAGAAGGACCCTGGCCAAGATGACAAAACACTGATCAAAATGGCAAAGCGTTGAAAATAAACAAGCGTCTGCTATTTGTTTATTATAAAAATCAATTATGCACTGTAAATGGAAGTAACAATATTTGTAATACGCACAAACAGGCATTGCCTGGTGGGATTTCTCTTGTTTTACTTACTTAATTATTGTATAGGGAGATGGTATTTAATTATAAGCTTATTGTGATGAATTAGATTAAAGGAATTTTTATCAGAAGATAATTAATTTGTGTGTTAAAAGTATTGTCAAAACTCATCTCTCTATATTAAATATACTACAGACAATAAATATTGGGGCAACAGATAATTTATATAATGAAAGATAGTAGGTACTCACTCTGACAAGTATTTTTATTTCAATTAATGTTTTACATTTTAGTCGTTTGATAATTAGGATATTTAATTAATACAGAATAAGAATGTCGAGGAGAATTCGCAATACCTCAAGCCACAGCACTGGAAATAATCCCGAATGGTTAACAAAGGTTACTGTTTATATCTTCCGCTTGCGTTGGCAGCAATGCTATGTAGTTAGGGATGGGATGGGTGGACATCAAAGGGACATTCCGCCACAATTTAATAAGTTTTTTTATGTTTATATGTATTATGATATATACTTACATACTTCTGTTTTTTTTTATTTATTTATTTTAAGCTTTTGAGCACAAGTGCACAATGGCGGGCTTATTGCCAAATGGCAATATCTTCCAACATTTCATTTGGTGAAAAACTATTATATTTATGGTATGTACCAACATTTTTATGACTATAACATATTTTTTTTTTTATTATTGAAACCAAACAAAATATAACAATATACAAACAATAAAAATATTGTTATATGAAACATTTTTTTATATATTTTTTTTGGTATACACCACCTCACTAGGCTGAGCCTGTACTGAGGTTGCAGAATTTTTTTTTTTTTTTTGCGTTATATCTGACAGAAAAAATATTAAACTTGTATTTAACTAAAACTTGTTATAAAATATACCTATTATAAAAATAAAATATAAACTATTGTAGCTTGATCATGTTTCCGCAGTATATAATGCCCTTGTTTCTAATCCATGTTTCTATTGTTTTCTTGTATTTCAAATTATTCATCAACTGTATGTCCGTTATTTCACTTTTTATCTTATTAAAAATTTTTGGAGCTAAATAATAGTAATGTCTTTGTCCGAATGTCGTGTTTGTCTTTGGAGTCATGAGAAAATTCCTGCGTGTCGTCTCGTAATTGTGTTGCGGTGTAATGTGAATTGTTTTATCTTTATGAAAATGTATAGAAATAATTTTGATATATAACTGTGGAATGTTGAAAACTGGAAAATCATTAAATAATTGAACTGTAACATATAATACAAACAAAAGCAATAAAGAAAATAAAACAAAAACAAAAAAGAAACGGAGGGGACAGGAGAGGGGGGGAGGGGGATAAGGATAGGATAAGGAGACAAATTTAAGTGTTATGTGTAAGGATATGATTCCTCAGATTTCTTTTGAAAGCGGGAAGTGTTAATGAAACTCGAAGTGTTAATTTTTTACATTTTTTCGATTGCGATATTTTTATTTGTCAATTATGAGAAATAAAGAATTATTTTATTTATTTATTTATTTTGTTGAATTTGTCAGTTTTATTTGCAAGGGATCTGACATTTTTTGGAGAACAGCGATCAATATTTATTTATCTATAACTTTCTGTACATATAATTTGTACACTGGTGGGCTGATTGCCTAAAGGTAATTTATTTGAACCAACAAGAGTCAATGTTAAATGTACAATATAATGTGTAATATGGTAATAAGGTAATGAAATGACAAAAAGAAAATAAAGATTACAAAAGAGAAGAAAAAAAATAAAGGTTGAATATAAGAACAGTACATAGCAATGATAGGAAAACAAAAGGATAAGGAGAGGAAAGGAAGAAGAATCAGATAGATATTTTTGTTTTAATCTTTTTTTGAATGTTTCAATTTCAAACAGCATTTTGTCATCCACACTAGGGCCTCAAAACTGGTCTAATCAAGATTCAAACTTGCGTCCTCTGGATTACTAGTCCAGCACACTACCACTCCCAAAAAAAAAATTAAAAATGATGAATACTTACACGGATACTGATTGATATTGACGAGGGTGTACAACAAGTGTCGCGCCAGAGGACTGAAGAGATGTCTGGGCAGTCGCATTTTGTCCGTGTATCTCCGCAGATGTTTGGCCAGATGCGGTGCCGCTCGCTGTCGACAACTTCGCACAAACTCCATCGAAGTGTCTGGGCTCTGCAAACCTTGCTCGTCTTCCGAGTCGTACCCAAACAGATCCATAAACCTATCTTTCAGCTACAACATTGATAATGATAGTTAAAATGAAAAAAAAATACCAGCAAAAAATATTTATATTCACTAACTCATCACTTGATGAAACATAGGAAATAATTTAAGCAACATATGTAGGTCAATGTAATATATTAAAATTTTTTTTTCCTGCACAGATAAGAAAATAGCGGTTCAGTCATTTTAGAATAATTATTGATATATTTGAAATAACTCAATTGTATATTTATTTATTCATTATACAATATTTTAAGTTTCAATTACTTACAAGATAGCGCATGATGTATGTAACAACATTAGGTATTTTTTAATCAAACAAAAATGATTAAGTTTCTACATATATATTTCCCTTATAACAGGACGAAAGTTTCGGTTAACTAGGCCCTTAACAACTGGTACAGTTGATAAGAGCCTAGTCAGCTGAAACGGTCGTCCTAAGGGAAATATATATGTAGAAACATAATCATTTTTGTTTGATTATTTCTAATTTTTGGACTGCTAATACGTGATGGAATTCCATTATCAATATTATAAAATTACTTAAAAAAATAAGTAAAAACACAATTCAGTAGATGCTCTTTGAGCGAAACGCGGCAGTGGTCAAGATTTTAAATTAATGGAATAAAGTAAAAAAATTGTGTTTTTATTTATTTTTTTAAGTAATTTTATAATATTCATTTTTGTTTGATTAAAAAATACCTTTTATAATAGAGTTCTAAACATTAAGCACCGTCAGTATTGACAAATTAAAAATATGTATGTAACTGTTATGTATATAAGTAATTATGATTGTATAATGATCACCTCGCTAGGAAATACTATGCTGTGGTGTTCATTTGTGTATTTATTTAATATTGCTTCTCGGGCAACTAACAAGTACTATGTCAAATATTAATTTAACACGCACCCAATAACAAGTTGCCACATTCTGGAGACTTACGATATTAATCGTCTCACAGATCCAGACTGAAAACATAATAGGCGTGATGACAGTAAGAAAAAATCATTGAAATTATGATTTTATTAGATAAAATATGTTATAAAGATTTGAAAAAATATATTTATTTTCATTTTAAAATAGCGAATAATATTAATATTATTAAAATAAAAATACAAAATATGTTTGTCCGCCATTTTATGTGAAACACCAATCAGAGCGCATGACGTCACCATATTGTCACTGTCAATTGTGTTTGTTACTGTCAACTGTTGTGTTGTTCGAAATGGCTATTTTTTTCATAACAAGCTATATGGAATATGCTGCTTATTTTTAACATGCTATTTTTATTTATTGATTTATTTGGTTTATTTGGGACAATAAACCAAATAATATCGCTATCCGCTCTATTGAATCGTTGACGCATCTGTTATAACACGCACCGAGTATTGTAACGTGGTGGAGAATATTTAACGTTTCAGAAATAAATAACTTGGTGGCTTTCATTGCTTGATTATAAAATAAAATGATGTAATTAAATTGTTTGTGGGAGTTGTACAGTGTTACATGAGGTTGAAATGGAAATACACAATGTATTATGATGAATCTAATATACATATGGGATAACTGTTATGATTCATATACATATTATGATTAATATATTAAAATATGTAATAGGTGTGATGACTGTAAGAAAAAAATCATTGAAATTATGATTTTAAAAAATAAAATAGGTTATAAAGATTTAAAAAATGTTTTTTTTTTAATTTATAGGAGTGAATAATAATAATATTATAAATATAAAAATACAAAATGTGTTAGTCCGCCATTTTATGAGAAAAAACAATCAGAGCGCACGACGTCATAGTATGGTCGCGTCAATTCTTCTGATAGTCTTCAATACAATATACGCATTAATTGTCGGTCTGGACTATGTTTATTTTGGTGTTATCGATATATTAATATTTTAATTAGATACTTAAAACTAAAACAAATTAAATATAAATGGAACAAGTATTCATCAAAGCAAATAGTTTCAATTTACCTAGATACTCGCCAACCTATCGGGGGACACTATGGGCCGGTATTACAGTGTCAGTTTAAGAGCTAAACTCAAGTTTTACAAAAATATAGCGTATTACAGTGTCCGTTTAGACCTAATCTTCCCTCAAATACGTCACTAAAACGACAAATATTTAACTCAACGTTTCTGGCAGATTAAGTACTTAACTGTGAGTCAACTGTCATTTGCTAGGCAACTCGTGTAGTTTCAGTTTCTATCACTAGAGGCGTTAGGCAACGTGTGTAGTTTCAGTGTTGTATCGAAGGTGGCGCCACACAACAAAACAAACTGACAGCCGTATTGAAACGAACACGGGCATTTAAAAGCATTATTTTGGTGAAAAAAATTAAATTTACCATGTTGGATAATAAAACAATGGTATTTAAAGTCGTAGCGTCCCGTTTTGTATTTCGTATTATTTGAGGTTATTTAAATTTGACAGATAATAACCACAGAAAAAGTGAAATATGTCTATAATTGAAGATTTAGTAACTGACATGTCATATTGCACTGTAATACGGAAATGGATTCAATCTCCCCTTAACATTAATCTTGAGTTTGGCAAACTCAATGAGTTGAGGGCCGACTGTAATATCGGGCCTATGTTAATTGTATTTTGTATGTAACTTAGTTTTTATTGAATAAATAAATAAATAATGAACGCTCGCAACGTATGGTAAACTAATTTAGTTTTAGTATTCTACAATTTTGTCACGCGATGGTGAGCTGACGAACGTTCGACATGTTATGATGCTGGTCACTGCCAAACTAAACTAGCAAGCTATATTTTTTTCATGCAATGAAGCGATTTGCGAAACGACGGCGATTACGCGAAGCATGCGTTTTAAAACATCGTTACAATTTTAGCAGCATACGAATTATTACATAGCGCTCGTTATTTGTATTGTGTTCATAACAAGCTATATTTATCTGCTATCGTTATTTTTAGCAATAGCAGCCATAGTAGTTATTTTTCTGCCTGTCTTAACTACTCTTAACTAGAATGGAACTTTTGATGGTCGGATATTTCTTTGCGTCGAACAAAGACTTTTGTTCATCAGAATTTCGAAACGTAAAAACTGAATAATAAGTACATATAAGTACTTTATTTATCTGTAATTTAAATACAACTTACATCTCGAAAATCGATAAAATATGCTCCTTCTTCTCTCTACATTATGTGTTCATAAGCTAAAAACATACGCGGGAAACTTATGATGGCCTATTTTGACGTTTGGACATTAATGAAGTTCTTTATATGCTTATTGCCTAAATAATGGTAAATATTATATTATTGAGAGCTAAAAGTGGGGGAACAAATACTGTACTTCATTGTAAACGCGTACTTAATAAAATTCACTTGTGTCTCGCCGTGCGAAATTTAATCACTGATTTCTCTTTTTTTTCGCGTGGGACGAAAACAAATACCTCAGTAGGTGTTTTTTTCGTCGTGTTTGTACATTTAGGGACCGCACAACACTTATGCACTTTTGAATTGATTATAAATACACAAATCGTCTTAGAACACATATATTACATATAGTAGTGATATGCAGTTTACGATACCATGACGTCACCGTCAGGGTCGGCAGCCGCCATGATACTACAAGCTTTTTTTGGCGTAAATGTCAAATTTGATTTTAAAATGGCGATTTTTGCTACTAAACCTTTATTTTATGTAGAAATGTATATATATTTGAAAACAGTGAATGCGTAAAAACATCGTGAGATAGTTTTTCAAAATTAGTCATCATGCCTATTCAAAACTGTGTCTCCACCGATTTGATTTGATAGCGATTTGTGCTATATTTAAGTATGTGTAGATCTTTAATTTCTATGTATGTAAGGGTCGAAATTAAACGTTAAATAGTGGCTATAAACCAGTGCTACTATAGGTTCCAGAGGCACACAAAGTCTCGTCACCTCACCAGCAAAACTAAAGTCCTCCTCTATAAGACTCTTATTCGGTCAGTATTCTCATATGGATTGGGATGCTGGACAATCACAAAAACTGATGAAAGAGCCCTGGAAATTTTTAAAAGGAAGGTACTGAGAAGGATCTACGGCCCAATTTGTGATAACAGAGAGTGGCTTGTCAGATACATCCGGGAACTGTATGATCTGTACAAGGATCCTACCATCTTGAATTAAATAAAAATTGGAAGACTCAGACGGGCCGGACACATCCAGAGAATGAGTGAAAAGGGCGTCCCAAGACGAATTATGATTGGTGCACCGGGGAGACGAAGAAGGATTGAAAGACCGATGCTTCGATGGTTGGACGGAGTAGTGAAGGATGCAAAAAACAATCGGTATCCATAACTGACCGACAGTCATGGAGACAGGCTCTGCAGGAGGCCAAGACCTGACCTTGGTTGTAGAGCCACAGATAGGTAGATAGTATGTTCAAGGTGCAAGGTGTTCATTATTTATTTATTTATGTGTATATATTACGCGTTAAAATATTATGGTGGGGATTTTTTTATATTTAGGTACATTTTAGGTAGGTAATGTAAAAATGTACTGTTAACTTGTATACCCACACACAGGCTAAGCCTTTGTGTGAATTTTGGTTTCATATAATTTTGTATTGTATATACTTTTGTAACATGTAAAATAAGATAGAATAATCAAAAGGTCAGTTGAAAATATCATAGAAAGTTTATATGAAAAACATGATGCTTTCAACTTGTTGCAACGAAAAAAAAACACAATGTGTTTTAAACTAGGAAATAAAAAATTCAACACAAGATATCACACTGTCAAACCTTCTTTATATTTAAAAAAAATAAAGATTATATCAAGGATGTTTATCTGATATGACTATTTCCCTTTATTTATTTTTAATTTCATAAAAAATATAAATAAAAATATATACCTTTGCGTGTAACTTGATATTTTTGTCACACAGTGCATCCAACTTCTCACGGAGCAATTTCCTCTGGTAGAATAGTTCGCACGGCCATCGGGAGTATACATAGTCCTTTTTTTTGGTAGACTGACTACTGGAAACAATGCTGCATCCTACCGGCTTAAGTATTTTGCCCAATCTCTCCTCCAACGATGGGACATTCTTGTCTGCATTGTCTTCGATACAATTGTCAACGTCGGCGCAGTGAGGCGGCGAGACGCTGTCTGCCAGATCCATCGTGTCGATGTTTGTATGGTTCACGATGGTGCTGTCATTTCCGTACTGATTAATTTCATCCATAATCATCTTGACTTGCGTGTCACACATGAAGCTATCGAATATGTCCTCGTCGTTGTCCAATTGGTCCGGCATGAAGAGTTTCTCCATTTCCATCATGATATCGTCATCTGAAGACATGCTGACTTTGTTGACATTCTCAGATTCTTTAGAAGAATTGATTTTGTTGACTGAAATAACCGGTTCGGGTTCCATTTTGATTAAAATATCTTCAATATCTTTTGTTTGCGTGAGATCTTTTTTTTCAAGTTTTAGGCCCTTAGGATATAGTGGTATTTTTTCTTTTTTAACTTCTCTGTGTAATGTTTTGATGGCAGTGATTGTAGTTTTATCATCGGTTTTGACATCTTCAGAAAAATCAGTCTGTGTACTCTTACACTGGAATTGTGACTTTATACAAAAGTCTTCAACTTTGGGATGTAAATCTTTGTTAGTTGTGCACTGTTTTATAGACTTGATCTAAAATTTAAAACAAACAATTAAAATCTACACATCATCGACAAACAATTGTTTTTTACTTTGTGGTATCATTTTGAAATTAATTAAATGAAATAAAACACAACTTTGTGTACACCACTACATACATAACTTTTATTCTAATGAATAAATATTCCTCTACATGTTACGAGAACAAAGTTCCCTTCCTCAGGAGGATACAAAGTATACTAAAATAAAATACAATATATAGACCTAAGGTAAACATTATAGGTGGAGAGTGGGCTGGGTTAAACTAAATTTTTTTTGGGGTGGGGGGTGCAATGAAGTTATTGGTTAATTAATTTTTGTATTGGGAAAATATTTAATATAGGGTTATTAGCGAATTGTGTTTGATTATTAATTATATTATTTTTCATGTTTACGTTTTTTCCCATTTCCAAGATTTCCAGGCTATCTAATTGTCTATCACTTAAATTACTATGTATTATTTTTACGCATATATTATTAATAAAAGTATGGTTATTTTCGATCAAATGGTTTGCAAATTCTGAGAAATTATTGCTGTTAAGACATCTTAAATGCTCCTTAACTCTCGTTTCTATATTTCTCGTAGTCTTTCCTATATAAAATGATGGGCAATATTATATTCCTGATTTTTTATTAGGATTTTCTTTATCTTTATTATTTATTATGTAATTTTTTAATTTATTGTTGGTGTAAAACGCGGGTTTGATAGTGTCTGGTATATTTTTAGATATTGTTTTTGCTATTTTATTATTGTAAAATAGTATTTTTCTCCATTTTTTATTTTTTTCCTTTATTTCCAGGTGTAAATATGTCCTATAATATTTTTTCTTAATTTTTTGTTTACTATATTGTCAATAATTTTACTATTGTATCCATTATTTATTGCTATTTGTTTAATTAATCTTAATTCATTACTATAGTTTTTATCAGATAAAGGTATATTTATTAATCTATTTATCAATTAAAATCTAAACAAGAATATATATTTGGATAGTCTTTTTTCGTTTCATTTCTATTCTTTTTGGTGTCATGCTTTTTTAAGTTTGTAAATATTACTATTTTAATACAGTATTTTTTAGACTGTTCAATAGTACACTCGCTTTGTTAACATATGTTATATTTGGTTGTTTTAAAGAAATTTCTGAATGACAATGAGCCCACCATAGTACATTTTATAAATTTATATCATAATGATAATATAGAAGTTAAGACTCAACTAGATTAGATAACTGAATTATAGTGGTATTTTCATTGCATAAAATAAAAATACATTATTTGAAATATTTGCAAATAAAACTTATTTGGACACAAAATTAAATCGAAACTAACAGTGGAGATGATGGCTTCTCTGTACAATGGAACTACCATAGCGCGGGCAGCAGAGGTCAACTCTAAATGGCGTGCGCAGTTCTGTACATCATACGTTGGTCTCTCTCCACACCATGACACATAATTTTCACACACAACTTTTGACAAATACTGGAGGTAACTCTTTCGAACCTGAAAAACGATGAAATTAAATGAGATCATTTTTTACTGAGGCACCAAAATTATTATAAAATGTGAAAATATGCAAGTACATTGGACATTAAAGGCTAGCGTCAATACAGGGCGGTGCACATCAGACGGATTTTCAGAATTCTTTGTATAGGAATTCATACAAGTGCGTCCACTGATCGACAGCAGACGGAGCGCGCGCATCGGCAGTCGGAATGCCGACACCACTGTTAGGAAAAGCAATAATCCGCTCAGATCTGTCATTTTTGTATGTGAATTTTCTTTGGTGATATCATATCGCCTTTTTTAAGGAACATTGTCATTTAAATTGTTTAAACTATATGTAAATAAACTATTATAATATAAATTCGAATCTTTGGATACTTAGATGTTTTTTGCTCAGCAATCACGCAAAAACGTCTGAAAGATTTTGGATGAAATTTGATATTAAGATATGTTGGTATATCCTATAAAAGGCTATGTATGGGCTGTATATTTTTAAAATTCATTTTTATTGAATAAAATAATGTATGAGCCGAGCATGCGATTACCAAGCTGAAGAATCATCTGTGTATTTGCATTTTCAATCAAAAATTGTCAACAAATCTCTGTACGGACGCTAGCCTTTAATAAGCAAACATATTTTTAAAAAATATTACAATTCCATGTTAAAAATATTAGATGATATATTATTCTAAAGGTGGGTATTACAATAAAAAGTTTCAAAAAACAATGTCACTTTACATTGATCACTTTACGTCAGAAGCATTTTACATTGACTATCTAGATCAGTAGGTTAATAAAACAAAACATTATACATATCTAGTAGATGAAGTGTTTGCTTGAAATAAGATTATGGATATTTGACTGCAATGATGTTGCTGCAAGACAGAGAACTGCCCAGTGAAGTTTTCTCCAGACAATCACTTAGGTGACCGTAGGTCTACATCACATGGTACAGATGCCAGCAATCATTTCTTGAGCCTTTTAGTCATGGAGTGGAACAGTTTGCGCATGTACCAACCAAGCAAAAAAAAATTGAACTCTACATGCCCACATGACGGGTTAAAGAAATTTGCTGCCTACTAGGTATACTTTTAATGGCATTTTTGTATTTATTTAACCAACCATTTATTTTGGCAATGTGTAGAAATAAATTTAAATAAAATATGTTAACCCTCTCTTCATTTTATGTCTACAACTCTTATTCAATCATACATTGTAAAAAAATAATCAAAGCGGCCTAAACCCTGATATTTTATTAAACGACTGCAAGTCGCTTAATAAAATGATAAATTTCCTTTATAATGATGAACCTGACATTACGTCAAATGATGATCAAATGCTACATAGTCAGTTCTGCTCTATGGTGTTGAGGCATCTTGGACCGACATGGTGAGCAAAGTTGAAGTCTTGCAAAGAGCTAATACTGACGACAGTTGTACACAACAGTCAAGCTCCGTAAGACTTTGTATTTTGGTCACATAATGAGAAGAGAGAAATACTCAATCCTTCAGTTGACAATAAAGAGGAAGATCGAGAGCTGTAGAGGGGTTGGCAGGAAGCAGCTATCCTGGCTCTGATACATTCGGGAATGGACTGGAATAAGGCGTGTGGAGAACCTGTACTGCACAAGACATGGAGATTCTCTCAAGTGATCGTTAAAGTCGGGATAGACCCGACAGGACTTTTTTTTTTATTTAATATAAATTAGATACATCATGAAATATTATAAAAATAAACATTTTGAAATCAAATTATTATTAAAGATTTATTCATCCCTCATGAAGAAAGATGGCAAATTATCAACAGTAAATTATGTGAATCAATAAATAACTATTAATTACCTTAGATATTAGAAGGTGTGGTGGCTCGAAATCATAGGGTGGTATAACAATACCATCACATAAACCAGAATCATCAAATTCTTCCATTTTGATAAATAATAACTCAAAGCGACTTTAATAACGGAAAAGTGCACAGTACAATATATTATTTATGATTTTTTTACATTAATATTACGCGGGTAAATAGTTAGCACGCAAATAACCTTAAATTGAGACATATAAGTCGGCGAAAATAAAATGAATACTTGGAAGTGATAAATCCAATTGATTGTACATATTTTTTTTTATATCACTATTTTTGTAAGCACTACAATAGCTCAAAAATGAAAAATAACAAATAGGTAGATCAATACAGATATTACTTAATTGCTGTGCGAAAGACTCTCGTCTTGAAATGATATTTTAACAAATAAGACGATATACGAAAAAAAAACATTAAGCGAGATGTATGAACAAAAAGTTTTTTGACTTTTTTTTTCAATTTCAATCACAATTTGTGAAAAATTTGATGTTTCCCATTGTTTTGTTATTTCATTTCCGCGTTTTCTTGGCCACTTTATTTATTTTTATTACAAAATATTCTAATTTGATACATTTGTCTATGTTTTTGTATAATCGTTTATTGTGCAGTTTAATATACTAATATTTTGTTCATAGTTGTATACTGCGGATTCTGCAGAATAAATAAAAAATTCAAAACTTAAAAATGTCTGTAATTTTGTCATGAATAGGGTATCTAATATTTATATAAGAAAGAATTTGGAGAAATGAATATAATGAAGTGTTATAAAAAATGTGAGAAGGGCACCACGTTGGGATGCCAATTTGTTATAAAAAATGAAAGGGCACCACGTTGAAATGCCAAATTATTATAAAAAATTCAAAGGGCACCACTATTTCCAAAATTGTTTACGCGAAAATTTAATGCTTTGAAGGCCCCACGGTGGGTAGAGCCAAATTGTAAAACATCTTAATAAGGCACCACGTTGGAACGCACAATTGTTGAAATGGTATATAGACGTTCCGAATAATAAATAATTATTGTTGAAAAATACAAATTAAACATATTAGTTCCTGCTGGAAAGTAAAATACAAAAATAAACATTTAAACGCTGTCTCTAAAAATAATATTCTCATAAAATATCTTCGGCTGTCATGTCTGAAAAGACAAAAAATACACTAAAATACAGGCATGACAAAATGAAAGAAATTTCATTACTAATACTTATATTCACCCCCGATGATGGTAGAGGATCTGAAAATAATTTAATCACTACTTTATACAATCAAAATGCTAAGGCCGCCCGACAGCCCAGCCATTCAGCTTTTTATGATTCAACCCCGTTCGCGGAAAATATACTGAATTCGTTTCGACTAACGGTAGAATATGTACGTACCTATACATGACTAAAATCTCGAACATGACTCACTGACAACTCGCTGACAACTATCCGATAGCATCAGAGCGCGGACTCTGCGCCTCGGAAGAGTTCGGGGCAAGTCAATGCTCAAATCAGCGACGCCGCCGCGTAAAAACCGACGTTCTAAGAATCTGTTTAAGACTTTTATTTGGGGCTGTTTACATAGTTTGAAAACAATGGATATTGTTCAAATATATTAACATATTATAAACCCGCTATAAGCCGTTCCTAGTATAAATACATTAGGCCAAAGTGAAATAACGGGTATTGGGTTTCGATAACAATACTTATGTCAATATCAATGGTAAGTATAACAATAAAAGCATTTTTTTTTTTTTTTTTTTATTAAAAAAATGTATATGTCCTTGCTAAACAAGTACATATACATCTTCCTACGTTCCCTAAAATAAGCAAATAAATGCTTGTGCTATAGGTGAACGAAATCGGTCGAGGCAGGATTCGAACTCGCGATCACTGGATTACTAGCCCAGCACGCTAACCGCTCTGCCATCGACCCATCTAAAATTTTGATTTTTTAAAATTTTGTTTATTTCATATGGGGTACACCTGTTGGTACACCTCATATACATAATGCTATGAGTGCATATATATGAATAAAATTTAGAAACTATATTCATATCACCATGCCGTAGCAATGCCATCTGGATGCAATTTTTTGAAGACGAAAATTACGTAGCGTCTCTTACAGGCTAAGCACAGAGAACCAAACCAATATTATCATTTTGATATAATAACCATTGCTTCTATATTCCTTGCTCTCCTATTATTCTGGCTATCTATCTCTCTATTTCAATGCATTTCGTATTCTAGCTATTACTTTTTTTAAGAGTTTGCATGAGATGTATGGATATTGGAGAAGCTATGAAAATATGCCAAGACTGAAATACGTTAAGCTCGTTTATTTATATCTACTTCGTGATAGTATAAATAAAGATTTTTATTCCATATATCTAACATTTATTTAAGTCGACATTCAATTGACAATATTATGTTATCGGAATATGAAGAATAACCTCACAGATAAATGATTTGAAATTCGTAATATGAGCATGAAGTATGCACTTAAAAGTAAAATGAAACTTCGGTTTGATATTTTTTAGTTATATTTACTCGTGATTCGATCGCACATTTTGCACAATCTGACATAATCCGATACGTTTCGCATACTTTTTCTATGGTGTTTAATCGTTTATTTTCTAAACGAGGAGCTGTCATATTTTTTTCAAATAATTTGAAAAATGGATTCATTAATCCTTTAGTGTAGTTAAAAAATGTGGAAATATGTAACTTGCTGTCTGAGGGAAACACTACAACGTGGTGTTAATTATTTCGACGCCAGATGTGGGGCTGGCCTCGCCAATAACCAGAGTACTTCGGTCGTTCCTAGGAAGGATAACTCCATCAAGAGTTATCAGGAGACATTTAGGTGCAGCGGCGAGTCAGAGGAAAAGAAAACCAAGAAGAATTACAGTGATTGGTGCCACGATAGAGTATGTAACCCCTGGGTGAATGCCTTTACTTGGGTGAGTTATCAAGGTTCCCCATGTTGTCGATAATATTAAAGTCCAAAAATAAACTCAATCATCCAGGGTCACACGTAGTTGTCTTCTCGCTGCTAATATATCGGTGTTTTATTTTTATTTTCCCGGCTGTGCGTTTTGAGACAAATGTATTTTTGAGGTTATTTATTGCCAATGTTTTCATAATATTATTTTACTTGCGGCAGTATCTAGTACTTTTGATAATAAAGTAATTGTTCTATATCTTTATATTGAATCTCTGAACTAAATAGTAATTGATAATTGATTATCAATTACTATTTAGTTCAATTGATTTTGATTGGCTAATTTAGAAAAAATTGGCTAGTATATATGACTTGATGGATGACTGTGATAAATATTTGAGGCATTTGGTTCACTTTGCCTACTCCGTTAGGCATATATTTTAATGATATTTATGTTTTATTTTTCTGTAAAATAATAAAGCTCTGGAAGTTTTTAAAATAAATTAATGAATGACAATTTTCTTTGTAATATACTTAATCATAATCATCATCCGTAGCTCTACATCTCAGGTCGGGTCTTGGCCTACTGTATATTTCGTCTCTATGATTGACAGTTTTGCGCAGCGCCATGCCAGTTCTGAACACCATCTATGAATGTCTCCCATCTCCATTGTAATATATTTATAAATTGTTATTATTTATTTTTAGAGTGGAGCGATAGTTTTGGGATGGTACACAACTCAACTTTTGTGTATCACTCAGAGGCGTCGCGGTTGGGTCACCTCCAGCAACCGGGAAGAAACTGCCAAAGAATGTCGTCTTCGCAGTGTTCTCCTGTCCAATACAAGGGTCATCCACTCTGCAGTCCTTTCCAGATTCGTTCTAGCGCAGCCCCCTGACGATGTCAAACATCACCAGCGGGCCGTCGATTCGGTAGATGAAACCGATCACAACCTACTGCGTAATGTGGTCAATAACAATGTGCCAAAAGGTGGCAGCGTAGATTTAAGAGATGACAACGAAAGAATTGATGTAGCGGTGAAAGATCTGACAGACGTACTGAGTTCCGTGGAGAATCGGCTGGGACTGGTGGCCATTGAAGGCGGAGACCTTCAGGAGGGGCTGGATCTTCTGTCTTCTGCGGCACAGAGGAATCATGCGCCCGCTCTGTATAATTTGGCCATCTGTTACGAGAAGGGTCTTGGGATGAAACCAGATGAAAAGATGGTGAGTGATTTACTGTTTTGATTAAAAATATGTCCATTATTGAATATAATGAGTCTATGAACATGTTAAAGAAATATTTACTTAACACATCACTGAGGAAGTTGTTGAGGAATACATATATCTGGGACATAAGATAAAATTTGGAAAATAATAACCAGACAGCAGAAATACCCAGAAACTTTTTTAACTCACCTATACCGCGATTGCATAGGTTTGGTAATGAACTGTGATGTTGCAGATATTTTCGGAGATAGCTTGCCGGTCTTCAAAAAAAAAATTATGGATCTTTATATCGATATATAGCTGTCAACTTATATTATATATTATTTTTTCTATTGTCACATTCGATTTTTTTCCCTTTTATTATTATTTTTTTTATCATTAATTTTTAATTTTTTTTTCTAATTCTCTGATTCTTTTTTGTCTATTTTTATCTTAATCTGTGTTTTTTATCTAAATCTATATACTTATATATTATCTGAATCTATATTTTATGTTTTTATATTTCATCAATGTCTATATTTTTATTTGTTTCTATATTTCATCTTTGTGTGTAATCAATTATTGCAAGTGTATATTGTAACAAGTAAATGGCTTATGCCGTATATTTTATAAATAAATAAAATAAATAAACATCAGACTAGGTTGGGCAGCTTTTGGGAAACTTAAACATGCCTTAAAAAACAAAGATATTCCCAGAAGTCTGAAAAAAATGTTTGAAACATGTATCCTGCATGTGCTTACAGGCAAGGTACATGTTTCTGTGACAGATTTCTGAATTCTGAAATGGAGACCATGGGATATGAAAACGGGAATAGGCCAGCAACAGAAAAGGTGGACCGACGATATTGTCTCCGTCGCTGGAAGGAGATGAGTCCATAAAGCCCAAAAAAAGACTAATAGAAGTACTTAGGAGGCCTACATCCAGCAGTGGAGAGATGGCTAAAGAAAGAAGTAGTAGAATATTTAAACCCATTGCAAGTATTACTTAATGAAAATTTATTCCAACTGAGCGATGTTTCAAGTGTAGAGAAACAAGATTTATTTGAGAAATGAAATCAAACAGTATTGATGATTAATAAAAAAGAGATTATCAAATATTGTATTTTTAACTTTGTGGTACATTTTAACAAAAATTAACTAAATTTTTAACTTTGTTAAAAAAGAGATTGTCTGTGTGAGTGTGAACAAATTCAGTTTAATCAAAAGAATTTTGTTTAACATACAAAACCTAAAACTGCTCCCAATATAACGCGGGGACCATTGCTGGCATATTGGATAGCAAAACATTGACTGACACAAAACTTAAGTGTCGATGGTATGAATGTGTATAGTTTAAACAAATTTCGTCTCTGTTAGGAATCAAACTCAAGATGCCGGCACAGAAACCTAACACCACTTTGTCACGGCCGTCGACAAACACAAATTTCTAAACAGTGCAAAAATTAACCGTCTTACTCTTATAAACATATACTATCTATAGTACCTGGTAATAGAGCATGATCAACGAAAAAGTACTTGTAAACCGTGACTATATTTATTAGACATCAAGTTAGGATGGGTCGAGAGGTTGTTTAACGCTTGACTAACACATCATACTAAATATTTTAAAATGGCGGATCTTTCACATATGATCCGATGCATTGACAGTTGGAATACTTCAAATTGCTTGGGATGGTTGGAAGAGATTGCTTTATAGCAATAAACCTGCCTTTGTGCACTTGATTATATGTGTATTAAATAAACAAATATACTTATGAATTGAATATGACTTGCAAAAAAATGTTATCATAAGCAGTGTAGGTAGATATGGAATGAATTATGAAAATAGTGGTCATTTTATTGTTGTTATCAAACAAACACTGCCTAAATAATCACTGTGGCTATCTGCCTTGTTCTATTTTGTCATTAGCAAGTTTGTACCATATACCTAACCAATTAAGGTTAATATTGATAGCAGTGATTTCATATAGCCATTTCTATGACATATAATCAGAATATGATAATTGATAACCAAATGTTCTGAAATTTTTAAAACAAATTATTATGAATTAAATTTTTATTATTAAAAATGTTAAAATTTTATATGAAAAATTGCCATTTTATATATCAGTAAATACATCGAACTATAAATAGATTTTTATTATAATATACTAGATGTCCTGGGTTCGATTCCCAGCAGAGAAATTTATTTAAATTCATTTCTCACGCAAATATTGCTTCTCTGGGCTGGAAACACTGGTTAGGTGGAAGAAATTGCCATACGGCAATAAACTCGCCACTTGTGCAGGGTGCAAGGAAGTGTACATTATTATTATTAGATGTAGTATTCTGTGCAAAAAGTGAGTCATGATATATTGTGCGTCTGACGTTTTGGTTGGCAACATATTTCAGTTTTCCTCACATTTCAATACATCTTAGATAACTGTTCTCTAAACCTTTATAAACAAAGTGTTTTTTTTTCGAAAAATAAATCTGAAAACAATTCACATTAGTCGTTATTCTCTATATAAAAACAATGTGATCTGGAACCAAGAGGTCAAAAATCCCCCGGAAAAATGCTTCACTTCGATTCATACAAAATTTGCTAACTACGACATCTAGTATATAAAAATAAAAATCTATGGTAGTAATATAGTTCCAAACGCGCGATATATCATGACTCACTTTTTGCATGGAGTACTACATCTAGTATATATTATAATAAAAATCTATGATAACTACTAGCAGCATCTACCGGGATTATGTTGGTTTTCGTTTCCATGGTTACACAGAATACAATCTTCAAATAAACCAACCTACTGAAAGGGGAATTTGTTATGAATCAAATTCAAATTTATAGAACTTTGGTATAGGTAGGTACCTACCTCATACTTACTAAAATGTTCCATATTTATTACATACTTATTAAAAATATCTGACTTTGTTGATTTTTAATTTTTTTCCATTTCCATAGTTACAATCAAATACTCGTACTAATATTTTAGAGTGTTACATTTTTGATGATAGGTATTATGTAATATAGGTGTATGATTTTTAATTATTTATTTAATAAGTATCAAAATTTTTGTTTGTTTATATATTTATCTCATAAACGAATTAATAAAAAAAGCATGTACATGGAATTCATTCAACGATCCAAGCGGAAACTTTAAGTACTCTTTTCACACTTAATAACAATATATAAGAACATGGGGGTTGTGGCCAACACTAAACTCTTCATAATGCTTAAATTCATTCAAATTATAAAACCACTTTTCAATTCCAATCTTGCTGAAATTTCTTTCCCAGTCCAATTCTACTGAAATTTCAAACCACTTCCCTTTACATTATTTGAGACTGAAGGGACAGTAATGACTGAAGGGAAGGGACGGAGGGGACTGGTTTTAAAAAAAATTAACTTATTTTTGCTAATTTTTATTTATTGTATTTAATATTTTTTACTCATTCTGAATTTATCATAACAAATAGACAGTTCAATATTACGAAAACGATTTTCTTGATATGTTAGCATATTGCTTCACGTTTACCTTCTCGAGCAACGCCAGGTATAAAAAACTAGTAAATAAAATACATTTTTTAATGATATATAAACAATCGTATTGAACACTATCAACTTATTGCCATTAGGCAATTTCTTCCAACCAACCCAAATCAACCAATTTTTAAAAACAAAATTTTCTTCATATTTTTAATTTTCCTGCGAAGACGACCCCAAGTAAATGGGACAAAGGGTAGGAAAAAGAAGAAGAAGTTATTTTCCTGTGAAGCCGACTCCAAGTTAGTGGGATAAAGGGCAGGGCGAAGAACTAATTGTCTTGTGAAACCGACCCCAAGTAAATGGGACAAAGGGTAGGGCAAAGAAGAATTAATTGTCCTGTGAAGCCGACCCCGAGTTAGTGGGACAAAGGGTAGGGCAAAAAAGAATTACTGTCCTGACTTGATGCAATACATAGGCCCGGTATTACAGTCTCAGTTTAAGAGCTAAACTCAAGTTTTACAAAAATATAGCATATTAGTGTCCGTTTAGGCCTAATCTCCCCTCAAATACGTCACTAATACGACAAATATTTAACTCAACGTTTCTGGCGGATGAAGTACTTAACGGTGAGTCAACTGTCATTTTTCGACTTGTTGTAGTTTCAGTGTTCTATCACTAGAGGCGTTAGTTGTATCGACGGTGGCGCCACACAACAAAACAAACTGACAGCCATATTGAAACGAACATGGGCATTTAAAAGCATTATTTTGGTGAAAAAAATTAAATTTACCATGTTGGATAGTAAAACAATAGTATTTCAAGTCGTAGCGTCCCGTTTTGTTGTTCTTATTATTTGAGGTTATTTAAAATTTGACAGATAATAACCACAGTAAAAGTAAAATATGTCTATAATTGAAGATTTAGTAACTGACATGTCATATTGCACTGTAATACGGAAATGGATTCAATCTCCCCTTAACATTAATTTTGAGTTTAAAAAACTCAATGAGTTGAGGGCCGATTGTAATACCGGGCCATAGTGTTAAGATTAGACATATCAGCAGCCATGCTAATAATAAACAATCTTTTTTTTTATACAAATTCCATTATAAATTGTTGGACCATTGAATGAGTCTTAAAATTCAAATGATCTACCACCACGGTGCATCGGTTTTAAATTATTAAATATAACCAATTTATATTTAGATGGGTCGATGGCAGAACGGTTAGCGCGCTTGGCTAGTAATCCAGTGATCGCGAGTTAGAATCCTGCCTTGACTGATTTCGCTCACCTATAGCGTAAGCATTTATGCTTATTTTGGGGAACGTATGAAGATGTATATGTACTTGTTTATCAAGGACATATTCATTTTTTGTTTTATGAAAAAATAACTTACGATGTAAATCATCACTGTCAAAAAACATTGTTTCCACTGGAAATCGAATCTGGGACATTCGGTTCAAGAGTCGGAAATCTAAATGACTCATCAATGAAAGCCGAC
Source organism: Molanna angustata (assembly GCA_963576475.1). NCBI lineage: Eukaryota > Metazoa > Arthropoda > Insecta > Trichoptera > Molannidae > Molanna > Molanna angustata. The sequence continues at coordinate 5,936,196 of OY754981.1, forward strand.
AACGCAGATAGAGAGAAGGATTGAAAATTTGGAGTAAATCAGAAAAGATTAGTAGGACTATGTGAATGTTTTTTTAAAATAACAATCCATGTACGGGATCTGATAAATATTTGCTCATACTCATATTGCAGACTCGTTTTACAGTTCAAATAACGAGCGGTGATCGGGTCTGGGGAAACCTATTTGCATAAGATTAACATAACATTTTGTTTATGATTTTATGTTAATTAGCTTATATTTGTACAGCATGAGAAGCGATCGATCGTTTATGTGACATCTTTTGAAAATACTTTTTATTAGTGATATCATTACCTTACAGTATTTTGTCAACTTGTTGATGAAATGTATTCAGCTGGATTTTTGCACACTTTATTTTATTATAAATATTTACATTTAATTACGGGACATTTGATAGCATATATTTGAATAATTTGTAATCACTGTGTAAAATTTGTTTTTGTGTCTTTAACATTGACTAATATTTCAAAATAACTCATTTTTTAAAGGTCATGTGTTTTTGAGAGTTACTAATTTTTTTGTGTTACGGACTTTTAAAATCTTACTAGGTGATAGGCAAATTATATTGAACATTTTTTGCTATTATGAATGTTCTGAAAAAGTACTCGGAGCCTGTTGAGTCATTAAAGTATTATTTATAACAACCAATGTTTTTATGACTATATTATACTATATAAGCCGATTAAGTCACGGTGCGGTGGCGCACAGGTTAGTGCCTATAGATAAAATTCATAGACACGTATAAGGCACCAAGTAATTGTTGAAAACTGTGATTGTTTTAAAGAAATATTTGAAAATTCATAAATTTTAAGCTTTTTTTTTATTTACTACTAGTGAACCCCCGGTAAACTTCGTATTGCCTGTATAATTGAAAATGGTCCTTTATTAACACCTGTCCCTTCAGGCCCTTCAGTACCTCCCGTCCCTTCAGTACCTCCTGTCCCTTCATGCCCTTCAGTACCTCCCGTCCCTTCAGACACTTCGGTACCACCCGTCCCTTTAAACCCTCAGTACGTCCCTTCCCTTCAGTACTACCCGTCCCTTCAAGCCCTCAGTACGTCCCTCCCTTCAGTACCTCCCGTCCCTTCAGTACTACCCGTCCCTTCAGTACTACCCGTCCCTTCAAGCACTCAGTACGTCCCTCCCTTCAGTACCTCCCGTCCCTTCAGTACTACCCGTCCCTTCAAGCACTCAGTACGTCCCTCCCTTCAGGCACTTCAGTACCTCCCTTCCCTTTAGTACATCCCGTCCCTTTAGGCCCTTAAGTACCTCCCTTCCCTTCATTACCTCCCGTCCCTTCAGTAGGTTAAGAAAAAGTTTAAATCCAAAATCCATCCTGGAAGACCTGCGAAGAGATGAATTCTTTTCGCAGGATACTCCACCTTCATAAGCAAAATGACCAAATACACGAAGAAGAAGAAGAAAAAAGTTTAAATCCAGAAACTGTCCTGGAAGACCTGCAAAGAGATGGAAGGACAGTTGGAGCTTCTTCTCCCAGAGTATTAGGTCATTTTACCTTCATAGGTAGAATGACCTAATACCCAATGAAGAAGAATTTTTTTTTAATCGGATGAATGGTTTAGGAGCACATTCAAGACATACATAGATACATGATACATTTTGAGTGGCAGCTCTCCAAGGAGAACACACTTAGGCCGGTTGGCCCTTTGTGATATACATGATACATACAATCATTCAAATTTATAATATAGATATACATACTTTCCCATATCTTTTTTCACCTATGTGATTTTTTACTTATTAGTCATGTTTTTGGAAGCTGGAATATTGAAAAATCAATTAAATAGTATGCAGAATGACAAAAAAAAGAAGAAATTTATTCAGCATTTAAACCATCTAAAAACGAATACTTCCGTCGAAGGTGTCAAGTATCTCAGATGAGTAGTTATTGAGATATGACAATTTTAATTTTGTGCGAAAATTGCGCCGGACTGAGGTGCTACTTTTTGTAGCATATGCGTAGCACGGTAAAGGTTAAATAAAATACCTTAGATACATTTGTTAGATAACTCAGTTATTGATTATTTTTAATATTGTGCATACATATTTAAATTAAATAAAGATATCCATTTATTTCTAATTTGTATGCGAAATGCAAAAAAACTTATTTATTATATTGTTTTTGTGAGACTAACTCAATCAATACTATTGTTTTTATTTTGTCAATATTGACAGTACTGATAATGATTAACTAAATTTTCAAATTTACGTGTGACAAATATTTATTTCCTCTCACAGGACGATCGTTTCGGCTGATTATGTCTTATCAGCATGTCTAATCATCCGAAACAGACATCCCGCATAAGGAAATACAGCAGAGCCTCGATAATTTATACCATGTTCGGATGTATGAAGCATTCGGATTACATTTATTTATTTCACATTTACGGCTTGAAAGCCTATTTAAAAAAACCAACAAGTATAGTTGTCGCCAAATAACTTGAACTTGTAGCCGAGAAGGGGGACGATTTGCACGTAAACCAACGAAACAAAAAGACACAAATTTGCGCTCTGCGCAACTGTAAGCTCGTTCAAGAAGTTTGGCGAAAATTATATACAAAAGATTAAAACTTCAAATTTAAATAAAAGTACAACAAACATAATGATATTAATTATAAATATTATTCAGATATTTTAAAGGCTACGACTATTTACACGACTCAACCATAGACGAAAACCAAAAATAACCACAGAAAACGCAGTAAATCAAGTTATTAAAATATTTACCTTTGTTTATACTTTGTTATAATTGTAGATCTCGATGAAAAAATGATTTTTAAAATGAAGTAAATGTAATAAGATGCCAATATTATTTATTTTATCTTCAAGTTGGTTTCCATAATGCATTTATGACCATTGAAAAAATGACAAAGGTAAATATTTTGATTTATCTGCGCTTTCTATGGTTATAAATGACCTAAAAACATAGATGACGTCAGAAAATTTGTCGTGTAAATAGACACTTTTTGGCGGGAAAACGCTTTTCCCGCCAATTCCGGTCGTAAAAATAGTGGCACCGTATTTTAAAATCCATTTTTAAAATAAAACCAGGTTTATTGTAACTGAAAGTAATGTTTTAATATGTACTCCTCCAAGGTTTTAATCATGCAAAAGTCATTAAATCAGACTTCTTTAAAGATTTCATTATAGTATTTTGACAAGTGGCATTGAAAACGTTTTATCCCTGCGATACTGACTGCAATGCACTATGAATTACTAAGAAGAAATGTATTATAGAGATGTTCAGATTATCGAGGCTTTACTGTATATATCTGTGTAACCTGAATCATTAATTTGATTTTATAAAACCCCATTTCTTTATATTTTTTCATTTGTATTTCAGGCAGCAGATTTGTACCTCGCCGCCGCCAATCTCGACCATCCAGCGGCCATATACAACCTGGCCATCTTCCATGGACAAGGGAGGGGAGGTCTGGCCAGGGATCCTCTTCTGGCCGACAGACTACTCCGTCTCGCAGCTTCCAAGGGACAGAGGGACGCCATTCGAGTACTCGGAGCCATACAACCCACACGATCCCCCCCACCACCCACCTCAGAGGCAAATAATGTCAATAATGATAAGCGGTTTGATCTCAAATCCATCTCTCGGTCGCAAAGCGTCGAAGAGAAATTTGAGAAGAAGGTGTATTCTCCGACTGAAGTCTTTCTCAATATTATTGCTGGCAATGATATGGGAAAACATTTTCAGGAGAATCGACAAGTTGTGATTGCTTAAAGTTTTTGAAATATTAAGATATTTATATTTTATACTAAAGTGTGACAAATTACCATACATACATAAGATATAATCTAGACTTACAACAGGTTTTGTATCATTCAAAAATTTACAAAAAAAAAAACGATCTGATCTAATTTATTTTCAATTATACATGTCGACCACCTTGGCATAGTGGTAAGCCAACATAGACGCTGGCTCGTGCCGGCGTCCTGGGTTCAATTCCCAATGGAGGAGAAATTTATCTAAAATTATATTACACACAAATGTTGCTTCTCTGAGAGTTGAAATACTGTTTAGTTGTAAGAAATAGCCAATAGGCTGTAAACCCGTCTCTTACACAGGGTCTACGGAAATTTGAAATAAATAATGTAAGTTCCAACGAGTGATGATTGACCCTTACAGTTACGCCTTACATCTCAAAGCAATTAAACTTGGTTATATAAAAATTCAGTTTATATAACTTAGTGACATCTGTGGTAATTCAAGCAAATTAAGTTGTCAGTATTTATAGTCATTTTGGCAACATAAAAAAAAAAATTATATTAGGTATATTTTTTAAAGAATACCACAATGAATATGTATAAAAAACAATGTTAGTAAAATATTGCTAATCTAATTTGAATTAGAAAAAAGAGATTTTCAATGATATTTTGCTTTTATCATTTCAAAGCAAAGTGTATGTTGATTTTTAATTAAGAGGGTGACTGCTGCCAACGTACCTATTTTTTCAATTTGATATACCGTCATTATTACTAAACGAATCATTTTGAAAAAAAAATAACCTAGTTAGTTTGGATATTAATAAAGAGAAATATACCTTAACTTTTTGATTATGTTCTGTATATATTCTTGTAGGAAAATAATAAGCATACCCTGATTTTAGACATTTATCTTAAATTTCTAAAAAAATATAAGGTATAGAGCAATATTTTTTTTTATAAATTAAAGAAGAAAAAAATACCTGGAAAAATATGATATGACGTTGCATTAACGCATCAGGTTAAGTAAATAAACCAAAAAAACTTTTATTACGCAATGGCGCTGAATGTAAAATAAATGTTTTTTAGGTTTATTTACTAAACCAGAAGCATTAATGCAACGTCACATTATATTTTTCTAGATATTTTGGTCTTCTTTAATTAAAAAAAAATACATAACTCTACGCCTTATAGTTTATTAAAAATATATGATAAACGTTGAAAATCGGGGTATGCCATTATTTTTCTACAAGAATTTTAACAAAACATTATCAAAAAGTTAAGGTATATTTTTGTTTATTAATATCCAAACTATCTAAATTATTTTTTTCAAAACGATTTGATAAGAAATAATGATGGTATATCAAATTGAAAAATAGGTACGTTGGCAGCAGTCCCCCCCTTAATAAAATATTGCTAATCTAATTTGAATTAGGAAAGAGATTTTCAATGATATTAATTTTGCTCTAATCATTTCAAAGCAAAGTGTACATTGATTTTTAATTAAGAGATTTGAATATTCATTACCAGTGTGTGTGTGTGTGTATGGTATATATGTATTATTTTTTCATATATTATTTCATATATTTGCGAATCAATCAGAATTTTGTGAATCAAATATATTATCATGTAATAAAATAACATGGAATGTTGAGATGTTTTTTTATTGTTTTATAAAATTTATGTTTTTTAAATAACCATCTTTATTTTATGATAACATACCTTTCCAAAATCATAATTCATCTAATTTAATTTTCCTGTACCTGTATTATCCGATATCTATACCAGAGAAGCAATGCAAAAAAGAAACCTTACGGTGATACCTGTAATTCGGGAATCAATTCTTTCTGTTTCGTGTCCGACTAAGCTCTACCACTCCAATAAACAGCGATTGCGTTGTCATTTGTCATAATCAGATCCCCAGGACTACAGACCACTCCATCAGTGGACACATCAGCAAGAAGCTGTCATCCTGGGAATCAATTGCATCACAGATATTGTGAAATTCTATTTTTTTGTTATATATAAAACCAAAGACATTTAAAATATTAAGTTTATTAAAATAAATTTGCACACATAACAGACTAGACAAATTGTAAAACAATATCAAGACTTGCAATTGTCAAAAAATAAAAAAAACATACGCAGGTATTCTACGATACAATATTATTCACCTTATGTTTACAGAATCGCTCTAACATCCAAAGACGAACGACTCTTTACATTTTCATTATATAAGAAGCTGTTATTTAAATATACTAGATGTTACCACTAATTACTCATTCGTTAGAAGATTTACCTATTTTCATAAATTTATTTTAATTTAATGTGGTTCAGATTATGTTGAGAAATGCATACTGTCCGTTTCATTTAATAACAAATTTAGTATTTTGTGTTGGTAAGCAGCTTGTATAGTTGTCAATTTGGTCAATTTATTTGATATCATATGTAAAATGAAAGTGAATGCCTTGAGGTGGTTTGGACGTATTGAAAGAATGAACAATGAACGACTGACTAAAAAAATATACACGGGTGCAAGAGATGGAGTGAATATCAGAGGTCTCTCCAGAAAGGGATGGCATGACCATGTGAATGATATTTTGAAAGAAGGAAACATGAAAAGTTTGAACAATTGACGTGCATGTATGAGACGATGCATGGATATAAAGAAAGCCAGAAATGTGTGCAAAAATAGAGAAGTATGGCGCTCGATTCTCTCTGCTTACCCCGTAAGGGGCATGGCGTGATGGTATGTATATTTCTATGGAGTTGCTAACATTTGAAACATTTCACTACACTTCCGATTTACAAAGACTGTTTTTACTCCTCACCAACCCAAGGGGATATTAGTGGAAGTTATGATTTCGCAATTTTTAAGGGTATTTTTTTATTGCAGATTATCAACTAGTATATTGAGATTGTATTCTGAAAGTTTCATCATAATGTATCTGTGTGTGTGCTGTGTGCTATGTATGTTTATTTTATTTTATCGATTATATACTAAAGTACTCATTCGATTCTTTTAAAATTTTGTATATCTGATACCCACTTAGACCCCATTAGATTTTGAACGATGTCTGAATAGTACTTCTCAATTTTTTTAACTATCAAATATTTCAAAGTGACTCCAAGCTCAGTAAACTTAAAATTTGAAAATTTTATTTTCAAATTGGTAAAAAGACATCACTTTCATAAAATGGCATTGAAATATTATCAAGTTTCCATAATAAAATATTTAAATAACAAATAATTTAAGCGCCCTTGAGGTGAGGTTATCACAAAAACGGCGCTATAAAAATGATCCAAATTTATTATTATTATTAACAAACTCATTTCATGAAAATGCTGAATATTTTCCATACAAAATTTGAATACTTTAAAGAATGACTTGTTAGTGAGGAGTTTAGCGTTGGCCACAACCCACTCGTTTTGAACATGTGCATTAAAAACTGGTTTATATTGTTGTGTTAAAAAACAACATTATTATTAGTCTTACTTTGTCACAAATACTGCAGAATTTATTTATCCAACTAACCGTGATTTGTGTACATGTTGCCACAATTACCCATGTGTAATTTTTTACATCTGACAACACTAAAAAGCTTACTAATGCAAAAATATAAAAGGAATTATTAACTGAAATGGACTAAAGTCATCTTGTTTTATGTATTAAATTAAATATATATAAAAACCAAGGTGAAATTATACAAAACTAAGTTTAAAATTTACAACAACGATTTAAATCTAAAGCACAGCCATTTTCAGGTTACTTATTTATTATACTAGTTGCATGTAACACATGAGATCCAACTGTCGATAGCGATAGTATGTATAGTTGAAGAATATGTACCAAACTATAAACCCATAGATACAAATTATTGAATATTTTCAGATATTTTGTTTTCTATACAACATATGTAGGTATGTATGTCAAGATAGGATAGTATGGAGGAAGATCCTTTTTCCTACCCAGAATATGCAAATAGCATGATGGTATGTATGTATGTTTGGAGATGAAGTATGAAACTATTAAGTCTTCTTACATATTGTGTATAGGCGACTGCCATACAAAATGTATGAAGCGATGTCGTCACTAAATTCAATTTTTAAAAAAATTGTTAAAAAAAAATTGAGATCTTCTACTACAATGTTTATATTTTTTATAGAAAATTAAATTATCTAGTTGGGGTGTTTCGGCTTTTTTCGATAATTGTAAAAGTTTTGGAAATATAGGCAGTTAAACTCATAAATTTATCATAAAAAAAATATTTTTCTTAATAAAAAATGTTTGAGAAACCCTGGAATTTTTTTGAAAAAACTAATTTGAGATTTTGTATTTGTCTATGTTTGTACCAATTTTCAGCGTTCTACCGTTTATGGTTTCAGAGATATATGGAAAAATAAAATAAAAATTCAAAAGTTGATAACCCCTGACTGAAACAAAAATTCAAAATTCCGAGTATAAAAGTTTTGTAGGCCTGTAACTGTTTATATATTCTGAAATTTTAGGCTCTGTAAATTGAGCGGATCAAAAGTTATAAGGGGGGGACGGACACACAGACACACACACAGACACACACACACACAGACACACACACAGACACACACACACACAGACACACGAAATGTTCTACTCCGAATTCTGAGTAAATCCGTGTATGGAACATATATGCTGCGAAGCCTCTAAGTTGGTGTTTTTTGACTTCAAAGTTGGAAAAGCCGTGAAAAAAGTAGACCTCTCCATACAATTCTCGCGTATTCTGGCTTGATACATTGTCGATATGTTAAGAGAACAAAGTTCTCCTGAACAAATCGACAGTTGGACTATCACACAATATGTCTAGCAGTCTTAATAAATATATCATCATAGAAAGGAACTATATTTGCATTAGCATTAAGATTAATATTGAATGAAAATTTCAATATATTTATATACTAAATTAATTATAAAAACCTTGTATTAATTATATTAATATTGAAAAATACCTGTTGATGGGAGGAGTGCTCTCTCGAAACTAGTGTTTAAAAATAACTCATTAGTGGTACAGAGCAAAGTATTTGCACTTTTATTATAGGTAATGATATTCTTATTGACAAATTTGCACCATCGGCAGTCAATGTATCATGAAGATTAAATATAAAAATACTCAATGTGTAGATAACTATCAGGCTTTTACCAGACTACTATTGAATTTAACGCTTCAGTTCTCAATTATTTATTTAGTGCACAGTAAATTTTCAATGATTAGTAAAATGATTTGACGTACATTCCTCAAAATTAAGTAATGCAAATCAATCATTGTTCATTGACATTTTAAAATCAGAAATTAATAAATATATATAAAAAAAGAGAATATGAATGTTAAAAAGGTTTAAAATAAATGGTCACAACATTTTAAAAGTGGAAATTTAAAATAAAGTGTTTTAAGTTGACATTTTTAATTGAAAATCAACCAAAGAGTGCTCACATCCTGTTTTTTCAATAATTAACAAACGTAAAAATGAAAATCAAAGAATGTAAGCAGATCTTATAACAGATTTCAATTCGTATAACAATGACAGACATACAAGAAAAAAATTACAGATTAGCTCTCAATTAATTTTTTTAAGATTAAAAAAAAAAAACTTTAATGCTTACATACTATTAAACTATTTTGGCATTTCTACAAAATAAGGAAGACACAACATAATGATCCTTGTAAGAATCTTAAAAAATAAATTAAATATAAAAAAGTAGTCTTTAGTTTAAAAGAAGTTTCACAGCGAACACAATCTATATTAAAATACAGACTAACTAAAAACAAAATGTCTCCTCGACATAAATAGTAAAAATACAGCAAAATAAGTACGGGAATATTAGTATCTTCTCTAAATATATATTTATATATTATTTTAATTTAGCAGTCTCCGGTAGTAAAAATATTATGTACAATCCATGTACAAAGAAACTAAAAGTAGATAAAAAAAATATAAGAAGAGACGGTCAACAATGTCCAATTGAATACATTGAAAATATATTTTTAATAAAAGATACAAAATTATCAAATCTAAGAATTCAACTCCTTAAATAAAAGTTGTTTCACTGCAGTGTTGCCATGATCGCTCCAAAGAAAGAACTTCATTCTGTCAACTATAATCGGTATCCTAAAAATAAATATGAAATGATTAAATAAAGCAAAATCACATTTTTGCATAACCAAACACCGATCGGAATTACATTAGGTACTTTTCAATAGAGATGTGTGCAAGAATTATTGATCAGAGAATACGCAAAGTTACAGAAAGCAAGATATGGCATGTTAAAAGTGCATTTATAGGGGGCAGATAGCAAACTGATACTACCGGCGATAGCAAAAGTATAAGAAAATATATTAGCTGTTTTACCTTTCAAAGAAATAATATTTGACTTGTCCGGCAGATGTGAGGAAGAGCGGATACAAGTCGACGAGCTGTATGCTGGTTAGTGTCCTCAGCCAGTGGTTGTAGACCTGGATGTGATGGTTGAGCCACAGCCAGGGGGAGGGGGGCAGAGTACAAACCACAGGAACAGAGCCAGACAGCATCACGCTCAACAACAGCTCCTGCATTTCCTGAATCATTTTGCATAACGGGATACCCTAAACAAACAAAACATGAAATACGTCAAAGATAGTCATTTGGAATATATCTTCTTGGATCCTGACAAATATTGAATTATTAACTTTGTGATACATTTTAACAAAGTTTTTAACTCATCATCATCATCAGCTCCACATCCCAAGGTGGGACCTGGCTTCCAAAAGAAGTCTTCACCATTCTGATCTGTTAGTGGCTCCTTGTCTCCAATTGACCACGCCCAAAGAGTCCATGTCCCCCTGGACGTAGTCCATCCATCTCATCTTGGGTCTCCCCCTACGCCTCACGCCCTCTGGTCTATGGTGAAGGACTCTTCTGGCGGGCAGTTGCTCACTCATCCTCTCCACATGTCCAAGCCATCTGAGTCTCTCAATCCTTATAAATACTCTAACGTCTATATCATCATAAAGCTGGTATAGCTCGTGATTGTATCTGACTCTCCACACACCACCCTCACAGATAGCTCCGTAGATTCGCCGCAGGATCTTTCTATCTTTCAAAAAGTTTTTAACTACATTTTTAATAACTGTATAAACCACATAGTTTATTGCATTTATGTTACCGGTTTCGGAATTAACCTAAAAATGATAATTCCTCTTTATTTGCGCAACATTTAATACTTAAAGATAATTTTAATATTGATAAAAACTTCTTTGCAAGCTGCGCAAGTTGCAGTATTATTGTCATATGGCAATTGCGTGAAAAATTAATTTAATTAAAAATTCTCTGCTGGGAATCGAACCCAAGACACCCGCACAAAAGCCAAACGTCTCGGCCATTTTAATGTTCAATCGTGTACAAAAGATTTGCATATTAATAAAGTAGATATATGTTTGGAAATATAATCACTGGAAATAAGATAATCAATCAATTTAAAATGAAACATAATAAATAACTAATTAAAGGTCAGTCCGCTCTAAATGTGTTTGTTTTCCTCTCTAGCCCTTCTAGCTCTAACCCACTCCACAAAAGACAACAGCTAAGAACGTCACAGCCAAGAACAACACATGCGCTGCGTCAATATTGTTTCTTAGCACCGAGGCTGTATAATAGAATAACGGTGGATATTGAACGAAATATATCGCATGACGGGAAAAACTTCAGAGACCTCGTAATTCGTTGGCTGAAGCACATTGGTAGAGAAAGATCTGTTTCGGTACTCTTGGATTTCTTGAGATAGACGTTTAAAATTTTTCATCCTGGGGGGCAAGTCTGGTCCTACCGGCGAAATCAAAACCCTCACGATTAGGTACCAATATCATTAGATGTCATAGAACTCCATATGATGATTATATTCATGATATGGGTAATCACTAGGGTTTTGATTTCGCCGGTCGGACCATACTTGCCCCCCTGGTTGTAGTTGTCCTGTGTGGATGGAATATGTGAAGAAAAAAAATAAATCAAATCTTATGATCACAGAGTAGCCACAGCAATTTTAAGCTAGTACTAATTCCAAATGTTTGAGAAAAATAAAAAAATTGTAATTATATATAGATTAAATAGAAAATGTAATATTGTACCTTTGTAATTTTTATACCATTGGTAATATTATTTTTTCATTCATTCAATTACCTCCCCTCAACCTCAAATCCCATAGTTTTCTAAGCACGTGGTCACATTTTGTGTTAGTTGCAATTTTGCCCGAAGAGGGAACGGTTAGTTCCGAAACCGGTCGCATAAATGCAATAACTTACGTGGTTTATACAAAGTTATTAAAAATAAACTTAAAAAGAGATGTTTCTATTAATAATCAAAACTTTAATTCATTATGCTTCTTCTTTATCTTGGGTTAGGTTAGTTCCAGCTATCCTTCCATGTCATGTGGTCTTCCGGGTAGACTTCTATTGTTTTGCAAAATACACAATGAAAAAGGTATAAAAAAACTGTCTCGTATATAACAGGCATTATGCTTCTTCTTTATCTTGGGTTAGGTTAGTTCCAGCTATCCTTCCATGTGATGTGGTCTTCCGGGTAGACTTCTATTGTTTTGCAAAATACACAATGAAAAAGGTATAAAAAACTGTCTCGTATATAACAGGCATTATGCTTCTTCTTTATCTTGGGTTAGGTTATCATGGGTTAGGTTAGTTCCAGCTATCCATCCATGTCTTGTGGTCTTCCGGGTAGTCTTCTATTGTTTTGCAAGACACACAATGAAAAAGGCATAAAAAACTGCCTCGTATATAACAGGCATGTCTATGGATTAAATAGGAATTCATCAAAAGGCTTCCATAGTTGGCCTTAGTGGCTCAGTTGGTTGGGTATCTGACTGCTGATCCAAAGGTCCCGGGTTCGATTCCCGGTGAAGACACAGTTTTTAATTGTGTTTTCAGTCCGGATCTGTGAGACGATTAATATCGTAAGTCTCCAGAATGTGGCAACTTGTTATTGGGTGCGTGTTAAATTAATATTTGATATAGTACCTGTTAGTTGCCCGAGAAGTAATAAATAATAATAATAATAAAAAAGAACCAAGGAGCTACTAAATCCAAGCTGAGACTAAATGAATGAATGATCTCACACGTGATCTGCGAATGTCACAGACATCTAGGAGCATTTATATTAAGTCCCAAAGACCTACGAAGCATCCACTTATTAAAATCTTGGACTTTACTCATTCATGACACCAAACTTCTGTTGAGAGGACAACGGTCCTAAATGGAGGAGTGGAATAGATCAAAGATGATCGCAGTGCGTTCGGGGACGTAATTGGTTACATTCCTTAGTTAATAACTATGGATTTACTTACTTTGTACAGATCAACACTTCCGCACATAATGAGAACTTTACTCATGCAAGTCACATTGATAATTTGGTTGTGTGCTTCATTCAGCGTGAGTCCGAGTGAGCAGGTACCAGAACCTCCTCTATACACTGCAGCATGGCCTCCAATCATCTTCAATGCGCAACCATCACCGATCACCTGATAGCCGTACAGCACTAATCCGCTCTTTCTGTTAAACCAATTAGAAATTAATTAAAAAAATCAATCATTACAGTGACATAATGTGGGGATGTTTTGTCCTAATTAATTGAAAAACTCCTCAATTTTTACTAGCTCCACCACCACCCTCTTGTGAGACTAATAATAATTGTTGACTATTGTGGCAATCTTTTGCCTTTTTTGTGGGCGTTCTGGGTTCAATTCCTAGCATTGGAGAAATTAATTTTTAATTCCAACATTTATAAGCTGGCTGGAAGAAAATGCTGTTCACCAATAAACTCGTTACAAGTACAGGGTGCAAGATAGTGTTTATTATTAATACTTAAAAGAAAAGAGGGGAGCCCCCCCGCCAGTCCCCTTCGGACGGTGTTGGGACACTTAGACTGGGTTGTTTCAACAAAAGTATCAGTAAGAGTATAGTTAAAGTACTTTGATTTCTAAAAATCGTTCAAAATGGAGTCGTTTGACTGCATAAGATTTCAATGAAACAACCAAAAGTATTGCACAATTTCATGAAATCAAAGTATTTTAACTTCTTAATTTTGTCGACGAATCATTTGTGGTGAAACTCCATTATACTAAGTATAAATGAAAACACTAATTAATTTAAAGAAAAAATAAAAAGGTTGTGTACCAATATTCAAATATTATTTACACTCTGTTAACATTCATTTTTGATGACGATGATCTTCAACAGATCGATACCGGTCAGTGTAAATTTTAAATTAAATAGTGAAAATTAAATTAATGTTTTCATTTATACCTAGCAAAGTATTTTAGCTATAATTTTTGTTTGTGAAACACACACAGCCTTAGTGGCAGCCGTATGAAATATGCTAGATAGTATCTTGTATTGTCCTTTGGTTAAGCAGGCCGTGCCGGGGTCCAACAGAAGACCTACTTCTATAAGATGGAGTGGTAGAACTATGAATAAAACTTCTCGTACTAATACTTCAAATAACACATTCATCTTTAATAGTCTTCCATCTAATTTATCTATCCTAAGACAGATAAATAAGATTAATCTTCTTCTGTAATCTTTATTTTCTTTTTTTGCCAGTATACAAATTATATTTACAGAAAGTTATCAATAAATAAATAATATATAAATTAGACCCTGTGAGCAGACGTATAAAGAAGATTCAGCTCATATTTTTAGTAAACATAACACAAAAACTAATACAAGTTTTGTATACTCGCCTGTTGTTCTTCATGTTGTTTACTGTGAATCTTGTATTTTGCATAATATCGGTGACGGATGAAATGTTGACTTTGTTCAATTCCATCAGAAACAACAGAGAATATATCAAATTATGGAGCTGATTCCACTCGTTGTAAATACAATCGAACTCCTCATAACTCAAATTGTTCATGTGATAATTGAAATTACGAATGAACCCACTGCTGCTCTCATTGTTGAGATTCGGTAAGAGCGCCGTCGAAGTACTCGGCTGGTACTTTTTCTTTGCAGTTGGATTGAAAGCCTCGTAATCACACTTACGTTTATTGGCATATCTTGAATTCTATTAAAAAGAAAGAAATATTAATTATAAGTATTTATTTACTTCACAAAAAACTTCATATTTGCGATTAATAAATATATACACACGCAAATATAAAACAAAAATCACATAATAATTAAAAAATACAAAAAAACCAACAAATTTATCTTTGTCTATCAAACAATGTAGACAAACTTTTATTTATTTTGTTACTGTTTTTTTGTGATTTGTATTTAATAAATGAAATATGCAATAACTATTTTGTTATTAATTTTATTGTTAAAAGATGTTCAAAACAGATAAATAAAACTTAATAAAAAAAAATTTAATATTTTTCAGTTTCATATAAAAATACCATACCATCACACCATTTCCCTATTTGGGGTAGGCAGAGAGAACCGAACGCCAGACTCCTCTCTCTTGACATACATTCCTCGCTTCATTCACGTCCATACATCGTCTCATATACGCTCTTCTATTATTCTTACTTCTAACATCACCATCTTTCAAAATCCCATTTATGTGATCGTGCCAACTTTTTCTTGGCCGACCTCTACTTTTCGTTCCTCTTTTATCAGCCTTGTATACTTTTTTTGTTAGACGGTCATCACTCATCCTTTCTATGTGGCCGAACCACCTTAGGGCATTTTTTTTTTATCTTACTTACGATATTTCTTTCAATCATACATTCTCATCTAATATCCTCATTTCTTATTCTATCATACATCGTTTTACCACACATGCATCTTAGTGACCTCATTTCAACCGCGTTGATTCTACTTTCATGCGTCTTCTGCCATGTTTCACTAGCATACATTAGAGTCGGTGCGACGATACCACTGTGTACCGCGAAAAATAATCTACATTTATTTAAAATCTATATTTCAGATCACTTTTTAAGCAAACTGCACTCACAGAAGAGTTTGAGATGTACAATAATTATATACAGAAAAAGTGGAAAAAGCTAAAATTTAAACAATTATATTAAATTATATTAAAAAATATTTCGTGTCAAACCATAGATTGTTTAGTTTCATACTGCTAATGTCAAATGCAGTTATTTTATATAACAAATAAATAATATAAAGTAAAATACAGAACATGTTTAAGAAAAATACATATCTGAATATTTACTGTGAAACAATATAAATGGCACCTACTGAAACAATTATATTTTGCAATATGTAAAAAGGAAAATTTGTACCCCTTGATGAATACATGATGTTTTTTTTTATCGTAAATCAGGTCCAGACTTTTCAAACTTAAAAATAATGAATTACGGTCGAATTTTAACCTCTATGCGAATATTAGTTTGAATACTACTGCCGACAAACAATGGAGGAAGAAAGACAAAAAAAAACAATATTTGTGACACAAATGTGCAGTCAATTCTGTCAAAATAAGAATATTTTTAGTTTAAAGTGTAGATTAAAAAAAAAAAAAAATAGTGTGGTATTGTAAACTTAGTTTAAGGATGTTCAGACTCTTTTAATAGCACATAAGTAGATCTAAGCCTGTAGTTTAACATTGAATTCTGTTATGTTAAGTGTAACTTGTAAGTCTGTGCGTAAAGTAGGTATGATAAAATAGTATAGACTAGTATCCCTAAGGCTTTATCTAAGGTAGCGATGAGACCCGCCCTCCATCATGCCGAAGCCCAAAGGGAAGGCGATAAGAGGAGAACTGAATGTAGATTCGGAGTGTGGAATGTGAGAGGAGGAATGGAAAGAAAGATGAACGAACTATGTGATGTGATGCGAATGAAAGAATTAGATGTGATGTGTCTTACAGAGACAAAAAGAAAGGGAAGTGGCATGAAGGAAAGATATGATGGAAGAATGGAATTATGGTCAGGAATAAAAGAGGATGAATTCGCATGCGAGGGAGTAGGGGCTATACTAGAAAGACGAATGGTAGAGTGCATGAAAGAGTATTTGTTAGTCAGCTCAAGACTTATGTAGATTAAATTCAAGATCGGAATCACGGGGGTGTTCTTACTTATAGGATACGCACCCGTGAATTCGAGCGCAGAAAGCGAGAAAGATAAGTTTTGGGCAAGCGTGATAGAGGAATTAAATAAGAAAAAAGATAATGAGAAGATAATACTGGCAGGAGATTTGAATGGCTGGGTAGGAACTCGGAGGAAAGATTTTGAATCAACGCTCGGGCCCTACGGTGACAGTAGAATAAATGACAATGGGAAAAGACTGATAGATGTTTGTGTGGAAATGGATCTCTTTGTGTCAAACACTATGTTTGACCACAAAAAGATTCATATGTATACATGGGAGAGAGGGGATGAAAGATCTATCATAGATTTTGTGTGCGTGGACTCTGCTTTGAGGAAAGCGACGGTGGACACGAGGGTTTATAGAGGTGCCGAACTGGAGACAGACCATTTTCTGGTTGTCTCAAAAATTAATCTTTTTGCTGGATGGCGATCTCGAACTAAAAAGATCAGCCCACCGTCGCGAATCAAAGTGGAGAAGCTACAGGAAGAAAATGTCAGACGAGAATTTGAAAGAAAGGTTGTATGCGCTCTTGACACTCACATAGCTAGAGATATGGATATAGGTGAGGCATGGGATATACTAAGGAACACTCTAATTAGTGCAGCAAAGAATGCGTGTGGTGAAGCGAAAAGATGCAGAATGAAAGGAGATGCATGGTGGAACAAAGAAGTACAGGAAATAGTGAAAGAGAAACATGAAGCATGGAAGAAGTGGTTGACGTGTAAAGGAGAAAGGAATGAAAAAGAAAAAGAAGCGCGAAAAGTATATAACGAATGCAAGAGGAAAACAAAAGAAGCCGTGAAAAGAGAGAAAAATGCCTTGAAAGATAGTGAAAGTATAAAAATTGTGAATGATTTTGCAGGTAACAAAAAAATGTTCTGGAAAAGAGTGAATAGGAGAAAGCAAGTAACGTCGAACGGATCAAAATGCATCAACGACAAAGATGGAATTATGGTTATGGATGAAACGAAAGTCACGCAGAGATGGAAAGAGTACTTTGAAGAATTGTACGAAAGCTCGCAGAGTGAAAGCATGAGGTATGTAAGAATAACACAGAATGAAAACGAGAATGATAGAGAAAAAATTACAATAGACGAAGTTAGAGAAGCAGTGAAGCATGCACGTACAGGAAAAGCAGCGGGATTTGATTGCATAACAACTGAACTCATCAAATATGGTGGCGAAAAGATGATGGAATGGTGTCATTGCCTCTTCAACAAATGTTGGGAGACAGGGTATACTCCGTCAGATTGGAGAAACGCAGTGATTGTGCCCCTCTTTAAGAAAGGGTCAAAATTAGACTGCAAGAACTACCGAGCTATCAGTCTGCTGAGTTAAGTTGGAAAACTTTATGCTAGGATCTTAGATCAAAAGTTACGAAAGGTGACTGAAAGCAAGGTATGGGATGCACAAGGAGCGTTTGTTAGAGATAGAGGATGTACTGACCAAATCTTCTCCCTTCGAATGGCAATTGAAAAGGTTCTGGCAAAAAACCAGAAGCTTTTCTGTGCTTTCATAGACCTGGAAAAGGCTTATGATAAAGTCGACCGGGAAAAACTTTGGAACGTGCTATCAGTGTACGGAGTGGAGAGTAAGCTGATAGGAGCAATTGCGTCTCTTTATGAGGATAGCCAGGCTTGTGTGAGGGTTGATAACTCTCTCACGGATTGGTTCCCCATCAACAAGGGAGTACGACAGGGCTGCGTCCTATCACCGTGGCTCTTTAATCTGTACATTGACTACTGTGTAAATGAACTGAAGAATGCAAATATAGGTTTGAAGCTGGATGATGTGAATGTATGCGATCTTATGTATGCGGATGACAAGGTATTAATGGCTGAAAGTGTGAAAGACTTAGAATACTTGGTAAAAATGGTATTCGATGGATGCATCCAAAATGGACTGAGAATGAATGGAGCTAAGTCTAAAGTAATGGTATTTGAGAAGAGCGAAAGACGAACAATATGCAAGATACGAGTTAATAATGAACTACTAGAACAAGTGGATGAATATGTGCATCTAGGAAGTATGTTTCAGGGTGATGGAAAATTGACCCAATTATTTCAAGGCCAGCAAAACTCGCTGTGCACAACGCTATTGTCGTTCCAACCATAATGTATGCAAGTGAGACATGGGCATGGCAGAAGACGCATGAAAGTAAAATTAACGCTGTGGAAATGAGGTCCCTAAGACGAATGTGTGGTAAAACAATTTATGATAGGATAAGGAATCAAGATATCAGAAGAGAATGTAAGATTGAAAGGGATATTTTGAGTAGAATGAAGATAAATGCTTTGCGATGGCTCGGACATGTAGAGAGAATGAACGATGAACGACTGACAAAGAAAGTATACAAGGCTGAAAAGAGTGGAATGAGATGTAAGGGTCGACCTAGAAAGAGCTGGCATGATCATATAAATGAGATTTTGAAAGAGGGGAACATACGAAGTCAGAACAATAGGAGAGCATGTATGACGCGATGTATGAATGTAAATGAGGCAAAACAGGTATGTCAAGATAGAAGAGTCTGGCGGTCGGTTCTCTCTGCCTACCCCAAATAGGGAAACGGCGTGATGGTATGTATGTATGTGTGTAGTTTGAATAAAATGAGAGAAAAGTATAAGTAAAAAAAATCATCTAGTTTTTATTGTCAAATGTCAATTTCTTCCAACTAATCAGTGTTTCCATCCCACAGAAGCAAGATTTGTGTGAGAAATTAACTAAAATAAATATCTCCTCTGTTGAGAATCAAATCCAGGACTCTGGCACCAAAGTCAAACCATTTATACCACAGCAGTCAATGTTAATAACTTAGTAAATGAATATATATTTTTTAATTCTGAACAAAAATGATTTATGGAAAAATTATCATAAGCAAAAAATAACAATTACCTTCCATTATACTGTGGTTTTCTTCTTATAATTAAGAATGATAGTTTTAAATGTTTAATATGATAGTGATGGATCATCTGGTGGAAGGTAATCCCCCGCAACACGCTGAGCATTGGTCCTTTTGAGATGTGAAAGTTGTTTTGTGTTTTCTTATTGTATACAATGTTTACATACATAATATGTAAATTGAATATATTTTTTAATTGCATATACGCAAACATTGGAATTTTTCCCTGTCGGGAGTCAAATGATATTTTTACTGACAATAACATCTCAATAGAGACGAAGTTGGGATATTATAGAAGAACCAGGAACTCAGGCACCTACAGGGCTTACGACCTGTCATCGGCTGGTTTACGTGATCACTTTGTGCGCTTGCGCAACGTTCACCAATTATGCCTTTATTGAGTTCCCTTATCAATGTAATTTTTGAAAGTTCTATATATTGGAATAATGTTTAAACAATTCACCTGGATAATACAAAATTATACTATTGCCATCTATGAGGTAACGAAGAAACCTTTTTTGTAACGCCATCTATTGAGAATCTAGTTTATTTGTAAACAATGAAAGCAACAATCCTTATAAATGAGGTGACAGTGTCTCCCACAGATATCACTCCTGAACTGCGCCAGAAATATTATTTCATTTTTGACTTGTTTTACCTACTTGTACCAATGTGTTTGTATTATTCAGGTGAATTGTTTACACATTATTCAAATATATAGAACTTTCAAAAATTCATTGATAAGGGAACTCATTAAAGGCATAATTAAATAAAGGCAAGCGCATAAAGTGATCACGTAAACCAGCCGATGACAGGTCGTAAGCCCTGTAGGTGCCTGCGTTCCTGGTTCTTCTATAATATCCCAACTTCGTATCTATTGAGATGTTGTCAATAAAAATACATAATATGTATTTTAACTTATTTTTGTCTCAATATTTTTTATTATAATCAGTACCTTAGTTATGGGATTTTTCTGGCGGGCAATCATAGCTTCAATATGAGCCGTTTCCTTACAGCTGCACTGAACCAGTCCACTTACAATCTTTATATCTGGTATCGAAGTCAAATATTCTGACAGAGTTTTAAAGCCCATTGTAGTGAATGGAATATCCTCTCCAACTAGATTCTTATAATCTTCTATCATGAAAAATAAATATTACAAACTAATATAGATATGTTTCTCAGGCAATAATAATTTCAATGTGTTTCAACTGGTATAGTTTTCGTCAAACTTCTTGAGCTATTTCGCTGTGAAGGGGGGTGATTTGCATATATACCAACCAAACAAAAAGACACAACTTTGCACTCTGCGCACTCATACTATAATACTCTACCAGTCCTTTATTAATCTTTATATATTTAAATATGTTTTGTTTCAAGTGACTATAATTTTCGCTCCAAATTTTTATTTTCTGCAAAATAATTTCTGTGTTATAATTACATTCAAAATAATCAAAAATGTCTGAAGATTTACAAAACATATTAGATGATTGTTATAGTGTAAAACAAGAAATTTGCGAATCAATAGACGAATATAACAGTCAGATAGCAACTTTAAACACACACTTTTGTGGAATACACATGAATATTAGGAGTATGAATAAAAATTTTGATGAACTCTTAGTAATTCTGAAGTCAATGCATAGAAAACCTGATATTATAATTTTATCTGAAGCATTTAACAACGAATTCTCAAATTATAGCATTGACGAATATTTATGTTATGTATCTACAAATAGAATTAACAAAAATAGTGGATTGGTTGTGTTTGTGAGCATGTCATCTTGTTTAGAAATTAAATTTACAGATATTAATCTCACACTGTCCAATTGTGTGGAAGTATCTTTAATTTGGAACAAAAAAATATTTAGAATATTTGGTATCTATAGGACACATGGATCAAACATTTTTGAATTTATTAATGAACTAAATAATATAATACGTCATTCACCTAGACAAGCACACTGTTTAGTAATGGGAGATATTAATATAAATATTTCAGGTAACTGTAGTAGTAGAGAAAAATATGAATATTGTAACATGATGGCGTATAACAATTTTAAATCTTGTATAAATACCATAACAAGAGAAACGGAAGATGGATATGGATCTTGCTTAGACCACATTTGGTCAAATGTTCAAGACATCGAAAATATTATGGCAATAATCTTTAAATGTCATATAACGGATCATCATATGTGTATATATACATACTCGTGTATAAACACATATTTCTCTAAGAGCAATGACATATCCAACAAAAATAACATAAATTACGAATTACTGGAAGGATATCTGAAAAATGAGAATTGGGCAACAGTTCTCATTTCTCAAAACGTTAATGAATGCACAAATATTTTTCAAAATATATTATTGAAACATTTAAGTAACGCGACGAATGTCGATGTTAATAAAATTAAAACAAAATCTAAATACAGAAACATAAAGCCTTGGATTACTCAGGGATTGATTCGCAGTGTCCGCATGAAAGCTCGACTCTTAAAATTGAGTAAAAAATACCCATATAACCAAAGAATCATCAATCATTATAAAGAATATCGCAATCTTCTAACACTTCTAATAAGAAAAACTAAAAACACTTATTATAAAAATATATTGATTGAAAATGGAAAAGACAGCAGAAAAAACTGGAAAACGATAAATGAAATCATTAATAAGAAAACTAAGAAACACGAAATAACTATGATACACGATGGATCAACAAACATTGAGGTATCAAAGGATCCCAAAAGGATAGCAAATATGTTTAACGTATTTTTTAATCAAGTTGGAATTAAATTAGCAATGGAAGTAAACAAAGATTTTGATACCCAAAACATACTTGAAGATGATGTACACAATCCAGACGACATGTGTAATTTTAAATTGACTACAGAGGAAGAAGTTTCCAAAACAATTAAAGAACTTAAAACTGGATCTGCACCAGGACATGATAACATAACCGTCAAAATTATAAAGCACAACAGTAAACATCTCTGTAGACCAATTACACACCTCATAAATTTAAGTTTGAAGAAAGGAGTTTTTCCAGACACGTACAAACATACAATAGTGGTGCCTATACACAAAAATGGTCCAAAAGAGTTATTGAATAATTACAGACCCATCTCTCTTGTATCCAACATATCCAAAATTTTTGAAAAAATAATAAAAAAACAACTGGTCACCTATATTGAAAGATTTAAAATACTACATAATAACCAATATGGATTTAGAAAAGGTCGAAGTACAAATGATGCCATTGCTGAATTAATTGAGTCAGTTGGAAAATCTTTGGATAGCGGTAAAAAATGTATCGGAGTTTTTTTAGATTTGAGAAAAGCTTTCGATAGTATCTCACATATAAGACTATTGAATAAATTAAAAAAATATGGTATATCGGGCACCGTAAGAAACTGGTTTTGTAGCTATCTCAAAGATAGGATACAAACCGTAAGAATAAGTTCATCCATAAGTGATCACCTTTCTTCCAAGTTTGGTATCCCACAGGGTACGGTCCTCGGACCAATATTATTTATTTTATATGTAAACGATATTTTTGAACAATGCAATAATAGTACAGTTATTTCATATGCAGATGACACTGTTGTTCTGTGCGAAGCTCCTACAATGCAGGAGGCAACGCATAGAGCTTCGGAGAATCTCACAAAGTTGAAGAACTGGTTTGATGATAATTTATTATCATTAAATACAGAAAAAACATACTTCATTCCATTCACACTAAACAATAGACAATCCGATACCGATATTAAATTATTATTTTACGAAGACTTAAATAAGACCCGATTAATAGAAATACATAAGACTAATGAAATAAAGTATTTAGGAATAAAAATAGATAGAAACCTTAAATTTAAAACCCAAATAGAAAATATAGTAAACCGTTTGAGAAAATCCATTTATATATTCAGGAATCTCAAAAATATATTATGTAAAAATAGTTTAAAAATTGTATATTTTGCATTTGTGCACTCTGTCCTTATGTATGGTGTTTCGGGATGGGGTGGTACATATGGGACAAATCTTTTGCCTGTTGAAGTTACGCAAAGACTGATTATAAAGATTATTCTAGGCAAACCTATAGATCACTCGACGGAACAAATCTATATAGACTTCCCGGTCCCAACACTAAAGCAGATAATGGACACGATTGCAACTGTATATGCTCACAGACAGAACCATCCTGAAATTTTTTCTATTGGAACAGTAACGACTAGAGCAAAATTTAAAATCGTCATACCAAAGAAAAATACAACTGCAGCACAGAAATTACTGTCATATAGGGGAATATTATTTGACAATGACCTGCCCACTTCCATTAGAGAAATAAAAGATCTAAATAAATTTAAAATAGCATTAAAAGGGCATATTTTTGGCAATACATAATCCTATATGTTGAATTTTTCTTTCTTTATGTAATTACGATACTCCTCTCTCGAACACGAGTTTTTAACTCTATCGAGAGAGTAACTCTATCGAGAGAGTATCAATACGGTAATTTTTGTCATATATTGTAACTTGGTCAAAATATTGTGTAATACTCTTATAAAATAAATAAATAAAAAAAAAAAAAAAAAAAAAAATATCCGATATCATCAAAATACTCTTAAATTAAAAAATATAAAATATTGTGATGTTCTGGAATGTTCTCTTCAACTAGATTCTCATCATATTTTATTAAAAATATACAAATAATCTTAAGCAGTATTTAAGAAGTATTTCTGGTGGCAATCATAGACTGAACGTGTCCGGTTATTCTTTTCCTTACTTGTCATAATTTATGATGTGACACGCTCACGAGAATCGAGATACTATTTTCATCTTACTTTACAATTATTTACATAGGTATTCGAAAAATATCTAAGTTTGAAATTTATGTAAAAACAAATAGGCCACTTGTAAATATTTACCTATCAAACATCTATAACTGTTTGTAAATAACATTGATACTTACTCGTCACTTCGATTAAAGGAATTCCTCCTTTTCTTGACATGATACATGCTTTGAGCATGTTCACTTTGTTGGTATCCATTTTTTAACTGAAATTACATACAATACGAGCAGCTGAAAATGAACTCAATAAATATAAATTTATGATTTAGAAACGATATGTACACTGTTTAGAAACAACAATTTATATGAAGTTTATGACATTATACCGTATACCTATAATACTACCTACCTTTAACTTTTCAAGAAAAAATAACACATACTACTCTACTTATTGAAAAAAATTAATTATTTCGGTTGGTGGACGAAAATTTGCTTCAGAATCTTAATGAAATGAAATTATAATCTAACGAAACGACTATAAAAACACTCGATTAACTCTATTTTTTAGATCATTCGTAAATGTTCGTAATTTTCCTAAATAGTTTTTGAAACAGTAAACATTCAAAAATTCCCACATATAATGAGCGTATTTTAAATGATCATAACTAACCAGGGATAAAAAAATATCGATTGGGTAGGTATATTGTGCAATATCATCGAAGAAAACATGTGATTGAAGAAATAACAAAAGAGTTTATACAGTGTTTTATTAATCAAAACAAATCACAATTTGCATCCAGTATCCCGAATAGGTCAGTACCGGGAAAAAGTCCTTCGGTATAATATTTTTTATCGATCATACTTCCAGCACGGCAATGCAGAGAATATCGTCAATAGAAATGGCTTTTCTCCATACAAGTAATACAAGTATTACTCTCTGCATCAGCAGAGGGTGTATGTCAGTTAATAACCTAACCGGAGGCAAAGCGACGCCCCAGATGACACCGAGAAACTCTCGTGGTCCAAGCAAGCGTCGTGGTGCAAGCGTCTGCCTTTATTGCGTAGCAGGGTGTAATTTTAGCCCTGCACAAAATGATACCTGCCTCGTGACTACAAAAGAACAGCAGATGACGATATAATGTAGGTAAATGTTTGTCATTAAGTGTCGTCTAAAATATTATTGGGAAATTATAATAGCAAGCACGTGCTAAGTCTGCCAAATCGCGGTGACTTCGCCTCGCTAGTATATGTATATAACCTGCGCGTCTTCCCTAATCATTTTTACTTACATTATACCTAAGTATTACTGGCGATGGTGTTTTTTTAAAAAAAATATTTTGGTTTAATTATATTTAAAAATATATTTGGTTTGTATTGTTAAAAATTTTAATTTGTGTACTTATTTCAATTTTTGTTTTAACTTATTTCAATGCAGTGACAAATTTAATCCTTCTCCCTTCCTTTTTCCTTCCCGTCACAGGCAAATATATAATAATTTTACTACTAAGTATATTTTTTGTTGTAATATAGATGTTTATATGATTATTTAATGAACATTAAAGAAAGTAATTGGTCTGTATTTTGATCATTTCATAGTGTATTTTAACTGTCTATTTTATAAGACTGTTTTTGTCCCATAAATAAATATTATTTTGAGTAGCAAAAAAAAAAAAAATGCCATAATATATTATGATAAGTTAGTACTTTTATGTATTGCCATGACGCTACAATGACACCAATTTATCATGTATTTAATTTTATTGCAATGTTGGATTCACTTATTATCCTGGTTCTTGTGATTTTTTTCTGAATTTGGCAGTTCGTGAAAATTGACGTAATTTTTTAAAAATGGCTGCTGCCGCCAGGTTATTCTGCCGTGTTCGAGGTAAGATATTGTATTATGTAATAGATTTATTTATTACTGCACGCAAACATAATTATGTACCCATTTATTTTAATAGTTGCATTTATATTTAGTGTCGTTTGTCAATATAAGTCATGACTGGCTCGATCAGTTTGACTAATCATTTATCGTGCTTTCATAAGTTAATATCAATGTTATATTGATTGTATTCAATTGTAAATCAGTACAAGTGATCAAAATATCTATACGTTATTATAGAATTTCTTTAAAAAGGTTTTATGTTAATTCTTCTCTAGGTCATGGTCTCATTTGGAATGGTTATTATTAACTCTATGTTACAAATCTGTTTTCTGTCATGTCTTTTGTAATAGGGTGAATGTCAATTGGCATTGTATAAAGAATGCAATACAAGGTGATTGATTTTCTTTTTCATTATTTATTTTCTTATATAAACGTGATTATTTTTATATGTCATCTGTCAATGACTTATCTGAGTTCAAAGTTTATTCTGACAAATTCATGTTTATGTTGAAGTAATTTATCAATTTAGTTCTGTAGTATTATATGTAGTACTATTAAATGTATCGACCTTTAAAATGTATCAAACATGAATATGCATATGTAGCCACTCCCACTCATTGTATACCTCAAAGGATTTTGTTTAATATTTCGATACTGTACATACTTTGTAGTAAAGATGTATAAGAGCTACCCACATTTTTGAAAATTAGTTTTATGACTGGACATGTATGTCTATATGTCAGTAAAAATAAAAACACTGGAATGAATTGTTGAAACGTAAAAAAAAATTTAAGTGTGAAAAAATTATGACAACCACTGATACTAACCATTATTTTTATAGTTCGACAAAACAATTTTCTATATCATAAGTTTATATGCGTCTAGAAAACATATTTCATCCCAATCAATTATGCATATCCTGAGTACTGAGTACAATAATTACAAAATAACTATCCAAACCTCTCGATAAATACAAATTATATTGAAAAAAAAAGATATCCATTTCCTTGATATTGCTGTTTTATTTTGTATTATTATTACTAACATCCAAACTTCTTAAGCCTTTTAGTCATGGAGTAGAGCCGTTTACATATATACCAATCAAGCAAAAAAAAAAACACAAATTTGCGCTCTGTTCGCCCATGTGACGGGCTCAATAAGTTTTCCGCTAACCATATCAATTTGTATATTTTCATTTTTAATATTGAAAACATCCTGTCATTATATTAATCCTTATATAAAGTATTATATAATTAGAGTATTATTTTAAGTGTTATGTTAGCGATGATCTTTGAGTAACAAATAATAATATTTGATTTTAATTTGGGTCTCACGTGATTCATATTAAGTACACTTACGTAGTTAACTGGTCTTTTCTATGGTTCTGAAATGAAAAATAGTGTCAGAGATTGGATAGATGACAGGTGTTATATTTTTGTTGAGGTGGTGATTGTGAGTGCAGAATACTGATATTGTGTGCTTATTTAAGGTGGAACGGGAACAATCTGTTTCATAATTACTTATATTGTCACTAAAAGTTGTGAACTGTTAGCCCTAGAACAGGATTTAAAATAAATACATATAAAATAGCATTGTGTTGGTATGATTAAGTTTTTTTTATAAATTTTCGCATAAAATTAATTCAGATGGTCACACGAC
This sequence comes from Molanna angustata, assembly GCA_963576475.1. Classification (NCBI taxonomy): domain Eukaryota; kingdom Metazoa; phylum Arthropoda; class Insecta; order Trichoptera; family Molannidae; genus Molanna; species Molanna angustata. The sequence goes on from OY754981.1 coordinate 5,964,266, forward strand.
TAAACATTCTCTTAAGCTATTGAGTTTATAAGTATTTTTACTATAAAAATTGTTGTAAATGAACATTACAACCTCACTAATCCAGTTCTAATGTTCACAAATAGTGTCCGATTAGTGGAAAATTTGCATTACTGCAAGTTAGGTAAAACTTTGTAAATATTTATTTGTAAGTATGTATATCTTAGTGCATAATTGTTTGCAATGAGGTTCACTATGCATTCTCAATGTTGACTGTTTAGGTGAGATGAGACAAAACGAAACAATGATACTACAGTCATACAAACAAATATTACAACAAATTCAGTGTAAACAATATATCATAAACCTATTTTGTTCGCGGTTATTGCATTTTCTTTTTATAAGTTGCACAGTGTAAACAATTACTGTTAAAAATTTGTAAGTTTTCAAAATTCAGAAGAAGAAAAAGGACAAAAAGAGGGATAGGACGGTTGTGGCATTCGCAGTCAAACTGAACAAAAGAGGGAAAGGACGGTTGTGGCATTCGCAGTCAAACTGAACAAAAGAGGGAAAGGACGGTTGTGGCATTCGCAGTCAAACTGAACAAAAGAGGGAAAGGACGGTTGTGGCATTCGCAGTCAAACTGAACAAAAGAGATATATCTAAAAATATCTACGTTCTTAAAATAAAACATTAAAAAATGTTATATGCCCTTTGTATGAATGAATTTCAGACATAATTAGTTTACACGCATGTGTCTTGCTCTCTTATAAGGCACACCTGTCGCTGGTTACTCCACATCGTGGGATTTACTGTGCAGTATGAATGAATTGAATTTCATCATGTGTGCCACCCTGCATTTTGTTATAGATTTTTTTTTATTTGATTTGAATGAAATCAATGTTTTATTTTGATAAATCCGATGTGCCAGATTAGTGAGATTGTACTGTATACTGATATTTATATTACTGGATACGATATATCTAAGATATTTCAATGATTTATGCAGCAATTTTCTATCATTTTCCTCGTAACTTATGTGACATCATCAATTGAGAATGCACTGACATATTGTATAAAATTTATTATTATTTATCAGATTAATTAAACACAACACTGAGGAAGTTATTTTTAATCCAGTTTGTATTTTTATATACAATGTGAGCAGTGGCATAGATACAAAGTTTGGGCCCTCATGCAAAAATTAGGAAAAGGGTCTCGAAAATTATTAAAAGTATGAAATTTACTAATTTAAATAAGCAATAGAGATTCATTTGAATTTTGTATGTTCCGGAAAAATATTTTCAGATTTATGATTTTCTTTTATCAAATATTTAATTGCTTATACTCAAACATTGGACTTTTTCCTTGTCAGGAGTCAAATGACATTTTTATTGACAAACTTTTTTAACATCTCAATAGAGACGAAGTTGAGATATTATAGAAGAACCAGGAACTCAAGACACCTACAGGTCTTATTATTATTATTTATTAGGAGTGGGTCCAACACGCCCCTGCACCGCGACCATAGGTTGATCTATTGTGCCTCCCTTAGGGGATGTCACTTCAACAGCAATCCCGTTTCTTGAATAAAGTCCCATATTTTGCAGATTGAAATGCCTCCCAGATCTTGGGGTCTTAGTATAAAGGCTCCCAGGTGTCTGTGTCTGGATTCCATTAGGGCTGGACACTCGCAAACACCTACAGGGCTTACAAATAAACTAATTTTTCAATAGATGGCGTTACAAAAATAGGTTTCTTCGTTACTTCATAGATGGCAATAGTATAGATCCTTATTTTCAGGTGAATTGTTATATATTATTTAAATATATAGAAATTTCAAAAATTACATTGTTAAGGGAATTCTATAAGATGGCATAATTGGTGAACATTGTGCAAGCGCATAAAGTGATCTCGTAAACCAGCCGATGACAGGTCATAAGCCCTGTAGGTGCCTTGAGTTCTCGGTTGGTCAGTAAATTTTTTTTTATATAGGATGTTATGGCCCCTTGTCAAGCTGGGCCCTCATGCTTTGCATGACCCTACTGTTAGATAGCTACGCCACTGAATGTGAGAACATATACATTGTTAACCTGTTTTAATTTATAGGTATATAATTACCATTAAAACCACAAGTAAATCTCAAACATTAAAGCTCTCTTTATTAATTCAATATATAAAAATTACTCCATAAAATCATTTTTTCTATTTTTTGACCAACTTTTAACATCCTAATAGAGATGAATTTAGAATATTATAGGAGAAGCAGGAATTCAATTTACCTTCAGGTCTTATGACCTGTCATCAGCATTAAAAAAAGTTAAAATTGGGTAGATAGGGAACTCAATAACATGGCATGATTGGTGAATGTTGCGCAAGTGCATAGAGTGATCACGTAAACTAGCCGATGACAAGTCGTAAGTCCTGTAGGTGCCCTGAGTTCTTGGTTCTTCTATAATATTCCACCTTCGTCTCTATTGAGATGTTAAAATGTCATAAAATATCATTGACCCCCGACAATGAATAAAATTTCAATGTTTGTTTATATTTGCAACTATAAATTTATTCAATTTCCTATAAAGTTTTTAATTTTTATGCTGGCGTCTTTTTTCGATTGTGTATATGGGAAAATTTATTTTAAAATTATTTCTCACGCTGGTTAACACTGGTTAGTTGGAAGAAAAAGCCATTTGAAATAGATAATATAATAAGATGTTGACAAATATTACTATAAAGGTTTTCACGTGTATTAGAAAATATGTTATTTTCTTTTGGGATAACCCATGTCAAAATCCTTTATTTTTCCATGTATCTCTGGAACCATAAAAGCTAGAAAGCTGAAAATTTATATACATATAGACAAATACAATATCTCAAACTATTTTTTATTTTTTTTATGACAAATTTATTTAAAAGTAAAGACTTTTTGATTCTTCATTAATTTTTTATTCTGCTCGATAGGCCTATTTCGCCTTGTTAGGGCATTAACTAGCTTATTTAATGCCCTAACAAGGTTAATGCCCTATAAGCTAGTTAATGCCCTAACAAGGCGAAAAAGGCCTATCGCGCAGAATAAAAAATTAATTTAGAATCAAAAAGTCTTTACTTTTAATTATAGATATAACTTATAATGGAATTCTACCAAATAAAAACTTCATCGATAATTAATACAAATTTATTTGTTTTTCCTATAATTCCAAATTTTTTAGTTGTATTGTTTTCTATAAAAAATATATACATAATACCAATCTGTTTACATATTCGGGGTGGGAAAAAAGGACCGACCTCTACACTATCCTATCCTGACATACATGTTTTGTATAGAAAACAACTTTGATACTTATTCTTACACTATAAACATACTATATGTACACTATCAACAGTTGGATCTCATGTGTTACATTCAACTAATTATAAATAAAAATAAAATACAGTTAATAATATATAAATAATTTACATTCCGATAGCCATACCGTTATTTGAAATTGTTTGAATTCTGTATTGTTATCGAAAATTCATGTATACAATAATTATAATTAAGTAAAAAATGCTTAAAATGTGAAATGTGTTTTTTATGTAATAAAATACTCAACATCAAGGTCTGATCCACCATTGCTTTGAATGAAGCAGTTCAACACCAGGCATAAAGATATCTGGGCCGCCCATATATATACAAACATACAAGGACAAAATAATAGGAGAGCATGTATGACGCAATGTATGAATGTATATGAGACAAAATATGTATGTCAAAATAGAAGAGTCTGGCTTTTGGTTTTCTCTGCCTACCTCAAATAGGGAAATGACGTGATGGTATCTAATCTTTATGCTAATATATGGAGAAAAAAAGCTGAAAGAACAACAAAATTTAAAAACCAAAGTTTATTCAATGTGATAAGATTATCAAATGTTAAAAAGAGCAATAGTTAGAATTTGACAGAACTATCATGTAATGCCTACCTGTTCTGTGCCACGCATACTTTTCTGTGGTCATGACAACCTACTTAACCAAACTAAATTTGGTGCTATTCGGTCGATGCCTTTCTGTGGTCATGACACCTACTTAACCAAACTAAATTCGGTGCTATTCGGTCGATATTTTTCTGTGGTCATGACAACCTACTTAACCAAACTAAATTCGGTGCTATTCGGTTGATACTTTTCTGTGGTCATGACAACCTACTTAACCAAACTACATTCGGTGCTGTCATATGAAATAGAGCTCAAAATTGAGAAAATAAGGTTTCAGTTGAATGTGTAATAAGACTTTGAACCAGGTTCAATTGAACCGTGATTCAATGAATTTTTATAAATAACACATTTGGCCACATTGAAGTCCTTTGCTTGGTGTTCTTATATGCTTGTCAACTATGAAACACACATGGTGTGGCGCGAAGTATACTGTGTGGTCATTGCGATAGTATATGGTGCGTCTGTTCATGAGAATGTCACTGAGTACCAAGTGAGGCACTTGTGTGCCCTTAGCCTGAATGAGTAAATAAATATATTCTGTTGAGATATTGTTAAGTTGCACAGCAGCCAAAAGAAATTGGGTTGTGACAGTTGGCAATTTGACTCCTCAGTTTGAACCTTTACTTTTTATAAAACTATGTTTCGGTTTGACTATTTCAGAAGGCCTCGTTCTCACCAATGTACGGTTCAACTCACAATACAACCAAACTAGGAAAAACCTTAAAATTAATGGCAACACCAAAGTAATATGTCAGGTGAGAATATCATGATTTTGTTATTTTTTGTCCATGTATTATCTATCTGATGATAATAATTGTCAGGTGAGAATATCATGATTTTGTTATTTTTTGTCCATATATTATCTATCTGATGATAATAATTGTCAGGTGAGAATATCATGATTTTGTTATTTTTTGTCCATGTATTATCTATCTGATGATAATAATTGTCAGGTGAGAATATCATGATTTTGTTATTTTTTGTCCATGTATTATCTATCTGATGATAATAATTGTCAGGTGAGAATATCATGATTTTGTTATTTTTTGTCCATGTATTATCTATCTGATGATAATAATTGTCAGGTGAGAATATCATGATTTTGTTATTTTTTGTCCATGTATTATCTATCTGATGATAATAATTGTCAGGTGAGAATATCATGATTTTGTTATTTTTTGTCCATGTATTATCTATCTGATGATAATAATTGTCAGGTGAGAATATCATGATTTTGTTATTTTTTGTCCATGTATTATCTATCTGATGATAATAATTGTCAGGTGAGAATATCATGATTTTGTTATTTTTTGTCCATGTATTATCTATCTGATGATAATAATTGTCAGGTGAGAATATCATGATTTTGTTATTTTTTGTCCATGTATTATCTATCTGATGATAATAATTGTCAGGTGAGAATATCATGATTTTGTTATTTTTTGTCCATGTATTATCTATCTGATGATAATAATTGTCAGGTGAGAATATCATGATTTTGTTATTTTTTGTCCATGTATTATCTATCTGATGATAATAATTGATTTCTTCTTCCTCTACTGTTCTTATATTCAATTTTTTTTTTCTGTTTCTTTTTTACTTTTCTTATGTTATCCTTATCTTGTTTTTTTTTTTATTTTTGTCATGTCATTACCTTATTGCCTACACATTGTATTTAACATAACTTTGGTTGGAAGAAATCACTTCTTGGCAATAAGCTCATCAGTGTACAAATTATATGCACAAGAAGTTACAAAAATAAAATAAATAAAATTTATCTGTAGATATTATACTCGGAGCAACGTATGATGGCCATTTAATAGAGTTCCATAGTTATTGACAACTAAGCTTAGGTAAGACGCGCATGGAAGCTTAAATTCATCGGCCGATTATTATCGGCCGATAGTGGAATTGGCGTGCATGAAGCGATTGATTCATCGGCCGATTGGTTCTAACGCGCATGGAAGCTTATAGAATCGTACGATTGGAAATAACACGGCGGTCATCATTCATATATTTAAAATACAATATGTATATTCATAAGTTTTAATATATGATTAGAAATATGGATTTTTTTGAAGTAGCATGTGTTTGTGCTCTTGTCCTCAAAATGCGTAAATAGAAACGTCAAAAACAGTACTGGGTTCATCCGCTAATAAGTGCTATATTTTTTTTTTTTTTTTTTTTTTTTTTTTTTTTTTTTTTTTTTTTTTTTTTTTTTTTTTTTTTTTTTTTTTTTTTTTTTTTTTTTTTTTTTTTTTTTGCGGGTGGCAGTTCTTGAGGAGAACACACTTAGGCCGATTGGCCCTTTGTGATACCACATTGGGGCTGTCCTCCCACTCACTCATCCCCCTTGAACCAGCCTGAGCGGCAAATGAATGTCATAATGTCTGCAATGTCGGCCGACGCTATGTCAATTAAATCATCATAGAAGAAACTTCCCAAGGAGCTTCTCCTAATTCTAGAGAGAGCAGGACAGTGACAGAGGAAGTGGACCACCGTCTCCTCCTCCTCCTCGTCTTGGCATGCTCTGCAGTAATCGTATGCCTCCAGCCCTAGCCTTCTGGCATGCTTTCCTATAACCCAGTGTCCCGTTAATACTGATATGACTCTGGCGAGTGAGTCTCTTCTGAACGAGAGTATTTCTCTGGTTCTTCTGAGATCATATTTTGGCCATGTTTGTCTGGCAATGGAGCATGTGCTCTCCTCAGACCACCTTTGGTCAGCACAAGCAATAATTTTCTCACTGACCCGGAGTTTACATGTTGCCATGGGGACTCCAGGTCTGTGTTTGATATTGTCTAGAGATAACAGGGTACCTGCTCTGGCAAGTTCGTCTGCCCTACAATTCCCCGCTATATTACTGTGACCCGGCACCCACATGATTTGTAGATTGAACCGCTCCGCTGCCCCATTTAAGATGTTGCGGCAGTTCAGGGCCACTCTAGAAGTAGTACTTACGCCTTTTAAGGCTTTAATAGCCGCTTGGCTGTCTGTGAGAATACGGACAATGCTGTTTGATACTGCATTGCCTTGTATCCATTCTACTGCTTCCTGGATTGCCAAGATCTCTGCTTGAAAAACACTACAGTGGTCCGGCAACCTGAAAGAAATGTTAATATTTAATTGCTCCGAAAAGACTCCTCCGCCCACCTTACCTTCCAGTTTTGACCCATCAGTGAAAAACACCTGAGCTTCATCGTGACGGATTAGATTCTCCTTCCACATTTCCCGCGAGGGGATTTGGGTTGAGAACCTGTTCTCGAAGAAAGGCTTGGGAATGACATAGTCGATACCTTCGGATGGCTTTTTGAACTCCTGAAGAACCATGGAGTGTCCAATGTGTGTCTCCCTCCAAGGGTTGACACAATTCATTCTTATGGCAGCTTTCGTTGCCATTTGTTTTCCTAGGAGGTCAAGCGGCATCAGATGCAGGATGGTGTCAAGGGCTTTTGATGGTGTAGTTCTCAGACAGCCAGTGGTTGTCACTTCTGCTAGTCTTTGAACTTTTGCCAGCTCTTTTAGGCGCACTCCTTTTTTCAAGCAGTGCCACCATACCACCACTCCGTACATCATGACTGGCCTTATGACCGCCTTCTACATCCAGTGGGTTATCTTGGGGTGTAGTCCCCATCGTTTTCCCACGATCTTTCTGCAGGTGTACAGTGCATTTGTAGCTTTCCGTACTCTTTCCTGCGTGTTAGGCTTCCAGCTCAGTTTTCTATCCAGGATCAGACCTAGGTATTTAGCTTGAGTTGAGATCTCTAATGTCACCCCTTCTAGGGTTGGCAATGTAAATGCCGGGATTACCCGTTTATTTGTAAAGAGGATCAACTCTGTTTTCTTTGGGTTCACTCCCAACCCACTATTAATACACCACTGAGTTATCCTGTCTAGTGCCCTCTGTAAGAGAGATGAGAGTATGTTGAGGATCTTACCGGACACCGCTATGGCGAGATCATCTGCATAAGCGATTACTCCGACCCCGGTGTCGTCTAACTCCATCAACAGTTTATTTAGGGCTAGATTCCATAAAAGAGGTGATAGAACGCCTCCTTGGGGTTCCCTTCACCGGGTATCTTTTTATCTTTGAGCCCCCAAGTTCTGAGTTTATAACTCTATTTCTCAACATATTGTCGATAAATTCTATGAGCGAAGTCTCTATCCCCAATTTCCTCAGAGACTGAGTCATTGTTTCATATTTAATGTTATTAAAGGCTCCTTCTATGTCTAGGAAGGAGACCAGTGTGTACTCTTTATACTTCATCGATTTCTCGATTCTGTGTATCAGGGTGTGTAATGCTGTTTCTACAGATTTCCCTTTGCTGTACGCATGTTGAGACTCTGACCACTTTGAAGGTTCTATTTTACCCCTTATTCTGGTTTCTATGAGTCTTTCGACAAACGAGGATAGACTGATTGGTCTGAAATCCTTGGATGTATTATTAGATGTTCTTCCACCTTTGGGTATGAACACCACTTTTACTTCTCTCCATAATTTGGGGGTATAACAGAGTTCTATACATGCTTCGAAGATTGTCCCCAACCAGGGTATGACAGTCTCCGAGGCCGCTTGCAGTTCCGCTGGAATGATACCATCCGGACCTGGCGACTTGTATGGTTCAAACTTGTAAATTGCCCAAGCAATCATTTCTGTATTAAATAATTTCTGGGAGTTTTTCTGTTTCCTGGTTTGGTTTGTTGTCTCAGGCATGCCCTCTCTTTGCAGGTGGGTCTGCGCCCCCCCTATCGGGTGGACGGTTTCCCTAGGCATGTCGAGTTTACATCCAGGAAAGTGTGTTTCTGTTAATAGCTCTAATGTTTCAGAGCTGCTTGAGGTCCAGCTGCCGTCGTTTTTCTTTATATATTCAGGCATCTCTGGATCCGTAGCTAGGATTTTGCGAATCCTGTTTCCCTCAGGGATTGTTTCAATTTTTGTGCAGAAATCTTCCCATGAGGTTCTTTTTGCCGTTTTTACTTTACTCTTAAAAACTCTTTGACTAGCCTTATAAGTTTCCCATTCATTGTTTTTCTTGGCTAGGTTAAATAGTTTGCGACATTCCCTTCTTAGGGTAATTATCTCTTCTGTCCACCATGGTGGTCTTTTTCTCCCTTTAGCTATAGCTATACGCACCGGGCACGATTCCCTGGTGGCTTGGTTACAAGCATTAGTAAGGGTCTTTACCATGTTATCCAATTCCTCTGTTGTTGAGGGTTTGGTTGGTATTTCAGAAAGAAATTCACTGAGGGCAGTGTTGTACTTATCCCATTGTGTGTTCCTTCTATTGCTGTACATGACTCTATCTGGTTTCTGAAAGTTTAAGTTAAATTCAATGTACTGGTGATCAGAGAAGGAGTGGTCAGCTGAGACTTTCCATTCTTTTACATATTCGGCAGCATATTCATTGGCAATTGTTATGTCTAGAACTTCACGCCTTATTGCGGTAATAAATGTTGGAGTATCACCTATATTACAAATTTCGAGGTTATGTGATAAAATATATTCAAAAATTAACTCACCTCTCTCGTTTGTGTCCGTGCTGCCCCAGATTGTGTGGTGTGCGTTGGCATCTGCACCTGTCACCACAGGTATCCTCTCATCTTCTGCTCTATGTATGGCTTGTTGAAGGATACCTGGAGGGGGCGGTTCTTCGTGATCATGTGCTAGGTAGGCAGAAATCAGCCAAATGGTGTGGGACTGAAGTTCTACTGCCAGCACCGTGATGTCTTCGTTGCAGAACTCTGACACCTTAAAGGCATTGAGCTCCTTCTTTATAAGAATACAAGACCTTGGCTTACCTTTATTGTTTGTATAGAAGATTCTGTAGTCTTTAGATTTTAACCCAGCCACTAGATTTTTGACAACCCATGGTTCTTGGGCTAAGACAACATCTTCTCCTTTTTCTAAGAGGCGGAGAAGTAATGCGGCAGACGCCGCCTTCGAGTGGTGCAGATTAATCTGAACCACTTTCATGCAGCAGTCTCCCCTTCTCCCCCTCATTGGATGCTTCTATCGTGGTTGGCGACCCCCCTTTGCAGACGGGTCTTGGTCCCCCCTTTCGGGCGGGAATAGCTGTATTACCTCCGGCTACGGTTGATAATGACTCCCCTGTGTAGGCGAGTCTAGGCCCCCCCTTTCGGGAGGACGAAGGTGGGTTTTTTGGTTTATTTGTATTCATCTGGTTCGTACGGTCCTTCAGTCGACAAGGCAACTTCCAGACCTTAGGAAAGTAAGGGGAAATAGACGGTCCACCATAACGGAGCCCCACGTCATGGCAAGTCCTACTTACACTCCGGATTCGGACCAGTTTCCGGAGGGCACAACGCTTGCGACACCATATAACCCCGGTGCCATTCAGCCCTAGGCACGTTGTAGCATAAGACCTGGCTTGGGTGGTTTTCTGTCGGGGTTTTCCTTCCCTTAGCTGGGGATTCCAGTTTTGAGGCGCCAGAGAATCGCCGTTCATCCTCTCCTATTTGCTATGGCTGATGGCATTGCCAGTGGCCACATTGCCCGGGACTCGCGGGATCTTAAGACCACTCGAGGACGCTAGGAGTAGGACTATTGGTAGTGTTACTGATGGTTGTAACTGTGGCATTACACGGTATTTGTATGATGCATATTTCCAGCAAAAATATGCGTCTCCGTGACCCCCACCAAAATTAGAGTCCCAAGTGCTATATTACTGAAAGGACAATTTGCCCGGTCCTATGAAGATTCAAGATCACACCCTGATAAGTTATTAACTACACCAGAATGTAATGTATTGTAGAATGTCAGTCAATAGTTTCGATATGTTAATGTACTTTTCGATCTACTGCGCTCGGACGATTATTTCCCCTTGAGCATGCGCCATGCGCGCCCTCTCATACAACAGGATTGGTTACAAAAAATCGGCCGATCTGATTTTTTTGTGTCTCGTCACAGATTTTTAAATCGGCAGATTCTGTTAGCTTTCATGCGCGCTCTTACATGTAATTCGTATGTTGTAGCTCACCGATAATTAATCGGCCGATGAAATTAGCTTCCATGCGCGCCTACCTTTAGGTGAACAAAAACTATACCTCATTGTGTACACCTACTTAATGAAGTACCGCATTTGCCCCCCACGATTAGTTGTCAATAATTTCAAAACCTCATGGGAGCCCAAATGTCAAAAACGTCATTGTATGTTGCCTTACGTATTAATATGTTGAGTCAGTCATTCTGTCTTTTCAGTTGCGATAAATTCTGTTTGCTTCTGATTTTGAATCAGTTTTTTCAATTTTTTTTTCAGGGCTTCACGGGCAAGCAAGCCACATTCCACATGAAGCAGGCCATCGAATACGGCACCAAGGTTGTGGGTGGCGTGTCACCAGGCAAAGGTGGCAAGAGTCATCTGGAGTTGCCAGTATTCAACAGCGTTACAGAGGCCAAGGAAGCCACAGGGGCCGATGCGTCGGTCATCTATGTCCCACCACCGTTTGCAGCCAATGCCATCATAGAGGCCATCGACGCTCAGATGCCGCTCATTGTCTGCATCACAGAGGGAATACCTCAACACGTAATGTTTAATTATAATAATAATAAATATTTATTGAGACAAAAAAAAGAAGTTTACACAGAAATACAAAGAAATATAATATATCAACAAATGATAAGAAAAACAACTTTTCCGACTCAAAAGGACCATGCTCAGCTATGTTGCAGGAAGACAAGCCCCCAGCAGCTGATTATATTATTTTTTACTTTATCTTGTATATATATATCATATATATACATATAGTTGTTGCCAAATATATTAAGCCATTTCGTCGAGAAGGGGGGCGATTTGCACGTATACCAATGAAGCAAAAAGATACAAATTTGCGCTCTGCGCACCTGGAAGCCTGGTTCAAGATATTTGGCAATATTATTATATTTTGGTAGGCAGTGAGAACTGATATTTTTCTATCCTGGCACGCATCCATCGCCTCACCAACATTCATATATCATCTTATATTTATTCGTATGTTTTTCAAACTTTTTACATTTCCTTCTTTCAGAATGTGTTCATATGGTCGAGCCGTCCTTTTCTTGGACTGCTCCGACCTCTCGTCTGCTTTATATATTTTCTTGGTCAGGCATTCATCATTCATTCTCCCCATGTGGCCAAACTATCTCAATATAATATCTTATAATACATTATACCAAATTCCTAATAAAATTAAATCTACAACAGTATGTTTGTGTATTGGAGAGCTAAATGTTAACCACAACTCTCCCATTTGAAGTATGCATAGATTATCTGAAACTTCATTAATATAATAAAAATTAGACAGAACTTAATGATAGGTGAATTTCCTGTTTCTATGAAACTCTTGTTGCTACAAACATTTTATTTATTGTGTTTCAGGACATGGTACGAGTGAAACACAAGTTGCTGAGACAGGGGGCCAGTCGTCTGGTCGGCCCCAACTGTCCCGGTATTATTGCTCCGGAGCTGTGCAAGATCGGCATCATGCCCGGACATGTACACAAGCGTGGCTGTATTGGAGTCGTCTCAAGGTCGGGTACCCTCACCTATGAGGCTGTACAACAGACCACAGAGGTATGTTTTTGATCTACGGTGTGTGTAATTAAAAGAAAAAATAGAGGAGTCGCGTGTTGTCATCAATAGATTTGTTAGTGTTAATATTCAAGGCCAGCAAAAATTGCTAAACCTTTTAAGACGAGCGTCATGTATATGCCGCACCGGCCGCGTGCCTAAACACCGAGCGTCATCTATACATGCCCTCATGGCTATACACAATTGTGAACCTTCATATCTCAGTAAATTCATACTTGATTGAGACAAAAATTGTATGAATATTACTCCCATATATTTTAGTTCAAGGCATATGTCGGTGTCTCAGCAAAACAATTGTTCATTTTTTTATAAAAAATGAATATGTCCTTGTAAAGAAAGTACATATACATCTTCCTACATTCCCTAAATTAAGCATAAATGCTTGTGCTATAGGTGAACGAAATCGGTCGAGGCAGGATTCGAACTCGTGACCACTGGATTACTAGCCCAAAGCGCTAACCGCTCCGTCATCAACCCATCTAAATCTAAAATTTAAAATATTAAGAACTCTAACCATTGTAATTCATCGCAAGTCACCAGTCAAATTTACACTCTCCCGCGCTTTGTATGGATCTAATATGCATACACGTAAGAAAGAGGAAAGATTCATTTTGTTTTATTGAGCCAAACATTCTGCTTTGAATTTGATCCTTACCAATACATAATAATAATAATAATTAACACTTCCTTGCACCCTGCGAAAATGGTGAGTTTATTGCCGTATGGCTATTTCTTCCAACTAACCAGTGTTTCCAGCCCAGAGAAGCAATATTTGCGTGAGAAATACATTTAAATAAATTTCTCCTCTGCTGGGAATCGAACCCAGGACGCCCGCACATAAACCAAACGGCTTACCAACTGTGCCATGGCGGTCGGCATGCATAATCGGCGCATATTCCTTATCTGCATCATATGCGGGAAGGATCACGTGGCCATGTACTATTTTATATGGAGATAACCACAATAACATTATTCTTCATATTTAGATTACGGGAATATTATGTTTATAAATATAAACTTTATAATATTATGAAGTGTTCAATTTATATGTGATCTTTTGTTTATCTTTGATCTTTTTATGATATATTTACATCATTAGATTTTTTTATGTTATTATATTCAATTAAAACAAGATTATTTTTTTTTGTGTACATCACATAATACTGTTTGTCCATAGAAAATGCAAGTACTCTTTCTTACTCGTCATAATTGGGTTAGCAAAATTAATTGTATAAAAAACATAAGTAATGATATTACAACATTTCAATATTTATAAATACTTTTTATATTTATTTATCTATAGATTCTTGAATGATATTACTTCTGCGTCTTTCAATTCCTTCCTTCCTATCCTCATTGCTGACCACCGTGGCACAGTTGGTAAGCCGTCTGGTTTCTGTGCGAGTGTCCTGGGTTCGATCCCCGGCATAGGAGAAATTTATTCAATTTAATTTCTCATGCTAATATTGCTTCTCTGCATCCCTAGAATATGTGTCATTTAGCTCAAGAAAAGAAACAAGAAAAGATAACTTAATGTATGGAAGTGACAGTTGCCAGTCATGTGACAACTGTCACTTCCATACATTGAGTTATCTTTTCTTGAGTTAAATGACACACTGTCTAGGGGGGCTGGGCTGGAAACACTGGTTAGTTAGAAGATATTGCCGTTTGCCAATAAACTCGCAACTTGCGCATGGTGCAAGGAAGTTATTGTTTATTATTTTGTTTTATTACTATAACCAGTCTCTCTTGAAATGTTAATATTTTGAAAATGACTCACACAAGCAAGCAAGTCGAATTTGTATAAACATTAAGAAACTCATTAACGCAATGTATGGATGTTTTTGGTATTTTGTAAGTAAATTTCCTTTGACATTTTGAGAGACCTCTTGGTGTTTGAACAATATCGAGCTTCTGTTGTACCTAATTTATGTGAAATTTCACTTTGCTTGGATTGATTGGTGGAGATTGCCTTATGGCAATAAACCCTAATTTCTCCCCTGCTGGAGATAAAACATGGGATGCCAGCACAGAGGTCAAATGAATTACCAATATTATTGTTCTCAATTGTTGTATTTTCTTCATGAAGGCTGCGTTGTCGTTTTTCCAGGTTGGTTTGGGACAGACACTCTGCGTTGGTATCGGAGGTGATCCCTTCAACGGCACAGACTTCATTGACTGTCTCGAGATATTCTTAAACGACCCCGAAACCAAGGGAATCATTCTCATCGGAGAGATTGGAGGTGTGGCCGAGGAACAGGCGGCTGAATACCTTCTGAAACATAATGCTGTAAGTGAATAATATATTTTTATTATCAACTCACAATCTCTAAACTGTTTTGCTTTTAAAATAACCAATCAACTGTACACAAGAAGAAATATTTTGTAGTATTCAAAATTATTACTGTGACGTGAACGAAGCGAGAAATGTATGTCAAGAGAGAGGAGTCTGGCGTTCGGTTCTCTCTGCCTACCCCAAATAGGGAATGGGCTTGATGGTATGGTATGGTTGTATTGTATAAGAAGTCATTTTCAACAGTATAATAATACCAAGAAAGAGTTGGCATGAAGATTTTGTTTATTTTAAAGAATGAACATGTCCTTGAAACAAGTATTACATATACATCTTCATACATTCCCTAAATTGGGCATAAATGCTTGAGCTATAGGTGAACGAAATCAGTCATGGCATGATTCGAATTCCCCACCACTGGCTTAATAATCCAGCATGCTAACCACTCTGCTACCACCCATCTGAAATCATATAAATGAGATTTTGAAAGATGACATTATACAAAGCCAAAATAATAGATCATTTGTGACACAATACATGGATGTAAATGAGGCAAAACATGTATGTCAAGATATGAGTCTGGCGTTCTGTTCTCTCTGCCTACCCCAAGTAGGGAAACTGCATGATGGTATGTATGTATAAAAAAATATTGGCTCAACTTGTGGAATTGTGTAAATTTGAAGTTTAACTGTACATAGTAATGGTGCTGTATACTGAAATATATTTTTGTAATACACACATCTTTAATTATAGTATAATATTACTTAAAAATATATTTTTCTACTAATACTATAATACCCCCTATTCAGTAACTATTGTAACTAAAATAGGAACGTTCTAAAATTGTAGATTTTAGATTTACAGTCTTATTTTAGCGTTATAAAATATCAACTTGGACTAAATGGAATAGGAACGTACCTATATTGGAAGGATCATTCTTAAAAAGTTACTGAATTAGACGTATTCTGAATAATTATTAAAATTAGAAAATTTCATAATTTTCATAATTATTCATAATACGTCTGATTCAGTAACGTTCTGACCAAAATAGGTTCGTTCCTATTCCATTTAGTCCAAGTTAATATATTATAACGCTGAAATAAGACCGTAAATCTAAAATCTGCAATTTTAGAACGTTCCTATTTTAGTTCCAATAGTTACTGAATAGGGGGTATTATCAACTTATAATTTTGTTTGCAACAAAGACTTTAATGTAGAGGATTTTAAAGTAATTTTACTTCTACGTAAAGACAGTGTTCCTCTTAATGAATTATGAATTTTTGATTTACTTTATCTTTAACACAAAATAACATAACTCATACATTGTTTTGTGTTATTTTTAAGGGGAGAGAAGGCAGACGAGCTTTGGTAAGTGAAGTCACACGGGTTGTGTTGTATCTGTCGGGAATATCATGTTGTATACACATTCTACCCGATGTTATTCAAGGGTGATCATACACTCTGATCATATCTACATACATACATATGTCATGACACCATAACAAAGTCATTACTCATTGTTTATTAATTATTTTGTGTGGAAATAGCATAGTGTAATATCCATTATTCATTTAAGAATAAATAGTCAATAGAAAGTTGAAATCATCAATCTGCAGGCTAAGTCTGTAAGTAGATCTCGACCGATAAATGTCGAAACTAACTGTCAAAATATCGACTAGTCGATATTTTAACAGTTTTGGAAGTCACTAAGCAGATAACGCGTCGAATCGTTCTCGCCCACTTATTTGACAGCGAAATTGGGTCGATATCGAGTTGAGAGACGAGATCTAACGCCGCCATGTTGAATTAAATGCCATTTCTTACGCGAACAATGCCGAATTTCATATTTATTTTGAGAATAATTATATAAACGGATTAAACAACGTCGTTTAAGAGATTCTTCAAACCCTTTAAATATTCCGTGTAATTCATTTATTGCTAATTACCGCATAATAAAAGTTTTATATCATAATATATTTATTGGAAATGTGCGTCCGTAAATGTTTTCCGTGGGTATAGATTTGAAATAATGTTTGATTTTGAGAAAGTATTCTTGTAAGCGATATTATCACATATGTAGTTTAACACTTAACAAAGAAAATTTGGCATAGTTTTTACTAAAAAAAAAATATCACGCTGCTGTCATCACACGTTGATAAATTGATCGAAATATAATTAAACAACTTTTAAAATTACTCTCAAAACATTCAATAAACACAAAAGAAAGTTAATTTAATCATATTATAACTTGCTTTCGTGCTTAAAAATATGACCATATGATATTTATTTAACAAATTTAAGTAAACAAATTTGACATTTATTCAAATCATGAGGAAAATATTGTGTATTGCCATAAATGATAATTCAAAAATGTACCGCAAGCCAGCCCAACGGCGACAAATACTAATAAGTGCATTTACGAACTCGACAGTGCTTAGTGACTACGAATTGTCGTCACGGGCGTAAACATAGACGAGAAGAGCGGCGATACATTGTCGGATCTCGACTATTTTACTGACTTTGCCTGCTGTATATGATCCTTTGAGTGTGGTGATTCTTAACCGGGGCGCGAGGTTCCCTTTGTGGGCTTTTTGGATTTAGGGGGCACTGCAGAAGTTCGAGTGATGTTGTGTCAGTATAGAAAAAAAAGTATGCTCATTTTCTAATAATAATAAACACTTCCTTGCACCCTGCGCAAGTAGCGAGTTTATTGCCATATAGAAATTTCTTCCAACTAACCAGTGTTTCCAGCCCAGAGAAGCAATATTAGCGTGAGAAATAAATTTTAATAAACCCTCTTCTGCTGGGAATCGAACCCAGGACACCCGCACAGAAACCAAACGGCTTACCAACTGTGCCACGGCGGTCGGCAATTTTCACAATTGTTTGCACACACAACCATTGTAAATATGTAATTGTTTACACGATTGTAATGTTTATAAAAATAATGATGTGTTTTATTTATATTTCTCATCATTTTTTATCTCTATAATAGTAGGAAACCCATTGTATAAAATTCATAGAGAATGGTAAAAATGTTGAATTTCGTTTTTTTATTGTGGGCCAGGGGGGCTGGAAAAGAAACTCTGCTTCAGTGCATATTGCGCCATGCAAAAAGACATCAAAGTATTGTTGCATTTTAGGAGAGGTTTTAAATTTTTGCTTCTTTTGTTTAGGTCAAATTTTTCTCAAAATGAAATTCCATCTTTTTACTAATTTATACAGAAGTATATACACTTCTTCTTCTTCTTCCTTGCCTCTTCCCAGTTCATCTGGGGTCGGCCCTTCTGGTACGTAATCGCCAGACCTTTCGATCTTGTGTCATCTCTCTGGTTAGCTGCTCCTTCCTCAGCTCCCTTTCAATATTTGTCCACCAGGTGGCCTGTGGACGACCTCTAGTTCTGGACTGCTGTGTGTGTATGTCCAGTGCGAGTTTGACCACGTGATCATCACTTCGTCTGCTTACGTGTCCGTACCATCGGAGTCTTGTTTCTTTTAATTTCTCCGGAATAGGCGCGACCCCAAAACTTCCTCGGACGTATTCGTTTCTAATTCTATCCTCCCTTGTAACACCTGCGGACCACCTGAGCATTTTCATTTCTGCTGTGTGCATTTTTTGCTCGTGCTTTTTCTTCATGGTCCAGCATTCTGATCCGTATAGCATAGCCGGGCGGACAGCTGTCTTATATACTTTGCCCTTAGTTTTTATGGGTATCCTTGGGTCACACATAACACCCGACAGGGCTCTCCACTTCATCCATCCCATATTCACGCGGTGTGTTACGTCTGCATCTACGGAGGCATCTGGTGTCACAACGGATCCGAGGTATTTGAACTGATTAACTATTGGAAGAGGTGTGTTATCTATGTATATATCGGGGCCAGCTGCACTACCATCGAAAATGCACGGCATGTATTCTGTCTTCGTTCTACTGATTTTAAGACCGTTGTCCTCCAAGGCAGCCACCCACTCATTCAGAGACTCCTGCAGATCTACGGGGTCTTCGTTTATTAGCACGACGTCATCTGCATATAGCATGCACCACGGTAGTTGTTTTTGGATGTTTTTTGTTAAGTAGTTCATCACCATGTTAAAGATTAGGGGGCTCAGAGCTGAGCCCTGATGAACACCGACCCTAACATCAAAGTTTTCGCTATAACCCGCAGGACTTCTGACCCTCAGGACAGAAGTATATACACTGAAGATATAATTTTACTATTTATGGCATCTCGTTAAATTTGGTGCATTTCAAGATATAGTTAGTATATTTCGAAGGAGCGGGGAACGGTTAACACAGATACCAACCAAGCAAAAAATCTAATTTTGCGCTCTGGGCAGCCCACGTGATTTTCAAGATGTTTTTCAATAACTCTTCTTAATGTGAAACTGTTTAATGAGGCTAAAATTATTTATCCACTTAATTTATTTTCTTTTTTTTTTCCAGTAAGTAGTTCATTCAGTTGACTTTTTTTTTTTTAACATGTCTACGTAGGGGACGCCAGCTATTAGGATTTGGGTCCATTTTACTCTTCCGAAGAAGCGCACTACGTAGCGTTGGGAGGGGTTTGCAATCTAGAAAAGAGTTTATTAATTTGGATTTTAAAAAGACCCGGGTTGTACGAAGATGGAAACACAGAATTCGGAAGATCGTTCCACAGTCGGGCTGCTGTATTAATAAAGGAGTTCGAGAAGCGACTTGTTCGTATATGTTGAAGGTCCACTGTGAATGGATGCTGCGATTGAGTGAAGCGAGTGACTCTGTTGCGAGTGGTAGAAGGAGGGACCAAAGATGCAAGTTCTTCTGAGCAATTCCCGTGGTAGTATCTATAGAATAAACTTAAAATACCGACTCTGCGTCTGTGTTCTAGTGATTGCAATCCATCAGTCAGTGATGGATCATCAATCAGACGTATAGCACGCCTTTGGACAGCGTCGAGGGTATTCAGTAGGTATTGGGGGGCGCCACTCCAGAGGTGACTGATATTCAATAATTGGGCGTATTTGCGCTTTGTAGAGTATACAGATCTGGGTCTTAGTAAAATATCTGCGCGCTTGTAGTGTAATTGGTTCGTTATAGATACTCCAAGCAGGTCGATAGAGCTGCTGTTAGGTAGGGTGCTTCCGTTGAAAGACACTTGCAATTCATTGGGGTTTCTCTTCGCAGAAATTAGACAGGCTTGGGTTTTTGAGACGTTAAATGAAACAAGATTACTTTCACCCCAGGTGTGTGACTTTGTGTGTGTTGCGATGTATTTTGTTGGGTTTTCTTATTTTTGTGCTACTTTCATAATATTATATTGTTTTTATATTTATTTTAATCATTGTGATAATCAGATGTATCAATATTTATTTCTGTACATAATGTTGTAAAGATTATTCAAAATTTCTTTATACGTTGCTATAACTTTTTGGCACATTTTAAATATTTTCACAAATTGAAATTTGGTACAAATTTATTTTGTTTTAACCACTATGAATACTTGGTGTCCAACCAGTTTTCAGAGCTGACCGCTCCCTCCTCAGAACAGACTTGTGCAAGTATTCGTAGTGGTTAAAACGAAATAAATTTGTACCAAATTTCACTTTGTGAAAATTATTCAAAATCATTGTTTTTTTTGGAAGTTTAGTGTCTCATCATTGTATTGTTATATGTCAAAAAGTCTAATTCACTTTTCTTACAAGAATGACAGAAAGTGGATAGTGTAATGTAATCATATAATATAATGGAATATTGAAGCATGTATGGGTCAGTTGTATTGTATATTCAAACACTGCATTATAATATTAAAGCATGGGATGGTCAGTTACTTAAGAATATTATGCTCCACCTAAAGAAAGGGACACAAATAAGGAAGAATTTTTTATATATCCAGCGGAAAATTCACCTACAACTTGTTTACAACTTCTTTTTTTTTATTCTTTACAACTTGTTTTTTTTTTGCCAGCATTAAAAGTCATTAAGATATAATTGATAGAATTATTTATAATATTTCTAATTGCTTCTCGGTTAACTAATAGGTACTATGTCAAATATTAATTTAACATGCACCCAATAATAAGTTGCCACATTCTAGAGACCTATGATATCGATCGTATTACAGATCCAGACTGAAAAAACACAATTAAAAAGTGTGTCTTTACCGGGAATAACTGAGCCACAAAGACCATATTATAGGGAATGTGACTGGTTTTATAAATTTCTTGTATTTCGGTATCGGTATGTGTTGGTAACTGTCTGTTTCTCTTATTGAATAAAATTATAATATTGTGAAAACACTACTCCATGAACATTCAAAGTTGTGAGATGATTAAGACTAAGTTGTATCGGGAATGGTTTGTGAAATGGTGCGTGTTTTTTTATTACATCTGAAAAATCTTTATGATTTAATATTTTAAGCTCTTTTTCTGTTTCACATTTTAAAAACCATTTACTTAGGTAAATATTTTGTTTATATTAAATGGAAAATATAAAGGAGAAGATTTTTTTTCCTATATCGTCTCTGGAAGGTTTCAAATGAATTATCCTCTATTATCTTCACTATGCAGGATATCTAATAAGTGTAAAAAAATTACTATGTTACTGTTTTTTTATACATATACCATCACGGCATATCCCACAGTGGGGTAACCAGCGACATGTGTGCGGGTGTGCGTAACCTTATAAAAAGAAGTACTGCACACACCAGTCTTGTCTCATTTAAAAAGGCATCATCCAAAATAGGTGGTGAACCTCATTCATTGCTGATGTATGTGAGATGTTATTTTTCCTGTTGTATTTTTGATTACCTGGTACTTATGGGACACCCAAAAACAATGATACTAGAAAGAGTGGAAGCACTATTCTAAGCCGGTGACGCACAGCTCACAGCTTTTTATACACTAGTTGGAATAATTGCAATATACACAATTAATCACAAATTTTTCTCCATTTTAATACATACTTGGTATTTAAATTTAGCAAGTTTAAATTGTTGTTACGGGATATTGTGTTCTTTGAATTCTAAATCTATGTTGTTTATTTTTAATATACTTGGGCTGGTCTTATAAAAGATTGTGACCAAATAATCCGAAATTGGATACAATTGTTTGCTGTTTTTTTCGTCTTATAACAATCCGATAGTTAAATTTAGTAAAATAATACCGATGGCCTTTACCGACAGTCGGACCACCGATTAATCATTCATTAAGGAATAGTTATGGAAGCGTTGACACTTGTTTTTTTGTGTTGCGGTGCATTTTTAATGTTACAAATTTTCTGAAATATACTGTTATATTTTTGGCTTTTTATACCTATTGAATTGGTTTCTTTTTTTCAATAAAAAATGTCGTCTGAAAGTGATCTTGAATAACCAAAATAAATTTGATTACAATTTTTTTTGATGATTTCAAGCAATATTGACAACCTAAAATGTACAAAACATTTTATTATTTCAACATGACATTGATGACACTAAATATTGTTTTATTTTATTTTAATTATTTTTTTTATTTAAAAAAAATAAATGAATATGCAATTGTAACAAGTACCTATATATGCATTAAGTTTTAAAAACTAAGCATACATGCTTGTGCTACAGGTGATCAAATTCAGTTGAGGTGAGATTCAAACCCGCATCCTCTGAATTACTAATCCATCGCACTAGCTGCTCTGCCACTGACTTATTTATATATCATTCTTGTTTGTAAAAGGAGTCCACTCAATAGTTACTGTAAAATATACCTAATTTAAAAAGGCCTAGTCAAAGGAATAAAGGATTATCACCATTTTTGTAATTTTTGATATTAATAGAAATACGCAAAAAAATTAAACACTTTATATATTGTAATGACAGCACCGCTTTATACATTACAAACCATTATAAATCCATTGTAGTCCATTATAAATCCATTGTAGTCCAAAATAAATCCATTGTAGTCCATTATAAATCCATTGTAGTCCAAAATAAATCCATTGTAGTCCAAAATAAATCCATTGTAGTCCATTATGAATCCATTGTAGTCCTTTATAAATCTATTGAATAACCATTGTAGTCTTATTAGATGATATCTGTCAAATATTCAAATAGTTTTATAATACCGCCGATAATAATATTTATTTAGGAACATCCATCCGTTACTAAATCGTTAACATACTAACGAATATTTGGTCTTTCGTTTATAAGACTGGCCCTTAATTGAGTTAATATTTCAATAGCTACGGACAGTTAAAATAGTTTTATAATACCACCTACGGTAATATTTACTTATGAATGACCATTCGTTAGTAAATCATAAACATACTAAAGCAAAATC
The DNA here is from genome assembly GCA_963576475.1 of Molanna angustata. Lineage (NCBI taxonomy): Eukaryota > Metazoa > Arthropoda > Insecta > Trichoptera > Molannidae > Molanna > Molanna angustata. The sequence continues at coordinate 5,987,370 of OY754981.1, forward strand.
GTTAGTATGTTTAAAAGATCGGGCCTTAATCAAAATAATTTCTCATAACTCAAATTAAATATTGTTTTCAATTATGTTTAGGGTATCAAGGCGAAACCCGTAGTGTCCTTCATCGCTGGGCTGTCGGCTCCGCCCGGCAGGAGAATGGGGCACGCTGGGGCCATCATATCGGGAGGTAAGGGAGGGGCGCAGGACAAGATCAACGCTCTCAAGGCGGCCGGAGTCATTGTCACTCCATCGCCCGCCAAAATGGGGGTCGAGCTACTCAAGGAGATGAAGAAACTAGAATTAGTCTAAAACATAATGAGATATTTATTATTGTACTATGTAATCAATTCTCTCTCCTGGGTGACGCTATTGTCGTCCTATTTTATAAAAGTACTCGTTAAAAGACATTTTCTGTATGCTACACTTGTATTGGTTTATGTTTTATTTATTGCATTACGATTTGACGTATGGTTTATTGTAAAAATGGTTTATTGTAAAAATATTGATTAACATTTTTTATTTAACTTGAGTTAAGTAAAATTGTACATAAAATATTTCACAAGAAATAAAATATTCATGTATGGTGCGATACAACTGATGTATAAATAAGACCTAACGGAGTCAAACGAAAACTTTTTCATTGTATATTTTTATAAATATGCCCTTTTTTTTAATACAAAAAAAATCTTGAGTAAACAATATGAACATTAATAATATTTGTATTGTGTTCTATCATAATTTAATGTATTTATTTGCCAGTATTGGCATTTAAAAATAGTCTTATTTGTTTTGTCATATTTATTTGTATCTTAAAGCTTGTACTTTTGTGAAGTAGTAATTCGTCGCATTCTTGTTACTTCGTACAATCTCAATGTGTCACTTGTTAAATATGTCGTGTGGAAATGGTCATTGTTGCATTTTGGAAGGTATTTAATATAACCATTTAATTATCGATTCACACTGATTTTATTTTTCAAATTGGGTATGTATACTTTTTTCATTTACACCTCTGCCTATTCCATAGACAAAAGATTTTCTTTTTAAATTATGAACATAACTGTATGTTCACGAATGCACTATTAATCAATAATGTGTAAGGAGAAAAGTAGTTACTTGTTTTTTAACTTTTTTCAATGTTATTCGACTGATGAACAAAATAAATGTTTTGATAAATGGATAATAGGTATATACGATATTTTAACAACGTCCGAGATATTAGTACAATTAATAAAGATATTTTTTATGTTCCTTTTGTAAAATTTACTCTATATAATTTTATTAATACTAAATGACAATTGTGGTTGAAACAGAATATTTTACAAGAGGCTATCAAGTTAAATTAATTGTTAATTAATTAATAATGTATAAAATATTGGCTATAATAATATGTATGTTATATATACATAAGTGCGAGAATTGTAACCGGTGGTCATTTTTAAATAAAGTAACAAATATTGTTATGTAATATTCTATTAATATTTATTATACTTGTGATGAATCCAATAAATTATTGGTTGACCTTCTTACCAAAGTGTGCTTTGATAACTCCATGTACGTCAAAAACATTACGCACTGACCAATTTGTAAACGACGTGTCACGTAGTTAGTTGTTTATTTTTTATAAATATATACCAAATTTATTTGTTAAATGTTTTTTTATTTGCACATATTAAGTACAGTGGAACCTCTGTTAACGAGCACCTCTCATAACGAGTAATTCACATAACAAGCAAAAAAATGTGAAAAAATTGCTCCCTTAACGAGCGACATTTCTCATAACGAGTGACGCAGAAAGGGGAAGTCACATAACATATGACGCACTTGTGAGCCGGGACTTCCGCGTCATTGTGCCAGTCTGTGTTTAGCACTCGTACCGTTAGCACGTTAGTGTTGCATGTGATCACACATTTTTCTAAGCTTATTTGTATTTTTTTTGTGCTAAGTTTAATAACCCTTGCAAAAATCTACCTGAAGAAAAAGCCACAAGAAGACAGCCATAAAAGAATAAAAGTAACTGTAGAAATGAAATGTAAAATCATTGAAAACATACAATCGATCTACATCAACGATTTGCACTATCCTCAAAAACAAGGAGATAAATTATTTGAATAAACGTTAAAAAAAAATATTTCGCATGGAACGCATTATCGTGTTTTACATTGATTTATATGGGAAAATTAGTTTCGCTTAAAGAGTGTTTCACATAACGAGCAAGATTCTGGAACGAATTTTGTTCGTTATGAGAGGTTTCACTGTATACTCATATTTCTATATTGTGGAATGCCCAAATTGAGAGGAATAAATGAATCCCATTTATGATATTTCAAACAAATCACTTCACCAAATTAACACAAAATTTTAAAAAAGACCCAGGAGATGATAATCAACGCGGTGGCAATGGGGTTGAGTAGAAGATTTAGTAAAACAAACTATGATGGGATTAGAATTAAGGATTTCGACCGACCGTGCCACAGTTGGTAAACAGTTTGGTTTCTGTGCGGGCATTCTGGGTACGATCCCCAGCAGAGGATTAATTTATTTAAATTCATTTTTCACGCTAATATTGCTTCTCTGGGTTGGAGTTAATAATAAACACTTCCAGCCCAGAGAAACTATTGTTGCATGAGAAATGATTTCCAATATTTTTATCCATGCTGGTAATTGAACCCTGGACGCCTTGAACTGAATATATTTTCTATAACACCCCTGCAGCCATATTTTTTTTTTTTTTATTGAAAAATAATAAACATAATATACAACAAAAAAGAAAACAATGATTATGAGTCACGCCAAGTCTAAATTCTAGACTTGTCGGCGTGTTCTCAAGACAATATATATTGTGTGAATGATGGTATATATGTACATAAGGACTATTATATTACAACAATTTTTAAAAAGGTCTTTATCGAAGAAAAACATGATTTTAATGGAAATATTTGATTTTGATAAACATATAGACGTATATCTTAAATGGTATCCATTATTAATTATTTATTTTCCACACAATTTATCATAATATGGTTTCTGAACATAAAAGGAATTATACAATGAGGAAATATTCATGGACAAGCTGTTTACATATTGATTTGTTCTTATATGTTTTATTTATTAACATTTATATGGCATAGTTTAAAGTGCAATATATTTTATAATAATTATTATATACCTACCTATGTATTTGAATATACTGAAAGTCTTATGTTTGTCAAATGCACAGTAAAATCCTTATTATCCGAGTGTCATCTACAATTTTTGTTCATCTTGTTCATTGTGGTTTGATAGAAATAATTTAGAGAAATCTCCTGCTTTCGTTGTACTATTGGTAAAGATTCTTCAATCATGAAATATGTCTACTTCTATGACACGAATCATCATGATTTTGCTTGAACTGAGTAAAAAAAAAATGTGTCTTCAGGAAGAAATCTTACTCTGCAAAACAGACAACTAGAGTATGTTTCATTTAAAAGTGCTCTTCATGGCAATGATGGTACGACTTTCAGCCTATGATCCCGTATTTCTCGAATATTTTTTAAATACTTATTTACATACACATTGGTACAAGTAAAACAAGCCAAAAATTAAATAATATTTCTGGCGCAGTTCAGGGGTGAGATCTGTGCCAAAACACTCACCTCATGTATAAGGATTGTTGCTTTCACTGTTTACAAATGAACCAACTTCTCAATAGATGGCATTACAAAAAGGTTTCATAGATGGCAATAGTAAAAATGTCCTATTTTCAAACGATCTGTTACTCATTATAGAACTTTCAAAATTGCATAGATAAGGGAACTCAATAATATGACATAATTGGTGAACGTTGCGCAAGCATATAAAGTGATCACGTAAACCAGGCAATGACAGGTTGTAAGCCCTGTAGGTGCCATGAGTTCTTGGCTCTTTTATAATATACCAACTTCGTCTCTATTGAGATGCTAAAAATTTGTCAAAAAAAAAAGAATAAATTTCTCTTTGACATACATGGGGCTTAGAATATTGACACTTTTAAGTAAATATTTTAAGATTATTTTGTTTCATAGAGCTAATATTTATGCAATGACCCTTTGGAATGGTCATTAAATGGTGCTGTATGTTATAACTATCATATATGTTGCCTTACGATTAGTTGCCGAAATTGATGCCTCTCATTTCGCTTCTTGGCATGTCTGTAGAAGCAAACAGAGATTCCTTTAGGTATGTGGTTTGCGACCTACACCACCCAACCATTACATGCCAAGTAAATTAAATGTTGTGCAACCTACTTGCTTACCAGCTACAGGCATGCCATGTAACAGATAAACGGGCAATAAGCTGGTATGCTATTGTTCAAGCTACAGACAAGTGTATATCCGGCTATATGGTTCAAATATTCTAACTCGCTTCTTAATGGCGAATAGGATTTCGATCCAATAATTAATTTTCCCAATGATAATTTCAATATGAACATTCTCTCTATTAAGGTTAAGTAAAAAATAAACATTAAAGGAATGAAAATTTAAGTTTTGAAGAAATTTCAAACAGCAAATAAAATACTTCCATTCAATCTATAATCTAGAGCTAAACAAGTTTTGATTGTGGTGTTGTCATATTAATATAACTGTTTTACTTCTCATGAATATTACTAACTTTCAATATGTAAAGTGTAAAAATATATGTGTAAGTTTTGTTAAAATAAATTATATTCAACACTCGTAAAGGTATTGTTATATTGTTTCAATGGCAATGCATATGGAAGATGGTAATTTATGATATGATACCAATAAAGTTATAAACATTTAATATGTATCTATTTTTTTATTTATTTCCAATTATTATTGTAACTATTTTCACATTTTTTTAATTCCCAGATGCTTTTCAATACAAATCAAATCAAATTAGAAATTGTTTTGTAATTTGTGACATCTGGTGCCATTTAGTATAAAGGTGTCTTCTTTGGCACAATATCAAACATTGTTGAATATTATATTTCATACAAATTCAATATTCTGGTATTGTAAGTATGTATATAAATGAAAAATAGTGTTTAACACAAAGTTATAATATTATTGTCCAATAAATAACATATCATTTGAATAAACTCATTAAAAATAGGAATCATTCTAATTATTGACATTTAAAAAAATACTTGTTAAAATAAATTTAATTGAAATTATAAAAATCTTTTTTTTTTATAGCATATCATCGTCCACAATGCAAATAGCTCATATCTGATGAAATAATTCAACTAATAAACTTTAAAATTTCTCAGTTGCTTAGAAAAAAAAACAATATGGGAATGAAATAGTTTGAAGAAATATTTACAAAGTACTTGATGTGACTTTACTAGCAACCTTTATATTATTTGAAAAGCACCAATAGATTTAAATGTCAATATTTGTAAAAAATAGTTTTATATGAGGTATATACATTGTGGACGATGTTGATATATGACAAATTCACTACTATGTTATCAAACCAAAAATGGATGAATATTTCTGGCAGCGTATTTCATTGTCTGCCCAATTATGACGTATGGGATAGAAGAATGAGCCAAATCCAACAGAACAAAAAGCTGTCGAGTTGCTAAAATGAAGACCCTGGGCTCCATTGTTGGAAGAACCCTCAGGGACCGCATCAGAAATGAAACAATCAGGGGGGCAAGTCTGGTCAACTGGCGAAATCAAAACCACCCATGTTTACCCATATCATGGATATAATTATCTTATGGAGTTCTATAATATTTTAAGATGTTACAGAACTCCATATGATAATTATATTCATGATATGGGCAAACATGGATGGTTTTGATTTCGCTTGTTGACTAGACTTGTCCCCCTGGTCTGTATGCCATGTCGAGGAAGTAACAGAAGATGCTTCTGGATGTGACGCGACCTCTCCTGTTCGCGTTATATGGTGAGCTCATCCTCCAAGCCTCTTGGGAGGAGGGTATCAGATGCTTACTACGTTGAACACATGGACGACAATAGAATTGTCAAAATTGTGAAGACAGAAATACCCAACAGAAGACCTGCGAAGAGATGGAAAGACAGTTGGACCTCCTCCTCCCAGGATAGTCAACACTCACAAACAGGTCAAATGACCCAATACACGATGAAGAAGAGGTATTAGTAGTGACATTTGTGTACACAGATGTCACTACTGGATAGTGCATAGCACAAACAATAATTTACATTCTCAATAGGTGGGGTTAGCATCTCAGTTATTTTTAAGCAGGTCTGTCTGTGATTGAAATTACGTTTAATAGGATTACAACCTAATAAATATATCAATTGGTAAATATTATACAAGCATTGCCTGGTTTCTCCTATGGAAAAATATATTGCTTCATATCAACAAAATTGTTCTCTAAAAAATCCTGTACTCAGGAATATGGTTAAGTATCAAAGAAGTTGGGCTATACAACACAGAGATATTGAATTCTTTGAACTTGGCAACGTAAATAGTTATCTCTGTAGTACAAAATGGAGAACAGTGAAGCAGTTTTATAGTAGATTTAGAGTTCATGAAGGATTAGAAAAGCTTATCTTCTCTTCTAGGATCACTCGTAGACGAGTGGATAGCCGTAAAACCGTTTTTATTCCTCCAAGCGTAAAACAATATATAATAGAATCTTCTCTATTTTTTTCTTGCCTCTATCCAGGGTCAGGCTAATAAATCATTTTATTTTATATTATCCAACTGTCCATTCGTTCAAGAGAATGAAATTCTTTTGAAGGAAGAGGCAGTTTAAATCCAAGACGCGTGTATGAAGGAACATTTTGTATGGCGTAGTGGACTTTTTGCATGCTAAAAACACCAACTTAGACGCTTCGCAACATATATGTTCCCATACATGGATTTACTCAGAATTCGGAGTAGAACATTTTATGTGAGTTTTGTGTGTCTGTCCCCCCCTTATAACTTTTGATCCGCTGGATTCACAAACCCTAAAATTTCAGAATATATATATACAATTTTAGGTACACCAAACTTTCATAATCAGTATTTAGAATTTTTGTTCCAGTCAGGGGTTATTAACATTTTAATTTTTATAGCATTTGTCCACATATCTCAAAAACTATAAAAGCCAGAACGCTGAAATTTTGTACAAATATAGTCAAATATAGTATCTCGAAATGGATTTTGAAAAACAGTTCCAGGGTTTCTCAAGAAGCAAAAAATTGGTATGATTTTTTTTTGTCTTTAACTGCCTTTATTTCCATTTCTTTTAAAAATACCAAAACATGTAAACTAGAGAATTTAATTTTTTATAAAAAATGTATACATCATAGTAATATATCTCAAACTTTTTTTAACAGATTAATATTTGTTCAGATTAATATTATTAGTGATGACATCGCTTCATACAATTGTATGGAATACACAATATCCAAGTTCAACTATACCAGTCATAGGCAAAGTACGGCCCGCGGGCCAAGTATGGCCCTTCGGGGTAGTCAATCTAGCCCGCGACATGGTACCGAATAACGCCTAAAATTATACCTAGAATTCACTACTGCGAATCAGCTCATCCCAGTTTCTACCAGATTATGAACAATTTTTAGAAGCTCAGTCACGGTTTCACCTGTCACATAAGCCATACTCTTCTATAGAATAATTAATTTTTGTAACTTTTTTTCTAATAATATATATAAGTATAATCTATATAAATATAAGTTGTGTGTGATGCAAAAATCAAAAATAAAGTTTATCACTTATAAAAATCTGTTTTTTTCATATTTTTTTGGCCCGCCTAGATAATTTTTTGTTTTATCTGGCCCTCCCCTTAAAAAGTTTGCCCATCACTGAACTATACATACTATCGCTATCGACAGTTGGATCTCATGTGTTACATGCAACTAGTTCTTACATTGAAATCAAATAAGAATGATATGGTATGACTATAATATATTTCATATTAAAACGGGAGTATTTAGAATCAAAATAATTTATAATTATAATTAAATTTCTCAAAAAATGATTTTTTTTTTTTTTTAATAAAAATGAATATTTCCTTGTTAAACAAGTACATATACATCTTCCTACGTTCCCTAAATTGTGCTATAGGTGAACGACATCGGTCGAGGCAGGATTCGAACTCGCGACCACTGGATTACTAACCCAGCGCGCTAACCGCTCTGCCACCGACCCATATAAAACACCGACACCGACCCATGATGTTTAATTTCTCTGCCTTTCCCATTTGAAAAAATATCTTTCTTCTACTTCCTGGCCTCTTCCCAACTTATCGTCGATGAAGACTGTTGGGGTCAGCTCTCATCGTCCTCAAGCTGTACACTCTTCGGTTCTGGGCCGCCTCCAATGTCAATTCTTGTTTCATCAATTGTGAACTCCTTTGCGCCATCCATGTATTTTTTGGTCTTCCCCTATTCGTTGATCGGGGGATGTCTACGGCCATAGCCTGGTTCACAATGTGATCCTCGGGTCTTCTTAATATGTGACCATACCATCTCAATTGTCTTTCTTCTAATTTGTTGTTAATGCCTGTCACTCCTAAGCTTCCGCGAATGTACGAACTTTTTATTTTGTCTTTTAGAGACAACCCCGCTGACCATCTTAGCATACGCATCTCGGTGGTTTCCATTTGCCTATGGAAGGTGTTGTACATCGTCCAACATTAGGAGCCATACAGTAGCGCAGGTCTGACAATTTATTGTCTGATATATTTTTCCTTTTAGTTTAAAATTCATTTGAAAAAATATGTAAGAATTTCCATACATACATACATACACATACATACCATCACGCTATGTCCCTTGCGGGGTAGGCAGAGAGAACCGAACGCCACATTTTTCTATCCTGGCACGCATCTCTCGCCTCGTCCACATTCATGCATCGTCTCATACATGTTCGTCTATTGCTCACACTTCTAAGATTTCTAACATTAAGAATTTCCCATTTGAAAAAATATGTAAGATTTAAATTGTAGGTAAGATTGTTATTAAAAAATAAAACATTTTTGAAATAAATATTACTTGGCTGATATATTTTATGTATATCATACATGAAGTCAGAAAATTTACATTGGACGCTCAAATAATTTTGTTTAGGAACACATTTTTATCTATGGTTACATTGACATTGCCATTAACAAAAAATAAATGTCGAGTTCTTATTTTTGTTGTAGTTTGGTAATTAGCCATAAAAGTACATCATACTATGTAAAAAAGATTTTAAATTTAGTACAGATTGTGCCAATGAACGAATGAACGTTTTCTACTTTTTTACATTGCGCTCTAAATTGTACAACATGACAGTAGAAGATCGATGACTGCAATAGTTTACGATTTGTCGTTTGTCCAAAATGGCATCACTGAATTGATGCTCAATGCTCACATTCCATTCCTCGATTGATTTTTTAATTCAAAACAATTTAAATTATAAGCGATGGCGGAGGTGTGGTCGAAGTGAACATGTTTGTGTTTTGAAGTGCCAACGAATATGTACATTGTAGAAAATAGGATAGTTTAGTAAATTTTTATATTTTGTGTTAAAGTGTGATTGTTTATTGTGTTGATTTCGATCGGAGGCGACATCGCTAGGTTATGCATGGATGATTTGATGCGGGTGGATCAATTTCATATGCGGGCAAGATGAGTAGCTGGGCGAGAAGGATGCACCGGAGGGCTGCCACGCTGAGTAACGTCGTCACATCATGCGGCCACCCGAGCACCCTCCCTTATCCCAGGCGACTGGAGAAAGTAAAATTCGGAGTGCCACTTCATGAAGTCTGCAAAAACGATATTCCTGGGCCGTTGCTCGTAAGTTTACAATTCCAAAACAATGTTGGTAATTCAATAATCATGTTAAATGATCCATTGCACATTAACATGCAATGCAATCTTGTAAAACCATTGTTCCTTATTGTAGGAAAATGTTGTTTTCATGATCTGTCAGTGTAACAATGATGTTTTGTTTCAATGAGTTTTTGAATCATTAATTTGTTTGTGTTTTCTTTATGTGTTTATAGATTAAAATCATTGCATGCAAAGAGACAGGAAATAAATATTAGGTTCTAATAATATAAATACTTACTGACAATAATCTTATGAGATGATTGATATTAGGAGCCTAGTCATGAGCCATGATCTAAGAATTTTGTAGTGAATGTAGAAGTAGCACTGGATAGTTGGAAGAAATTGTCATTTGGCAATAAACTCACCACTTGCGCAGGGTGTAAGGAAGTGTTTATTATTATTAACGTACAGGCTTATTTGTGTATATTAATAATAATAAAACTTCCTTGCACTTTGCGCAAGAGAATTAAAGCTTTGGATTTTTCATTTGCATACTGTAGTAATAATTGGTTTTAATGCAAAAAACTCAGGTCACAAGGCCAACTCCTTACAACCCCTATTTATAAGAATCGTCTTCTGCTCACGCATATTCATATTTTTCTTAGTGCTTTCTGATCAGTTAGTAGCTAGTGATCTAAAAACTATATTCATTTTATGCTGGTAAAATGCTCCAATTTTCCCATGGTTTTTTTTGTAGTGAAATATACATGTTGATGGCAAGTTTTTTTATATTTTTTTTTTAACCACATGGTAACGGGCAGTTGTAAAATTTGTAAAACCAGGACAAGCAGTCAGACCTACAACAAAAAAATTAGGAAGTCATATGACTGGAATATTCTGATGGACATGAGAGCAGAGATATATACCCTTCCAAAGGAGATCTGCATCTCATCTCTTAAGCCTGACTTGACAATATACTCCCTTTCATTGAAGTATATTTAGATGGGTCGGTGGCAAAGCGGTTAGCGCGCTGGACTAGTAATCCAGTGGTCGCGAGTTCGAATCCTGCCTCGACCGATTTCGTTCACCTATAGCACAAGCATTTATTTGCTTATTTTAGGGAACGTAGGAAGATGTATATGTACTTGCTTAACAAGGACATATTCATTTTTCTTTTAAAAAAATAAAAATAATAAAAAAATATTGTCATGTCAGGCCTAAGTGACTGTTCCATGGGACACAAATATTCCAAAAGACCACCAATACAAGCTAAACAAGTACAAGGAACTGGTAGATAAATCAGTTCAAAATGGCTTTAGTACAAATATATATGCTGTAGAGGTGGGAGTGAGAGACCTGCCTGCAAACTCTTTATATTCCTACTTTAAGGGCCTAGGTCTCCCTAGGGGTAAAATAAAAGAACTGGATAGTGTGTCAAAAGCAGCACTGTCCGTGTCCTATTAGATTTGGTTGCGCAGGGGAGTAGTGTCAAGCGGAGGTCGGTGGGTGAGTGGTGAACATGACTCAAGTCATAGAGGAGCCCCTTCCAGCTGGTACTCTGGTCGCCTGTGCCTTGATTCGTGAATCCAGTGAAACCACGATTGTCTTTAAATCTCTTTTGTATCGTAATATAAATTTGGCTATAAAAAATAAGACCGATAACGTTCTAATGCATTTTTACCATCGCAGTCTTAATAAATAGGATATGACAAAACTTTGACAATAGATATAACCATCGGTCATCAAAAAAATAATACAGTGAAGTGTTACTTATATGGGATTATTGAACCACATCTAAATATTTTGTGCTTGAGTATAGAGGCGAGAGCAAGTAGTAATTGTTATAATACTAGTTGCATGTAACACATGAGATCCAACTGTCGATAACGATAGTATGTATAGTTGAAGAATAAGTACCAAACTATAAACCCATAAATCCAAATTATTGAATAGGTATTATTAAGATATTTTGTTTTATATACAACACATGTAGGTATGTATGTCAAGATAGGACAGTATGGAGGTCAGTCCTTTTTTCCTACCCAGAATATGAAAACAGCATGATGGTATTTATGTATGTTTGGAGATTAAGTATCAAACTATTAAGTCTTTTTAGATATTGTGTAAACGCGACTGTCATACAAATTGTATGAAGCGATGTCGTCACTAAATTGTTAAAAAAAATTAGATATTAATATTTTTTAAAGAAAATTAAATTATCTAGTTGGGGTGTTTCGGCTTTTTTCGATATTTTTAAAAACTTTGGAAATATAGGCAGTTAAACACATAAATTTATCATAAGTTTAAGTTGATAACCCCTGACTGAAACAAAAATTAAAAATTCCGAGTATAAAAGTTTTGTAGGCCTATTACTGTTTATATATTCTGAAAATTTCGGCTCTGTAAATTGAGCGGATCAAAAGTTAATAGGGGTACACACACACACACACACAGACACACGAAATGTTCTACTCCGAATTCTGAGTAAATCCGTATATGGAACATATATGCTGCGAAGCCTCTAAGTTGGTGTTTTTTGACTTCAAAGTTGGAAAAGCCGTGAAAAATGTAGACCGTGCATACAAATCTCGCGTATCCTGGCTTGAAACTTTGTCGATATGTTAAGAGAAAAAAGTTCTCTTGAACAAATCGGCAGTTGGATAACCTAAACTAATTTGAAAATTTGAATATATTCATATAATCTCCTCTTTAGAATCAAATCTTGGTGGGATATTATAATTTAAATGACTAATCTCTCTTCTACTGCAGTCAGTATATGATTTATCTTTTTAACGAGAGTCATCTGGTATTAATCTCTATTTAAAATGAAGTGTTGAGGTGGTTAATTGGTTTATCTGACCCGGGCCTTTAGTGATTCATAATTTAAGTCCCAGTGCAGTGGAAGTTTATGAGTTAATTGTCTCCGACCACACACATGTTTGTCTGGCTGTCTATCCCGGCTGAATGTGACGTCTCACTTTCAATAGACATGTGTATCATGATTCATCGATGTATGAAACTTTTCCCTAAAACTAATTAATCTCTCAGTGAATAACGGATAGTTTTTACTCAAACTGTTTGCGTTAAATCTATCCTTGACTCATTTGTTAAGAATCTGTATCTGCTAGTGTATTATTGACTCAATCAATATTGAATATTGCGCTGTAAGCTTCACTTCTGCAAATTTACCATATATTGCTAACCTGTACCACCATAGTCTTGATGTCTTTGAAGTATTATGAAATAGGTCAGTCTTTCTCAAAGTGGGCGATAACGCCCCCTTGTGGGCGTTGGAGACCTAGAGGGGGGCGTTAAGGAGCCCAGAAAAAATATAGTTTCTTTTAATTTGATTAAAATATTATAAAGTTGCGTTTTAATTGCTCTTACTAGTAAAAATTTCTAGTTTACAATGTAAGTTTAAACACCAAAACCGACTAATATAGCACACTATAACTAAATTAATTAAAGTAATTAAATTGTGGTTTCTATGTGGGGGCGCTGAAAAATTATTGATTTTCAAAGGGGGCGGTAAAAGAAATATGTTTGGTAATCTCTGAAATAGGTAGTGTCACTAAAAAATATATATGTAGGACCAAACAAATTTTATTTATTTATTTATTTATTTAATATATCTTTACATTTACATGTCACAATGATAATATATAATAATCGACCTCACTAGGGCTGGCCTGTATTGAGGTCGATAATTTTACATAAATAGTAAAGACAGTTAAAAATAGTATATAACATAACATAAAAGTATAGAAAAAATATAAAACCATAAGAAAATGAAACATAAATTAATAAAATAAAAAAAAAAAAAAAAAAAACAATATACACAATGAATCCAGAGCCATAATATATACTAAGCTACAATTAAGTACAGTTGGGTACCTGTGACGATAACTGCAACAATAATTATATACATCATAACTCTAGACTCACTATATACTACATTTACAAGTATTTATACAAAGTATTAGTGTGACCATACATTCTGAATAAATTAGTGGGTAAATTATTTGATAATATGAACACTGTTGAATATATTAAGCATATTTACACAATTTGAGATAATATAGGATTTTACCTGTTTTTTGAAAATTATAATTGTTTTTATTGATTTAATTGAAATTGGAAGATCATTAAATATGATAGGTGCTACGTAAAAATAATTTCTCTGACCAAATAATGTATTCATTCTGTCTGGCCGGAAATTGAAAGAGACACTGCCTCTAGTCAATCTATTTTGTTGTGATCTCGCAGCTGTATCTTTATTTAGGAAAAACTTGCACAACGCTTGCATGATAAACAGTTGTCTAGGGCTGAATATACCTGTCTCTTTATACAGTTTTTCAGTGGGATAGCGTAAATTCTTTTTATACATAATTTTCAAAAAAGTTTTTTGGACTATACAAAGTGGAGCAAGAGCAGTTTTTGAACACGCTCCCCAACAGCATATGTTATAAGAAATTATTGATTGAATTAAGGAATAATACACAGATTGAAGCTCATTAATACCAATTATTGTTTTATTCATTCAAATTTATAATTTTATTCTAATAAATAAAAATGATTTAATAATCAATTTGAATGGACGTTGACTTTATTTAATTTTAATATACATAATTAAAAGGTACAGTTTACCAAACAATTTTCAATCTTCCTGTACATATAATTAGTACACTGGCGGGCTTATTGCCTAATGGCAATTTCTTCCAACCAACCAGAGTAAACGTTAAATATACAAAACAGTGTGTACTGTGGCGATAAGTTAATCACATCATACTTATTGTTATCTCCAATATTTCCAAATTTGATTTATATGATAATTTTTATGTTGCTTGTTTTGTTTATATAGTACAATATGTATGATACAAGTCTTACAGCAATATAATAGAAGAATTTACACATTATCTTTATTGTTCAGTGAAAAAATTGCCAAGATAATCTTAGACAAACGTCACTATTCATTATCATAACAAGATTATGTTATATGTATTTTTGACAATACATATCAGTGGCTGAGCGATTAAACACTACATTCACAGTCAAACCGTACTAGGTTCATATAAAGACTCGATCAAACCTTTTACATTATACATAAAAAAAGTACGCTAAGATCAATGACCCAATCCAATATAAAACTAGTAGAAACCAATCTCACAAATAAGCCAAAATACCTATATCGATCTTTTGGCGTTTCTGGACCAAAGTCATGGAACAATCTTCCAATGGATATAAGATGTGCCGAAAATATCAATGAATTCAAGAAGAAATTAAAAACTCATCTTTTCCGCAAGTCGTATCCAGATTGTTCTTCATCCGTTCAATAATATTATGTGTACTAAATATTATGCCAGTTTACTTTGAATCGACTATTTTTTAAAATTAATTTCATCTGGATTATGTAACAAGATTAATTTGTGATTTCTAGGTATTTTTTTAAGTTTTATATTTCACCATTTTCATTGTGTTAGCTATAGGACTAATTTTAACTTATTGTATTTTTTTTAAGTTTTATGTTTCACCATTTTCAATGTGTTAGCTATAGGACTAATTTTAAATTATTTTTTTGCAAACTGAAAGCGCCCTTGAGGTGACCACGGTTGTCACTAAACGGCGCTTTATAAATTGTCCTTATTATTATTATTATACACATCTTGCTGTTATCCTTAATGGGGGGCAGGCAGATACAACCAAATGCCAGAAGTTCATTGCTTCTTGTGCATCATACTTGTGTTATTTTGACTTCTAATATTCCCTTAGATTACCTTAGGTTACCTATCAATTTGTATGTCTTTAATGTATTGTTTCTTATATGACTAAAAGGTACCTACCTACTATGTAATATATTCATTTCTTACAACCGTCCGATTCCGAAGATATGAGATTTCTCACAAATGAGAACCTGATACTTTGCTCATTAGTCAGATATCTTTTAAATGACATATAAAACATCCATTTTGCCTTACAAATTATAACGAAAAAACCACTATGCAACTATTCCAGAATTTCAAGTGCAGTCTTTTAAAAATGTGCTACTACAAATACATAAAGTTCACTGTATTTGTAGTAAAGTACTTACAATTTTCATTAACACTTCCCGCTGTCAAAAGAAAAATGAGGAATCATTTCTGCTTATCATATCCTTGTACCCTCCTCTCCTGTTTTTTTTTATTGTAGTTTTATATTTCAATATATATTTTATTCATATAAATTGGTACTTGTTATAAACACAATTAACCTCACTAAATGAATCTAGTTGGTTGGAAGATATTGCCGTATGGCAATAAGCCCGCTATTGTGCACATGTGTAAAAATTTTTTAAAATAAATAAAAATAAAGATATAGGAAAGTCACACCATGCATTTGTACGTGTGGAGAGTAATAGACAGAATATAGTTGGTCAATTGTGCGTAGTGTCCGACCGAAGCTTTGGCTTCGGCCACCTTCGGCCAAAAATAACACCTTCGGCTTCGGCCAAAAATAACCCGAATTTTCGGCCGAAGCCGAAGCTTTTTGTCAGCCGCTAAAAACAGTTAAAACTTGTAAAAACAATCATACCAACTGAGTCACGAAAGCCGATTATTCATTATTTTAATCGAATTTTTTTAGTAAAATCTAACGACCCAGGACCCTTGGCTCAGTAATTAGATATCTAACCAACTAAGTCACGAAAGCAGATTATTTATTATTTTAATCGATTTTTTTTAGTAAAATCAAACCTTCGGCTTCGGCCGAAGGTTACAGCTAAGGCCGAACAATCGACTTTGGCCAAAATCTGACCTTCGGTCGGACACTAATTGTGCAACCCGTTAACTCATACAAGTTTCGCATAACGCTACTACACTTACAATGGGATAGTGTGGTTCAATCAACTTGAAACAAATTTGAGACTGATAACTGATTTAAATAACTTCAAAAGAAAAATAAAATAGACAATTCAAATATTGACTTCATTAATAATTCTGTAGACATTATTTTCAATTCTTTTGTTTGTGTGCTTGCACTCTTGCAAAGGGTAATACTTTTATATTTTTATTGTGTATTTTTTTGTATCTTTTGATTATAATATGCATGTCGAATAAGTATTCAAATTTTGTATAGAAAATATTCAGCATTTTCATGAAATGAGTTTGTTAAATTATTTATTTAAATATTTTATTTTGAAAAGTTGATAACTCTTCAATGCCATTTTATGAAAGTGATGTGCCTTTTTACCAATTTTAAAATAAAAATTTCAAAGTTTGGGGTCACTGAAATATTATAAGGTTAAAAAAAATGAGAAGCACTATTCAGATATCCTTCAAAATCTAATGGGGTCTAAGTGAGTATTAGATATAACTAGTTGCATGTAACACATGAGATCCAACTGTCGATAGCGATAGTACGTATAGTTGAAGAATAAGTACCAAACTATAAACCCATAAATACAAATTATTTAATATTTTAAGATATTTGATTTTCTATACAACACATGTACCTAGGTATGTATGTCAAGATAGGACAGTATGGAGGTCAGTCCTTTTTCTACCCAGAATATGAAAACAGCATGACGGTATGTATGTTTGGAGATTTAAGTATCAAACTATTAAGTCTTCTTACATATTGTGTATAGGCGACTGCTATACAAATTGAATGAAGCGATTTCGTCACTAAATTCAATTTTTATAAAAATTGTTAAAAAAAGTTTGAAATTTACTTGTACAATATTTATATTTTTTGTAGTTGATAACCCCTGACTGAAACAAAAATTCACAATTCTGAGTATAAAAGTTTTGTAGGCCTATAACTGTTTATATATTCTGAAAATTTGGGCTCTGTAAATTGAGCGGATCAAAAGTTATAAGGGGGGGGGGGGACACCACACAGACACACACACACACACAAAACTCACATAAAATGTTCTACTCCGAATTCTGAGTAAATCCATGTATATGCTACATATATGCTGCGAGGCCTCTAATTGGTTTTATTAGCATGCAAAAAGTCCACTACGCCATACAAAATTTTCCTTTGTACACGCATCTTGGCTTAATAATGTCGATTCATTAAGAGAATTGAATTCTCATGAACGAATCGACAGTTGGATAAGTTATTGCTAAGAATTTATAAAAATTACATGGGTGCGCAGAAGAATTATTTCAGTTCTGTGTTTGGTTTGATCGTGTTTCTAGATATTTGGTGATACATACAGACATATCACGCCATGTCCCTCATGGGGGTAGGCAGAGAGAACCGAACGCCACATTTTTCTATCTTGACACACATTCATCGCCTCATCAACATTTCTACATCATCTTATACATGTTCATCTGTTGTTCACACTTCTTACATTTCCATCTTTCAGAATATCGTTTATATGGTCGTGTCATCTTTTTCTCGGGCGCCCCCGACCTCTTATTTCGCTTCTGTCAGCTTTGTATATTTTCTTCCTTGTATCTTCATTTCGAACTCTGTCATACATCGTTCTGTTACAAATTCTATTTGGTGATAACTATATTATATACTTAGGTACTTTGAAAAGCTCAAGACAAATAAAAATATAACCATTTACAGGTTTTGATATTGAAGTTAAACAAGGAGGCTCCACTGAGAAGGGATGTATTCCGTGCACCCGGTCATCAGGGGGCCATGAAGAAATTGATTCACTTTCTGCAGACGGGCCGCCTGGTCAACGTGGACAACTATTCAGTCTACACCATTGCCAGTGTGCTCAAGAAGTTTCTCAGGTTTGTCGTTGTTTATTTACTGTCAAAAGTATTCGGTTGTAATTTTTATGTATCCAAACGTTATATATTTATTTATATAATTTAAAAAATATCAAGTTTACACATTATGTCCTATTCTGATTTGTCTAAATTTATCCGTCTGAATGTTAGTATATGGGAAATGTAAAAAAGTTGACTGCATTTATACGGGACTCATTACGTCACAGCACGTATAAATTCCTTTTATCCACGGTCGCCCGTTGGTTACAGACGTTTTCGTACTCTGAAACGAATCAGAATAGGACATAGTATGAATTATAGAAAAACAACAAAAAATAATAAAATATTTCAATTTACACAAAAATACAAAGGAACTTTTCCTTTATGTATTTCAACACCTAGGCGACGAAAAGCGGCAAGACCAGATGCTTCCTTCACACATTCTGACAAATTCTCTTCTTCTTGTCGGGTAGATGTGATCTTTGAAATTATACAGAACATTTTTTGCAAATATTGCGGTAATAGTCCATTATTTAATTTATATTTGAAAATTAACACATTTAAAATTATTTGTTGTTTTATTGACAGCAAATTTAACTGCTCAAGCATATATTTAATTAGGGTAAATAGTTGTAATTGTAAGTCTTTGCTGTATCTACAACTTAATGTAGGAGATGTTATTTTCGTGTCCGGTCATAAATCTTACAAATAATATTGATTTAAACAATGTAGATGTTTAATATGTTTTATTAGTGATTTTGTACCAACATCGCAGTACCGTTGTTGTATATAAATAAAAATAATTTTTATAAACGGCTCGTTGGGTAATGTTAATCACCTTAACCTGTATTACAATTTGTGTCTATCTAACAATCATTTCTGATGGATGCACGCTTCACTGAAAACATAATTAGGACTACAATTTTGAAGTTTGTTGATCTCTGTGACCGGAACATTGACCAACATCATATGGACATAAGGTACATTGGCGGCGCCAGATACGTCAAAGTTTGTCATATCATTGTTATGAAACTTCAAATAATTCACCTTTTTATTTATTTTGTTTTACTGTTTGGATTATGATCATAAATTAAATTATTAAGAGTATATAATACCTACAGATATAGACAACCATAAAGAATTTTCCTTCCTTATAAGTTATAAGCATAGATTTTCATATAATATACTAGAGTTTGCCGACCGCCGTGGCACAGTTGGTAAGCTGTTCAGTTTCTGTGCGGGTGTCCTGGGTTTGATTCCCAGCAGAGGAGAAATTAATTTAAATTCATTTCTCATGCTAATGTTGCTTCTCTGGGCTGGAAACACTGGTTAGTTGGAAGAAATTGCCACACGGCAATAAACTCGCCACTTGCGCAAGGAAGCGTTCATTTTTATTATTATTAATTTATAGGTTTATTTTATTATAAGACAGAAAGTATATTTATTTATATAAATATACATACATACCATCACGCCATGTCTCTCCCGGGGTAGGCAGATAGAACTTAATGTCACATTTTTCTATCTTGGCACACATTCATCGCCTCGTCGATATTTATACATTGTCTTATACATGTTCGTCTGCTGTTCACGTTTCGTATATTTCCACTTTTCAGAATATCGTTTACATGATCGTGCCATTAAGTGAATTAAAGCAGATTAAGTGAATTGTGTATGAACTGAGCCTAAATTTAAGTTATTTATTATAAGAATCTGACCATTTGAACTGTGCCGGAATTTAAGTGATTTTCATATGTGTATATTTGTTGAGATATAGTAGGTATAGTGTGATAATTTTTTATTAAGTAATGTTTCTATATATTGTACTTTACATACATAGCTTCTATACTTCTATCTAGATGTAAGCTGTGTAGTGTAGGATAAACGGGACTTGCATAGTGTTTAAGTAGGTATTTATATTAAGTGTTTGTAACTAGGATAGATATGTGTAATCGTAGATGATGAATGTGTGGGAAAGTGTGATGTATGCATAAGTGAAGGAAGGAAAACCTCCTGGACTCCGTTAGGAGACCATCGATGCAGCCCGCCACTCGTCATGGTATGGTCCGGGGGGTAGGCGAAAAGAGGAGAACCGAGTGCAGAGTGGGAGTGTGGAATATCAGAGGAGGGATGGATAGAAAGATGAACGAACTGTGCGACATAATGAAAGGTAAAGAAATAGATGTTATGTGTGTAAGTGAGACAAAAAAGAAAGGAAGTGGGATGAACGTTAGGAATGATGGTATGATAGAGCTGTGGTCGGGAGTGAAGAGTGACGAGTTTGCATGCAAAGGGGTCGGTGTGATTCTAGCGGAACGAATGGGGAAATGTATGAAAGAGTACAAGCTTGCAAGGCCTAGACTGATGTGGGTAAGGATGAAGATCGGAATAACAAGCGTATTTATAATAGTAGGATATGCACCTGGGAACTCCGACAGTGGAAGTGAAAAGGATGATTTTTGGAACAGTGTGATCGAAATAATGAACGAGAGGAAGGATAATGAAAGAGTGATTCTGGCTGGAGATCTAAAT
This sequence comes from Molanna angustata, assembly GCA_963576475.1. Lineage (NCBI taxonomy): Eukaryota > Metazoa > Arthropoda > Insecta > Trichoptera > Molannidae > Molanna > Molanna angustata. Next base: position 6,008,341 of record OY754981.1, read on the forward strand.
GGATGGGTGGGTGTCCGTAGGAAAGATTTCGAGTCTGTCCTCGGCCCCCACGGCGATATTAGAGTGAATGACAATGGAAAGAGGCTACTAGAAGTGTGCACGGAAGGGAATTTATTTGTGGCGAACTCAGTATTCAGCCACAAAAGAGTGCACCAGTATACATGGGAAAGAGGGAATGAAAGGTCGATTATTGATTATGTATGTGTTGACGCCGCACTAAGGAAAGCGACAGTGGACACTAGAGTGTATAGGGGCGCGGAGCTGGAGACTGATCACTACTTGGTGATATCAAGAATTGATCTGTTCACCGGCTGGCGCTCTAAAACCCACCGAAGTGAACCACCGAAGCGAACCAAAGTTGAAAGGCTGCAAGATGAGAGTGTAAGAAATGAATATGGAAAAAAAACTGGAAACAAACTTCTTAGAGCAACACATAGTAGAAAAAATATGGAAGACGCATGGACGACCCTGAAAGAGACCGTGTGCAAGACAGCGAAGAATGTCTGTGGTGTTGCTAAAAGAGGTGGAAAGAAAGGCGACGCATGGTGGAATGAGAAAGTTAAGTTAGCTGTGGGTGAAAAGAAAAAAGCATGGATGGAATTAATAGCTGCGAAAGGATCGGATAGTGAAGAGAGAGCAAAAGAGAAGTATAAAGTGTGCAAGAAAATAGTAAAAGACACCGTAAAAAGAGAAAAAGATCGTGTGAAAGAGAAAGAAAGCCTGAAAATAGCCAACGACTTTCCTGGAAACATGAAAATGTTCTGGAAAGGCGTAGCGAAAAGGAAAAATGGAACTGTGAAAGCATTGCAAGGAATTAATGATAAAGACGGAAAAATAATTATGGATGAAGAGGGCGTGAAAGAACGATGGAAAGAATATTTCATGGAGCTATACGATAGCGGTATAAGCGGGGGCGTGACTCAGAGAGCATGGCAAGTAAGTGAAGACGAAAAAGATGAAATTACGCGAGAGGAGGTGCTTGAAGCAGTAAAACACGCGAAAGCGGGAAAAGCTGCCGGATATGATAGTATATCAGCTGAACTTATAAAATATGGCGGCGAGCAGACGTTGGAGTGGTGCCACTCTCTTTTCAACTTGTGTTGGGAAGCAGGACGCACTCCTGCGGACTGGAGAAATGCATTCGTGGTACCTTTGTATAAAGGTAAAGGATCGAAACTCGACTGCAAAAACTATAGAGCCATAAGTTTGTTAAGCTCAGTTGGTAAAATGTACGCAAGGATCCTGGATCAAAGAGTACGAAAGGTTACTGAATGCAAGATATGGGATGTCCAAGGAGCGTTTGTGGGCGGCAGAGGATGTATAGACCAAATTTTTTCTCTACGAATGGTCACAGAGAAGGTTCTGGATAAAAACCAGAAACTGTTCTGTGCCTTTATAGACCTAGAAAAGGCCTATGATAAAGTTGTTAGAGAGAAACTATGGGATATACTATCAGCGTATGGAGTGAAGAGTAAGCTGATACGCGCAATCGCGTCATTATATGAGAACAGCGAAGCATGTGTTCGTGTCAACGACACAGTAACATCGTGGTTCTCGATAAATAATGGCGTTAGACAGGGATGCGTGCTGTCTCCATGGCTCTTCAACCTGTACATTGACTTCTGTATAAGAGCCCTTAAGGATGAAAGCAAGGGTCTGAAACTGAGTAATGTAATAGTGCGTGATTTGATGTATGCAGATGACAAAGTACTGTTAGCTGAAAGTATGGAAGAGTTACAATATCTTGTAAGCATGGTATATGAAGGATGCATAGAGAACGGTCTGAGAATGAATGCCAGCAAATCAAAGGTAATGGTCTTTGAAAAGAGTGAAAGCAGAACAGCGTGTAAAATAAGAGTAGAGAATGAATGGCTCGAGCAAGTCGACGAGTATGTATATCTGGGAAGCATGTTTCAACGGAATGGACGACCTGATAAGGATATCGAAAGAAGAGTTATGGCAGGAAACAGAGTGAATGGAGCACTGAGACCAGTTATGAATGATCGCAACATATCAAAGGCTGCCAAAGTTGCCATTCATAACGCTATCTTAGTGCCGACATTGACGTATGCAAGTGAAACCTGGACATGGCAGAAGTCGCACGAAAGCAGAATAAATGCTGTTGAAATGAGATCGCTAAGAAGAATCTGCAATAGAACGATGTATGACAGGGTAAGAAATGAGAACATAAGGAAAGAATGTAAGATGAAGAAAGATATCATTAATAGAATGAAAGTGAACACACTGAGATGGTTTGGCCACATGGGTAGAATGAATGAGGAACGCCTGACGAAGAAAATATACAATGCGGATAGGAATGGATTGAGAGGCCGGGGCCGCCCAAGAAAGGGATGGCACGACCATGTGAACGATATTCTGAAAGACGGAAATGTTAGAAGCATGTACAATAGACGAACATGTATGAGACGATGCATGAATGTTGACGAGGCGATGAATGTGTGCCAGGATAGAAAGATATGGCGTTCGGTTCTCTCTGCCTACCCCGTAAGGGACATGGCGTGATGGTATGTATGTATGTATGTATCGTGCCATACTTTTCTTGGGTGACCCCAACCTCTTATTCCATGTCGGCCTTGTATATTTTCTTCGTCAGGTGATCCTCATTCATTCTTTCCAAGTTGCCAAACCAACTCAATGTTTTAACTTTCATTCTATTAATTACATTTTTCTTCATCTTACATTCATTCCTTGTGTCCTCGTTTCATACCCTGTCATATCTCATTTCAACTGCATTTATTCTGCTTTCGTCTGCATTCTGCCATGTCCAGGTTTAACTTGCATACATCAAGGTTGCCACATCTATTGAAGTTTGTGCTATATCTATTTAAATTTATGGTATATGGTCTATCTATTTAAATTTATTAATAATATTTTAAATGGAAAGATTAACACTTAAGGCGGATTGGCATTATATGACAAATCAGCACTAAGGCAAATCAGATATTCACTTGTTATGTAGAAAATTGTACTTAATGATTGGTTTAATGGTGCCATCATTTTTCTACTAAATTTGTCTCTGTTGGGCGGTGGTGATTCTGTACCACTAGTGACGTGACATCTTGAAAACTCTCTTCTTTAACTCACACTGCCATCGAGTTTCTTCTTGGCAAGTTTACCATCAGGCTTTGTGCTGAGTTTCATATTTCGTAACAGAATATAAATATGTTGTTCATTTAATACATGTTCATGCGGCATGGACAACTTTTTTGTGTCACATTGTGTTGGTTAATAATGATAGTAACAGTTAAAATTATATCATAATCCCATGGTCAACATAATGATTATAATCATGACATTTCCCTGTATGTATTAGGCAATAGTGGATTTTACAATAAATTATATTGCCTCACAATTGTTAAAATAATAATGTTACGCAATAATGATAATTTTGGCATTGTTCAGGTGTTAAATTTGATTTAAAACTAAGGATTGAGATAAGTTTGTTTTAGATATTAAATTGCATAAATGTATTATTGCTGCTGGCTTAAAAAATGTATTTTTAAATTTATTCTTTAAAATAACAAACTATAGATAGATTGATAAAAAAAATCTCATTTCACTTGCATATATTTACTTTTGAGACAGTGATTATTTACTTCAGTCATTGTTCATGACATTTTATTAAATGTTTTCTGTCAATATTTACTTCTAGTCTTCTATCAAGGTCTTCCGAGGTACATATTGACACTGATTTTTTTTTTAAATAATGAATATGTCCTTGAAACAAGTACATATACATCCTCGTACATTCCCTAAACCAAGCAAAAATGGTTGTGCTATAGGTGAATGAAATCAGTCGTGGCAGGATTCGAACTCGCGACTCTGGATTACTAATCCAACGCGCTATCCACTTTGCCACCACCCATCTAATGATATTTTTACAGTTTTCTTTTATCAATTTATTTATTGATTGTAGTATACAAAAATAGAATTAAACAAGTGGGTTGTGGCCAATGCATACTCCTCACTACCATGTCACCCCACAAAGTATTCAAATTTTGTATGGGAATTTTTTAGCATTTTCACGAAATGAATTATTTTTAAAATTGATCGATTTAAATATTTTTTTATGAAAACTTGATTAATTCTTCAATGCCATTTTATGAAAGTGATGTGTCTCAGGGAACTTTTGTCCTCAGGGAAACTATAATAATAATAATAATGAACACTTCCTTGTACCCTGCGCAAGTGGCGATTTTATTGACGTATGGCAATTTCTTCCAACTAACCAGTGTTTCCAGCCCAGAGAAGCAATATTTGCGTGAGAAATGAATTTAAATAAATTTCTCCTCTGCTGGGAATTGAACCTAGGTCGCTCGTACAGAAACCGAACGGCTTACTAACTTTGCCATGGCGGTCGGAACTAATATTTGTTTAGGAACCTAATAGAAATGTAATTCATAAAAATGCATTTAGGCATTGGCAGCCTTTCAAGAAGAAAAAATATGGAGAGTTTACAAGTTAACTTACTATGTAGTGGAGAATTTAGTGTTGGCCACAACCAACTCGTTTATCTTGTTTTCCATCTGTTGGATAACACATATATGAGCTGCCCTGGTATAACTAATAATTTGACTATCTGAGAATCCTTGGATTATATTATTTGAGCAATGAATGTTTTATTAATGCAATTATTAACAAAGGTGATTGTATGTTGACTGATTATCATTTTCCTTGTAAAAAATTATTTCATATTTATGTAATAATAGGTACTTTTTATGCTTTTTGGACATGTGCTCATAAAAATTGGGCTTCAAATGGAAATAATTCTATCTGAATCATTCTTATCTATAAATATTTATTTATTCTTCATAATATATGTACCTTAAAATATTACTATAACTTATCAACAAATATTATGTTTCTGAATTAAAACTAGATGATTATGGAACAATGGCATTGACTATAACGTTATAACCAGAGGGGCAAGTCTGGTCAACAGTCGGAATCAAAACCATTAATGTTTACTCATACCACGGATATAATTATCTTATGGAGTTCTATTAAATATTAAATAAATAAAGAAAGATTTTATCGATAGAATGAAAGTGAACACATTGAGATGGTTTGACTAAATGGGGAGAATGAATGAGGAACGCCTGACGAAGAAAATATATCGACGCTTGAAAGGAAAAATCGACTAAGCGACATGTAGGCAATTTTACAGGAGAGCCATTTAAAGTTAGTGATTTTGAAAAAAAAATCATTGTAAATCACCTATTTATTGTATTCGCATAATTCCAACGAAATTTAAAAACTGTTTAGAACCTTTATCATTTGCAATTGATAGATTTCCGAGTAGTTGGCTAATTAATAAGTTTATGTCGCTTAGTAATTTTTTCATTAAAATTCCAAACAGGAAAAAATTACCAACCAACAAGAAATACTTTATATTAAATAGGAATAAAGTCTTATATAGATATTTTTTTCAGAATTAAAGTGCGGAAAAAATTACCAACCAACATGAAATACTTTATATTAAATAGGAATAATGTCTTATATAGATATTTTTTCAGAATTAAAGTGCGGAAAAAATGACTAAACAACAATAGCACATTCTTATGTTCAGGGTTATGTTGCTTATGCTTCTAGAATAAACTGTATCCAACTGGGAATTTTTAACCAAGATACAAGTTGTAGGTATGTTTCGACCAAAATATTTTTATAATTTTGTTTATAAAAGATAAATAACAAATTTCCAAAGAATCTTAAATCGGACAAAAATAAAAAAAACACCTGTTTTATAAACCAAAAAATTGTTTATTTTTAAATAAAAAATCGACATAAACTATAACAAAGGAAAAAAATACCTGTGTATTATTTATTATATATAGGTACTCGCTATAAAAGACATTATATCAAAAATAAAAATAATTGTAATTGTAAATATTGGTAACGAAGTATAATATCTAGTACCTACTCATTATACCGCTATGTATGTATTTAGTTATAAGCCCTGTAAATAACATACCATACATACAAACACAATTTACAAATAAATGGTCGTTGATTATTCAGGCTTCTTACATTTCCGTCTTTTAAGATATCATTCATGCCATCCATTTCTAGGGCAACCCCTGATAATCACTCCATCTCTAACACCTTTGTATTTTTTGTTTAATATAATATGTATTTAAAACGAATTAATTATAACATGTATTTAAACGACTAATTCACAAAATAATGCAATTTGAATTTGTACATAAGTTAAAAAATATTTTTTCGTGAATGGATAAAACTTATCATTAACATAACGTATATCATATACTTTATAATAGAACAAAGTATGTATAGGTAGATACTTTTTGTATCGGAATTATAACAGGGAAATAGGCAGATAAATTATTATAAAAATAACGACACAATGTCAGGTACCTACATATAAACTTAAAAAAATAGTAAATCGTATTTTTGGAAATAAATTGAGATCACACATTCACATTAAACATGACATTGGACTAAGTACCCAAGTTTATATAAGTATAGGAAAAAATATGTTTTTAAATTCTTATGCAATTAAACAATTAAAACTAATTCAAAACAGTTCAACAATTTTTAAAATTGGAATTACACTGAAGAAAAATATTATTGATAGCAAAATGTCAGTCTTGATACATCTAAGTTCCCAATATCTTTAACACATCTGATTAAATTTAAAATATTTCCTCCTCATAATATCACCTCCTTACTCAGCCTTAATAAATTACAAGTACTTAATGTTCTTACAAAATTTATCAGACAGAATAATGTCAAATTGTGATTTCATTTTCTACTTCCCATTTAAAAACAAAACTTTTTTCACAACTTTTTAAATTTTTAATTTCAGTATTAATTATTAATATTTTTTTTTTTGTTTCCCACATATTTTATAATTTGTTGTTTATTTTATTGTAATTAACAAATGCACGATTTTGTAACAAACTTGACTCTGGCCAATGTTCCTTCATTTGAGGTTACAAGTGCCATTTAAATAAATAAATAATAATGTCAGTCTTGAAATAAATTAAGTCTTATCAGTTTCCACATCTTCGACGTCTGATTCAGGCAATATGTCTTTTAATGTTAAAGAATTTGGAATGGTGGTATACTCATGTTGGAAATGAGCGGGGATAACTTTGTCCTTACAAAGTATAATTAAATCGTCATATTTTGGTTTTGATATTGGTAGAAGAGATCGATAGCATGGCATAAGAGGTAGTTTAGTTTTCGACTGAACTTCGATTTCACTGGACTCTGCAGATTTGTTCATTGTATATTTTACATAAATTTTTGTAGGCTTATTTTTCTTGAATGTAGCAATCCTAATTTTGCTAATTTTTCCCGTCAAATTACCCTTGAAATATTTATCAGCAAAAGAGTCCCATTTATAAAAATCTTCATAACTTGCTTTTTCAACCTCATATGGAAAAGGGTCCTTTCTTGCCGTGGCAAACACAGTGTACCACTGCGACGGTGCATATATGATAGTTTTCTTGAAGTTTGCTTCTATTACTGCATGGACACTATCAACGGGCATGTATGTGTGACCAGTCAGTAAATAATTTACTTGAATTGTTTCAAGATTTTGACATATTTGTAAAGTTGAGTGTATCATCGCTAAAACTATCCGGTTCCGATTTTGGCCTGGGCAGCAGTCACAGTAAAGGAGTAAGTTTTTAATGTCGCCTCTCTCATCTACAGACTTAATGTATTTTTGTAGAATACTGGCGATTTCATTGGCTCCTCTTTTCCCATTGCTTTCGTCCCAATAGAAACAAAATACTTTGCGTGTACCATTCTCGTAAAAACACAAGTTGTATACCGCTAATTTACGCGAATAATATAATAGCATAGATTCGCCATGAGGAATATTTAAGACCTTTTCCAGGTCAAAACTCACACATAGTGTGCTGGAATCACTTTTATGAATATTTTTATGAGCGAAGAAGCGATCATAGCTTTCATTTTTCTCAATCTCATGAGCTGCTTTCTCTGCCATTTTTGCTGTATCGGTGGAATCTAATTGTTCGAAATTGAGGCATTTTAAACATTTATCCTTTTTTGGAACGTGAAACACTATATTGAAGTGTTCGGTGAATATTTTACGAAATATCCTTTCGCTCACAAAATCTACTCCGTTATCCGTCATTTTTTTCCTGTAAATACCATATAAGTTTGAAATATTTTTTAATTCCTGTGGTAGATATACCCGGGAAGAATCATGTCGACAATAGTGTGACGCTACTGCAGGCAAACTTTTGATGAAATTATTAACTAATTCAATTGTAGCTGGTTTTGTTTTGTTTGGTGGTATACATCGTCCACGCAAATCTTCCTTAGCACACCCCCATTCAGAGTTTTTTGCAGTATAGTAGATGGATTTTGATGAAATATTTAATGTGGCAGCCAAAAATTGTAAACATACGATCCTTTTTCCTTCTCCTTCGTTAATGTGGTATTTGAATGATACGTTTCTCTTGTCCGAGCTAGCCCACTTACGTTTTATAGTATGCTTTTGTGTAAAACTTACGAGCCAGTCTCGTCTGCGCTCCACTGAAAGTTTCCAAAAATGATGAAATATCTGTTGCCTTCTGTCATCCAAAATATTTTCTCAATTGTTACCACATTTTTTTCCATGACATGGGTTGGGTTGAATTGATTTAGAATTGACTACTTTGCCATCTTTTCGTGCATATTCCTCTCCAGCAGATCTTTTCTGTTGTCGATCCCTCTTTAAATTCTTTTTCTTTTGTCTCATAGCTGTTTCACTAACAAGTTCTTCTTGAATTTCATTCACCAGTTTTTTCTTCTTTGATTTAGGTGCTCTCTTTTTTAACAAACTCTCATTTATATCATCATCATCATCTGTACATGTATCTGATCCAATCCATTCATCTGAATCTGCATACGCACCATCAAAATAAGTTGAAAAATCTTCATCAGATAAATAGTCAATGTAACGTTTATCAGTCTTACATTTTCGCCTGCGACCTCTTTGACTAACAACTTTTGATCCTCCTGAACGAGTGTGCTTGTCAACTGTTGAATTTGTCAAGTTAGCAATTCGTTGGATTAAGCCTGAAGTTGAGATATTTGGTGTGCTATTTAAATCATCTTCAATGATTTGGTTTAAAATTGGCACATTTAGGAGTTCAGATTCTTCAAAGCCTATATTAACTTCGGATGTAGAAGCAATAGTTTCAATGCGTAACATTGTAGGTGAAAGAGTTTCACCGCGTGTCATTTCAGGTATGCCAGTTTCAAAATATTTATCAGCTGAAGGAAGTAAGTCATTCTTGTCTAGTACTTTAGGTAAACATTCTTCCTCGACGTTAGGTAAACCAGAGGTACTTAGAATGCATAAGTTTAACGTGGTTTTATCCTAAAAAAATCATTAATCATTATTAAGATATCAGCTTATTACAACACTTTTAATAAACTAATAAAATAAAATGCATTATGGGATCAAAGTATTTTTTTTAAAGTTTGTCGTCTATGTCACTCGAGAATAATGTAGCCCTGCGGTGTTTCCCGCAACCATTTAAGTTTTTTTTGCCTATTTTTCCGTGATAATAGACTAACTAAGTTTTATCAAATATAGCTAAGAATCATCCATCCCGTTTCAGTTTCATATAAAAGAACGCTTCGATACCACAGACAGACTCGCAGATACATAGATAAAGGCTTCAAACTTATAACACCCGATATTTTCTATTGGTAGATATCATACACACAATACCTCACTAAATAGTTATTAATAATAAAATTTGTTTATGGGTAATGCAAAAAAATATAAGTTCACATAATGAAGCGTATTTATTGCCCGTAGACAATTTCTACCACTCAACCACACTAGTAAATACACTTTTAGCAGTAAATACTTAAAAACTAACAAACATTTTTAAAAAAATACAAGATGGATACGGTTGGTTGGAAGATATTGCCATATAGCAATAAGACCGCCATTGTGCACTCATTATGTAATGTTTCCAAAGTGATTCGAATAAAATATAATAAAATAAATAAAGTATCCTATCAATATCCTAGGCCGTTCATCGTGATTGAGTAACAAACAAATTTACAAACATGAAAATATTATAATATTAGTAGGATTACGTACTGATTCATTATCAAATGAAAGTTTCTTGGGTACTTGCTTCTTCCGATTCAAATGTTCACTATCCATATTTGTGTCTGCATTATTATTGAATATTTTTGATGGAACGGAATCCTATAAAGAAAAATAAAATAATAATAGTTAATAATGCCAAAGTAGTCAAATAGAAATTGCAACGAATTATTACACGTCAACCTACCAAATTCTCTTCCACTTCTGATATGCCTGCATTCATTAAGGCTAGGTCAATAATCTTTGACAAGCGCCGATTTCTTCGATACATCATTCTAAAACAATAAAATTTAACTATTTAAAAAATGACCTAAAATAATTAAATTAAAATGCAGTTTATTTAATACACGATAAATTAAGATACAAATTTTAAAGAATATGTACTTACCAAAGATCTTAAAAGTATGTAGCTGAAGCGGCGCAACGCAGGACGCACGAGTTCACCAAACGACAGTTTGTCGCACACTGCTTGTGCTTTTTTATTAAAGTCTAACTTAACATCACTCTTAACACTACGCACGGGAGGCACAACTACCAATATAATTAAAAAAAATTCTCGCAAAAGATATCTAAGCGACAATGATATAACAAAAAAAAACAGGTCATATTATCCTAAGCAACATATTTGATATTTTATAGAATCAGGAATAAATTACTAACAGACATGTTTTTAGTATATAAAAACTGCTAAAAATATCTAAACGCCAAACATAAAATATTCAAGGAATGGTAAAAATGCGTAAATAAGAAAAAAACACAATTTTCTGAGGGGTAAAACTAACTAACCTAAATTTTTTTTTTCGTGAGATCGGGATAAGACGAACAAAAGCCAAAAATGTTTTTATCAAAATCATGTAAAATTTACTAAATACAAAAACTGTTATGGAAAAAAATCCTAAACAATTATTTTTTAAAAAGATAAGAAAGTTAGTCGCTTGGTCGCCGAAAACTAGTAAAAATGCTCAAAATGAAATATATCTAAGCGACATCAAAAGTCGTCACAGAAGCATGAGAGTAAGGCCAATCGACGCGGGATTTTTTGGCGAATCCAATAATGTATATAACTCAATATCGCCCAAACTGTCGCTTAGTCGATTTTTCCTTTCAAGCGTCGATATATTGCAGACAGGAATGGAATGAGAGGTCGGGGCTGTTCAAGAAAAGGATGACTCGACCATGTGAATGATATTCTGAAAGTGGGAAATGTAAGAAGCCAGGATAGAAAAATGTGTTTGATTCTCTCTGCTTACCCTACTAGGGACATGTAAATATGTATGAATTAAATAAATAAACATGACTCACATGATTTTGTTATGTTATTGTTCAACAATATGGCTGGCTTTCATTTGTTATTACGATATCAAACTATAAATATTATGTGTTATTGTTAAATGTGAAAATTATTTATGCAACATAATGGCATATATAACAAATTATTCTAACTGGTAACGAAAAAATATGCAACGCTAAAACATTTTGAGCAAAGACGAATATAATTTATTGAATACTGCCGAAATTAACTCGAGTCTACTCCAAAATGGGTATTGCACAAAACCTGTTATAGTCGTGCAGTAAATTTATTTTTTAGTCTTTTTCACAAAATTTGTAAAAATATTGTATTGCCATTTGGCAAATTTCTTCAGGTAACAAATTAAGACAACAAAGTACAGGTATGTACAACAACAAAAATATTAATTAAGAAAACAAGAAATAAACAAGTGGGTTGTGGCCAACGCTATACCCCTCACTACCAATAGTATTAAAATTTTGTATGGAATATTTTCAACATTTTTATAAAATGAGTTATTACAATATTTTTTTATTTAATTATTTTATTACCAAAAATTGATATTTCTTGAATGCCATTTTATGAAAGTGATGTGCCTTTTTACCAATTTGAAAATAAAAATTTCAAATTTTAAGTTTCCTGAGCTTGGGGTCACTTTGAAATATTTGACAGTTAAGAAAATTGAGAAGCACTATTCAGATATCTTTTAAAATCTAATGAGGTCTAAGCGAGTATTAGATATACATATTTTCAAAATTTGAAAAGAATCAGTCTACAATCGATAAAGTAAAATAAACACACCGTACATAGCACATAGCACACACACACACACACACACACACACATACATAGATACATTTTGATGAAACTTTCAGAATACAATCTGAACATGATACTAGTTAATAATCTACAATAAAAAAAATACCCTTAAAATTGCGAAATCATAATTCCCCACTGTATCCCCTTGGGTTAGTGAGGAGTAAAAAAGACATAATTTTTTCATACAATACACTATGGGCCGGTATTACAGTCTCAGTTTAAGAGCTAAACTCAAGTTTTACAAAAAATTTGCGTATTACAGTGTCCGTTTAGGCCTAATCTTCCCTCAAATACGTCACTAAAACGACAAATATCAACGTTTCTGGCGGATTAAGTACTTAACGGTGAGTCAACTGTCATTTCTCGACTCGTTGCTAGGTAACGAGTGTAGTTTCATTGTTCTATCACTAGAGGCGTTAGTTGTATCGACGGTGGCGCCACACAACAAAACAAACTGACAGCCATATTGAAATGAACATGGGCATTATTTTGGTGAAAAAAATTAAATTTACCATGTTGGATAGTAAAACAATAGTATTTCAAGTCGTAGCGTCCCGTTTTGTTTAAAATTTGACTGATATTAGCCACAGAAAAAGTAAAATATAATTGAAGATTTAGTAACTGACATGTCATTTTGCACTGTAATACGGAAATGGATTCAATCTTCCCTTAACATTAATCTTGAGTTTAACAAACTCAACGAGTTGAGGGCCAACTGTAATACCGGGCCTATATCATTTTGACAACTTTTTTATTACAATAACATTAAATGTTTTAACAATACAGTGTTTTTCACACTAATATCACTGAATTCTTTCAATTGTTGTTTCAATCTACATATGTCGTTTTAGGTTACATTTTCATTGTCAGACAACAATTGGGTAGTGGGGTAAATAATGCTCTCTTACCTTTTATTGGAAACTTTTGAATGATAATTTTCTTAAATTAACCTCTTTGTGAATGCATATTGTCATAAGATATAACCTCAACTGACATACATACACCACAGATAAAATATAAGTAATCCTACCACAGATAAAATAGAAGTCAACAGATACTATACTTGTCGGAGCATTTTTCACCCGACGAATTTACAGAGCGTTTGTACACTTAACCTTCAATCTGAATGCTACAGAGTGTCTTTAGAGTGTCTGTTTCCGGTCATTCTGAATGGCTTTGAGCATCGCTATTCATCGCATCGAATGTAACAAGAATGGTTGGCAAAACTCACGATGACGACGGCGCCGCGCTCGTCTAATTCAGATTATTTCCGGCTTGCTGAATCTACTTCGAGCGACGAGTGGAATTATTAAAAAAAGTATTTTATTTGATATGTTTTTTTTTTGGTTTTATAGAAAGCTACCAGGGGGAGTGTTTGGTCGGGACGGTGAGATGCAACTATTCAACGCCGTTGAGCTGCCTGAGGAACAGCAAATTGAAGAAATCAGAAGGTAAATTATATTTTATTTGTGTAGTCCTTAAAGTTTATACAATACAGTAGAGCTTCAATAATCTAACGCTACGTCCTACATAGGCGATTCAAAGCGAACGCGATTGCGAAGCGATGCGGTGCGGATACAAGCGAATTCAATGTGATGCGTTGCGACGCAGCGGCTCTGTCCTATGTGTGCGCGAATCGTTCCCTCTGCCGCCAGCTACTGTCATGGATGTACGTATATAAAATACTCAAGAAGTATGTTCGGCAGAGAAGTGAAACTAATATTGTGTACTTAGAGAGGCATATTTATGGGGGATATCACAATTTGTATGAAGAATTACGTGATCTTGAATTAATAAATGAGACTTAATTTACATCTTTCCGGGAAACATATCAAAATTTGACATTCGTGCAAGCAAGAGAATACTTAAAAGTGTGTTTTGAACAACATTCTATTGTAAAATAGCAATAATAAATAAATGTGTTTACTTGTAGTCCCATTTATTTTTACCAAATCCTAAAATTTGCGGTTCGATAATAATAATTCTTTTGTCCCATGATATGGGACGTTCATGGACAGATATTAAAATTTCTGTTTCTGACATGTCAAAAAACAATGGCATCGTTATCAATTCGCGAGAAAATATCAAACCAACTGATCGCGTTCGCTTCGCATCATGCCGCGCTGCATCGAAATCAAATCGCGGTCGATAACGTAGGACACTCCTGTAGTTACCGACTGTTTGATATTTTCGCGCCGCGCCGCGTCGCTTCGCATTCGCTTTGAATCGCCTACGTAGGACGTCGCTTAAGCACCCAAAATTGATCTCTGTTTGGTTGTATAACACATTCAAATTCAGATATTTAATATTTTATTTAAATAATTTCAATATAGTTCTCTGATGAGTGGTATTTAGTGACAGAAAACACTATGACCCGAATGCATAGTCCTAGGTAACCAAATACTTAAGTCCTAACCTCACTGGAGTATTTAGTATTCTTAAGTTAGCAATTGCATTTCGGAGACATCACTAACTAAATACTACGCCAAAATTAAGGTCGATGGCTTAGAATTTCACATTGTTACGTGCGAAGAAAAGAGATAGATAGTTTTCTATGAGTTTATACTGACGTTTAAACATGTAACCAATTTAACGCTGACAGTTCGATGTCATGATTTTTCTGAAATTCTAGCTAATTTTTGGCATCTCATATAGATCGCTGAATACTCTGTGTGAGATTTGATTTCACAAAATTACCAAATACATATTCAACATAGTCGCTAAAATTGTCATCCATCGAAAACATCTCGTATTTTAGTATTAAACCACTTGTAAGGTTCCTCGCGATCAACCTTACTTTTTGGCGTGATGTTATTTTACGCCACCGTGCATGCGCTAAGTATTTAGATATCTCTGCAATGAAATTCTCATACAAAAACTTCGTAGCATCCTCCAGTTAGGAATCCACGTGATCTCCTAACTTAAGTGAGCGACTGTGCATTGAAAATGTGGTCAGTATTTAGAATTAAGTATTAAGGTTGGACTCTGCAATTCGGGTGTATGTCTCTATGATACTGACTACATGGCACTGCAAGTTACTGAGAAACAGCTGTTAGTTATTGGGATTATGGAGGCTCTACTGTGTGTATACCCGATCTGGTTGTATATGTGATAATGTGTTATTGAATATGTGTAATTGCATTCCTTGGTTTAATTCTAAGTAAGGAACAATCAACTTTAGTATTGTTACTACATTTGGTTTGTGTTACATGTTTATGGTTTCTAATTACTGACTGAACATGAACCAACAAAGATATTGGTAAACTTAATATGTACTTGTAATATTGTGTTTGTCTTTTATTGGACGTAGGTACAGGCACCTTTATATGCAAGAAAATAGAATGATTTCACAATTTTTAAGCATATTTTATTTCAAGTTCTCAAAAGGTATCAAGTAGAGTTTTATTTTGATGTTTTTGTAATTTCACATTTTATTTTGATGTTTTTGTAATTTTACATTTTATTTTGATGTTTTTGAAATTTCACATTTTATTTTGATGTTTTTTAAATATTTTGTAATGTTATGTAATACTATGGAATTTTGTGTCTATACATCCAATGATAAATAAAAATAATAGATCAGTTACTAGTCTTATTCAGTAAATAAAAAGTAAGGCTCACTTAATTCTTCCTCTTTAGTTGCACGCAAGATGTCCTAGTGTTCGGATGTATTGTCATAGTCAAAATGCCATCTTGTATGAAGAAAACACGTAAAAATTACACTAGAACTGTGAAGGACCGACCAGATGTATCATTTGATGCTGCATATTTATTTGATAATTAATATATTTATATGGATTTGTCGATAATCAGTTTTATTTTGAATAAACAAGACGGAAACACGCTGCCGATATTTCAAGTCAGAATTTTTATAAAATCTACCTTGTGAAGATGCCGATGTAAAATATACTAATTTAACTGATTGAAATAGAATTTACACTTAGTAAATCATATTTGCTTATCACAGCAGTGAATGCGATGCAGGGATTAATTTTTTTGCACATCTATAACTTAATATAAGTTTGTCTCTCACAGACATATCGTCGCTTGGTCTAACACCACATAAGTCCATATCAGCAACTTTACAGTAGAGTTAAAAACTTTCTAAAATTCTTATATGACATTTGAAAAAATATAAAAAAACAAAGCTGCGTTAGTTTGCATGTTCTTTTTAATTAATATTTTCAAAAGAAAGTATATTTAAATGACATGTAATAAGAATTTTAAATAGTTTTTTTCTTCTACTGTACAGTTGCCGATATTGACTTACGCGGTGTTAGACCTTAAGCGATGATATGGTGTAAGAGATAAATATAATGTGTCTACACTGGAGCAAAAGAGAAAATACATGTGTAGTGTATGTTTAAATATTTATTGTTGTATTATCTCTTTCTCACTAATGTATTCTGTCATTCCTTGCTCTTACTTGATGATGTTGTAGGAATTCCTTAAATTGAACCATTTTCTGTAGAGCGTTTTGTTCTCATATAACGTGTCTATATATATAATGTCATTGTATACAGCCCAAACTACAAGTATAATTGTCTAAATATTGATGTATGTATCAAGTGCATTAATTCAGAGTTAAAAGAAGGTATAAAATATGAACATTACTTTCATCTAAATAACACCAATGTCAATGCATCAGAGAGAATGGAGTAATTTCAGTGATTCTGTGTAACAAATACCATCCTTTGAGAATACATTATGGTTTCCTATTTCAATGTTCGTGTTAATATGATGTTTATTTTCTTAGCTATTTACCTTTTGATAGTACTTAGAATCTCCTGTGTAAATATTTAAAATATCCAAAGAGTTGTCGAGTTGTCATTGTTTGCCACATGTTTTGGAATGTAATTGGTAAACAAATACACATGTCCATATTGTGTTGCTGTTTCCTAAAAATGACTCGCTGTTTATACAATATTGTCGGAGGTACTTCATTATAATTACCACGTCTGCTACACCGAAACTATGAAAGGCATCAAGATACTGTTGTTGGATTGTGATAAGATTTGGATCTGTTCAAATAACTACTATTTTTATAAATAACATTGAAACCTGCATTTAGTTTTACCAATATAACACAATGCATATTTATAAAATAATTCCATTTTTCATGTTTAGGGTGATTAACCGGTTTGCTAGTTAAAATCCCGGTGCATTATTTTCTCAGTAGTTCAATTTTTAGGAGTAGGTTATAGTTATTATATTAAATTGAATTAAGTATCAAAATATATTTTTTGATAAATTTTTAACATATCAATAGAGACGAAGTTGAAATATTATAAGAGAACCAGGAACTTAACGCACCTACAGGGTTTACGACCTGTCATTGGCTTGTTTACGTGATCACTTTATGCACTTGCGCAACAGTCACTAATTATGCCTTCTTATAGAGTTTCCTTATCAATGCAATTTTTGAAAGTTCTATACCTTTTAATTACGAAAAACAGATCGTTTTGAAAATAAGCTGTTTTTACCATTGCCATCTATGAAGTAACGAACAAACTATTTTTTATGATAATGACAGGACATAAACCCTGAAGGTAAATTGAGTTCCTGATTCTCCTATAATATTCCAACTTCATCTCTGTTGAGATGTTAAAAATTGGTCAAAAAATAGGACCGCCGTGGCACAGTTGGTAAGCCGTTCGATTTCTGTGCGGGCATTACCTTTTTTAATGCCATTTATTCTTTGTCCTTATACATGATGTGATAATGTTCTCGCACAGATGTCACCCCTGAACTGCGCCAGAAATATTATTTCATTGCAATATGCAACTTTAAAAATATTTGATTTAAGTAAATATAGTTACGCAGAAGGCGTGTTTAAAACTACTTACTACTTCTAAGTAATTTTTATTTAGTTGGTAACAATACATTATGACATTAAACATAATACTTAGGTATAACAACAAAATAAATTTCAAAATAACACTCATTATTATAACATATATATCGTAAATTTAGATATGAGTCATGGACATATGGCAGAAGACACATGAAAGTAGAATTAACGCGCTTGAAACAAGGTCACTAAGAGGAATGTGTGGTAAGACAATGTATGATAGAATAAGAATATCGTAAGATGAAAATAATTGCCCTGAGGTGGTTTGGCCACATAGAAAGAATGAATGAGGACCGTCTGACAAAAAAGTGTGCAAGTGATTAAAGAGGAACGAAAACTAGAGGATCATTAAAAGGGAATTTTGAAAGATGGAGATGGTAGAAGTAGGAATAATAGAAGAGCGTGTATGAGACGATGCATGGACGTGAATGAAGCGAAAAATTCTTCAGATTCTTCTAAAGCGTAGATCTTGGTAGATACTCGTTATAGTTAGATATTTATATATTTTTATGGACATTTATCTAAGAGCATCCTCTTGATTTTATTTATTGACAATGATTTTTTTTTTCCATTCAGATTGGTTCTATCTCTTCCCGGCCACACCCAGCGCCTCTTGGTGCTATTGTTTGGCACCTTCCGGGTGATGGCCTCCAGCGCTGAGCGAGCTGGTACCGGGATGACTGCTGAGGCTTTGGGCGTCTCCGTGGCTCCGTCCTTCTTCCACTCTTGTGTCTCCGACGGTCGCACGGCAACCATGCAAGATGTGCAGCGGTTCAAGGTATCATTTTCAATGATAGACATTTACATATCAAGTTGAATCTAGGAGGTTGTGTTTAATCTCATTTATTATCAAAAATAATCCATAAGCTAGACTAAGAAAATTCAAAGGGGAAACAAATTTGTTTGATCTTAAGTGCACTTTCCATGGACACTATTTTTAACGGTGCCCAGTTTCCAATGCCTAAAATAGCATCCAAAATACAGGTTACTCCAAACATTGCTTAAAAAAGCATCCAAAATAGGGGTTACTCCGAGCATCGCTTTACAGTACTTTACACAGTTTACACAATTATATGTGCAAATGTTTAATATACCTAATATAAATAAATGTATATCGAAAAATTATATAATAAATGTTTAATATAATATAAATATATATCAAAAGTTTCGATACTTTCCAAATAAACAAAATACATCGCAAGCGAATATCACACGTAAAAGTCAGGCATCCATGTTGACTCGTAACGACAACAGGGAATAATTTTACAGATTTCTATTTTACCAAAAAGGATGAAAATCTCATTGAAAATAGAACATGTTCTATTTTTTTGCTCATCACGTTGAAAATCCCGTTGAAAACCTGAAACCCATTGAAAACAGCGTCCATGTAAAGTAGACTTTACATATTAGCAGTGGATGCGAGGTTGAAATATGAAGCAGACAAAAGATGTCACATAACACTTCTTCTTAATGAACTACACTGGTTGAAATACTCATAGCAAGTAGTTTATAAGGTATGCTTGATGGTGTTTAAGGCTCTGAATGGCTTGACAACATTCAAGAAATGTGTCAAAAGAATGTTCCATTACATTGAGATTGTCTGGATCATAGAATACCAAATCTTTTAAAGAACTGGACAGAGTCAATAAGGCGGCTTACTATGATCGCAGTTTCAGTGTGAATGGGCCTTGGAATAAATTTCCCCCTCACATATGTGGAGTTCAGAACATCGACACTTTTGTTGAATTACTTAAGACTGCTTTATTTCATAGTGCCAACAATTGAGCTATATCGCCCTTGGAGTGATCTTGCATCACTAAACGGCACTTCATAAATTATTATTATTAGAAAGCAGTACATAATATTTATTTTAAAATGTGGATAACGAGGACATTATCAAAACTATTAGTCTCTATCTACATATGTATATAGGTAGTAAACTGATTTGATTTGTAGAAACAGAACATTCCTATCAATGAATATGTTAGTAAAGCCAACAATAATTTAAGTCTTAATGGTCAGATATTATTAGTAAAATAGGCTTTTTCCATATTTTTTTATTGGAAAACCAAAAACTCGATTACAATTTTTGATTTTTATATAAAGTAGGTACTTATAATATGTTAATACATTTATATGAATATAAAGAATATGTGTTGTTTGTATAAAGTATAAATCAATAAACAGGCTTAACCAACCTAGTATAATATTCGCCATGCATCTTGAACAAGCTTCCGGTTGCGCAGAGCGCAAAATGGTGTATTTTTGCTTTGTTGGTTTACGCCCCCCTTCTCGGCTAAAAGTTCAAGTTATTTGGCGACAACTTTAAACCTCACTAGCTTGAGCCTGTTTTGAGGTGATAATATTAAATCTCTTTTGTTTTATGTGTGCTTTAAAAATAATAGAAATGGGAATAAAATTAACATACTGCTGTTGATGGTATAAAAACTATCAAAAAATATCTTTATCTTTATGATAAAGATATATATTGTTTAGAAAATAATAATATTTTAGATGCTCAAGTTTTTACTATCTCAAATAGGTATACATTTTTCATTCAGAATAAATAATCCATAATGATGCTCATGGTTCAAGTTGTGTTTGATAATCCTGTTTTAAACACTTGTGATGATCAAATTTTACACCATTAAATTCTTAGATAAAATGCGTCACATGTGAGCTATTCATTTTCTATGATTTTATTTTTTTCCTAATCTATTATTCACTGATAACACAATGTTAATTGAACTCCACCATTTGAAAACTAATTTATTTATTGTTTTTTATTGCTATGACTTAGTTTCATTAAAACAATCTAAATTCATTTGTCATCTCAAATTTTATTTTTTTATTTTTTTTATTTATTTTATTAATAAAGAATATAATTACAATAATCATGTTATTTTGCCTAATCCCTTAAGGGGATTTTTGGCTGTGATCTTAATTGTAACAATTTTATAATATACACATATATACATATAAACTTCAATTAAAAACTAATATTGTACATGTATTTATATACTACAAAGTCCGGAACAACCCGCGCTCACCCCTTAGATCAACCATCGAGGATTTTTGTGTAATATATATCCTTTGGCTTTCTTTTTGAATTCCTCGATGGATCCACACTGCTTCAAGCTGGCAGGCATGGGGTTCCAGACCTTGGGCAGCAGCACATCTTCGGTCCTACGTCCATAGTCATTGTTGAATTTGTTTATACGTAAAAGTTTGTTGGTCACTGATCTAGTTTGTCTGTCGTGTGTTATTAGTAGTCTGTCTTTAGGTCTCAAAAAATGCTCAACCAGAATGCTATACTCCACTCTCCTCTGAAGAGACAATACTTTAGATCGGTCGAAAAGGCATTTATTTTTCCTTTTTAACTTTTTAGCTATTTTTTTAGTAATAATAATTTTTAGTAGTCTTCTTTGTATCTTTTCAATCTTATTTAGAGTAGTTTTATATGCCAATCCATATGACGATATTCCATATGATATTACTGAATCACAGAGGGCCATATACAGCAATCTGGCCGAGCAGAAGGTTAATCTAGGTCTTATTATGTTGAAAATTGCTGTCATAGTTCTTAGTTTACTGCAAACACAGTCAACGTGTTCTTTGTAGTTTAAGTGTTTGTCAATGATAAGTCCTAAATACCTATATGATGTGACTTCTGTCAATGATGGGCAGTTACAATTATTCTGAGAGTTACTATGCAAACATTGATGATCATGTGATAGAATTTGTAATTTGTGCGTGGTCTTGTTGTTACAGGAATGGATATGCAGAAGTTGTGTTTTGTTTTCACTTATTGCTAACCCTTTATCATGAGCCCATGCGCAAAGTCGAGTGTAACATAACTGCATTTCATGTTCGGCTTCGATAATATTTTTGGAGGATGTAACTATTGCTGTATCATCGGCAAATTGATATATTTTACAATTATTATTTTTAACTATATCAGTCATGTCGTTGACGTAGATAAGGTATAATAATGGTGCGATTATTGACCCCTGTGGTGTTCCGATATCTAAATTAAATGAATCACTTAACCCTTTATTTACCTTTACGATTATTTTCCTGTTTGTCAGATAATTCTTAACCCATCTTAGTAGTGGACCTCTGATACCAGACCTTTCCAGGCACTCGAAAAGTAATTTGTGGTTAATTGTATCGAAAGCCTTCGTAAAGTCTACAAAAACAACAATCACGTGTTTTCCGTTATTTAATTGTGAATTAATAAAATTTGTAAAAAGTTTGAGAAGTGTAGTAGTATTTTTCCCGCTTTGGAAACCATATTGTTGTTCAGATATTATATTATTTTTCGATAGAAACGATTTAATTTGATCAACGATATATTTTTCCATTATTTTGTCAATCGATGGTAATATAGAAATAGGTCTGTAGTTTTTGTAATCTGAATGTGAACCTTTTTTATAAATTGGTCTAATTATAGCAATTTTCAATCCGTTTGGTACAATTCCTTCCTCTACACTTTTATTTATTAGAACAGATATTATTGGAGATAATTTTTCCGAGATTTCTTGTATATCCGCCATTTTTATACCATCCATACCTGCAGATTTCTTTTTACATGTTTTTATAATTTTTCTAATATCATTTACTGTAGCTTTTCTGAAGTAAATTGATTTATCACACACAGAAATGCAATCACTCTGACATAAATTAATTCGACATGGTGTTGTAATTTTATTTATCTCAGATATAAATTATCTCAAATAAGTTAAATATAAATTAGTAAGGACAGAAAATGAAAAAAAGTAATGGTAAAAGTAATCTATCAAAATATTTATGAAATTTATAATAATAAAACGACTAACAGTTGTGTATGTAGTCGACCTTTTGTGACTTTGTTATACATCTATTTCTTGATTCACAGGCCCCGGGTTCAATTCCCGATATCAAATATTCTCCATGTTCCCAATGTGGCAATGTGTGTGAATTTGTTGTTGGGTTAGGTTAGGTTAGGTTTATGAAGCTTTGAAGGAAAATCAAAATAACTAATTCATGAACACTGTCAAAATCTATCTGAAAAATTTACTCAGAACATATATAATTTTGTCATACTTTGTAATCTGGTTAATATTGCCTAATAGCAATAAGATCGCCAATGTGC
Organism: Molanna angustata; assembly: GCA_963576475.1. NCBI lineage: Eukaryota > Metazoa > Arthropoda > Insecta > Trichoptera > Molannidae > Molanna > Molanna angustata. The sequence goes on from OY754981.1 coordinate 6,031,562, forward strand.
ATTATATTTGTTTATATCATGTACAAAAAGATAAAATAAAAATCATTTTTACAGACCAGTCCTAAATAAATTATCTGTTATAGTTATCGTCAAATATCTTGAGCCATTTCACTGAGGAAGGGGGCGATTTGCACATATATAAATGACCCAAATTTGCGCTCTGCGCACCCTTATGCTAGGTTCAAGATGTTTGGCGAAAATTATAAAACTTTCTTTTAAATGGTTTGAGTCTTTGTTAAACATTTTGATTTATCATTTCGTTAATAGATGGTGTACCTAATAAATTATACTCGCGTCAGTACCGCATTAACACAGACGGCAATGAGTTAGTATTAGAATGACATGTGACAGGATATAGGAGGAATATTTTTTGCTAGGATTCTTTCGTAATGGTGTCATTTTTCTTTTAACCCAATTAAGACGAGTAGGAAAAAGTACTTGCATTACCTACGGACGGACAGTATTTCGCAATGCTTACAGATTTTTTTTAATCTCGTTTTAATTGAATATAATAACAAAATGAAAAATAATCTTACTGTGGTTATCTCCATATAAAAAAAGTACATGGTGGCATCAATATGTCAGTAGATAATGAATGTGTGCCGATTGTGTATTGGTAAGGATCAAATTCAAAGGAGAATGTTCGGCGTCATAAATCAAAATGAACTGGCGCAGTATCCCTCTTTCCTACGCACATGCGTATTAGATCATTACAAAGCGTGGGAAAGTGTAAATTTAGCCGGTGATTTTCGATGAATTACAATGGTTAGAGTTCTTCATTTTTTTAATAATTTAACAATTGTTTTGCTGATTCACCGTTATATGTCTTGAAGTAAAATATGTGGGAGTAATATTCATCTAATATTCATCCAATTTTCGTGTCAATCAAGTATGAATTTACTGAGATATGAAAGTTCACAATTGTGTATAGCCATGAGGGCATGTATAGATGACGTTCGGCGTTTAGGCACTCGGCCGGTGGGCATCTATACATGACGCTCGTCTTAAAAAGGTTAATGATATTCCCTTTTGTAATTATATGTTTTTCTTTGTCTGAAAACTCTTAAAAGTTTAACCTTCTATTGTTTTTTTTAATCTCACTCCTTTCTATTTCGCATGTTTTCCTTATTTTCATTTCAATAATTTTATTACTAGCCTGTTTGTTTTGTTTCCTTTGCTAACCAGTTCAGAAAACAGACACAATAGTAGAGTTTAAATTATTCTACAATAAAGATTTACGAATGGCCGACGGTTTAAAAAAATGTAAATAATTAAAATTTGCTCAAAGTATATTTTTTTCTATAAATCTTATAGGTGCAGTCTATTTTATTAACAAATGGTCCTTTTGAAAAAATAGATTTTTATCCAAGCTATATTTGAAGAGTTTGTTAGTAACAAAAATATATTTCAGCATTTAAATGATTCATGGGATATATTTTTCATGAATCATACTCTCGTATGAAGTCATATACATCTCAACAGGGACGCAAAAGAGGAGGCTTTTATAGGAAAAACAGGGAAATCAAGTCATTTATGGTTGTCTGGTTTGTGTAATTACTTTAACAAGTTTTTGAAAAGCTGTGAGCCCGATGCATGATTTCCCCTGTTTCCTCTCTGAAAAGATGTATTCCTGCTCTGTCTTTATTGAGATATAATAAATATTACCCCTTGCTGATATAAAATCTAGGGTTGACATGTAAATAAATTTTGTATAAAAACAATAATATTTACATAATTTTATTTGAACTGAAGGTTGGATAAGTGATTAAAAATTAGTAAATATATCTTCATAATCTATGGTTCATATATTTGTTTTGATTATATAATTAATCATATCAGGTGACAGATATTTGTACATAACAATATGGGGGTGCTATATAATTTATTCACAAATGTGGTCTAATTAAAAAAATACATAGTTTTGTAGATATGTATATTCTGTATTGATTGTTACCAAGAAGAGAGATGGACTGACGGTGAAGGCAGTCTAAAATTACAGTAGAAACACACGATGTTCACGGGAGCTACGATCTGCTAATATTGTTGATCGAGAGAAAAGAAAAATCATTATGGCTCAATTGATTAGGTTAGCAAACAGTCTTTGATCTGAATGTGATAATTTGTATGGTGTTTATTTTGAAATACTGTACAGTAAAAAAATGAAGGGTCAGAAAGTCCTATATACAGCCATTATTTTATAATGCCTCTTAAATTTATTAGTAGATTGATAAGTTAAAGTTTATGTTGAGAGAGTTTATCTGTAGAGTGTAAATAAAACATTTTCAGATATATCTTTAAATAGTGTATATGTTTATGTTTTAATTTGTTCCATCATTACCTCTCACGAACAACATTTCAAATTGTGTGTAGGAGTATACAGAGTTTGTCACTTAACTTTCTGATGAAAGATTCCTTTCTTTGAACAATTGATGTTATAATAAGCCCTTGGATCGTAACTCCCGGCGTTTGTAGAAGATGATTGCTGTATATGTAGCTTGTGTTTTTTTCTTTTTTACATTGTAACATCTCAAGGCGGAAGTGAGTGTGAGTACATTTTTGTCCTTTTACTTAGAGGTCATCATAAACATTATTTTATATAATATGTTGTTAATACATTAGAGTACACAATTATATTTTGTCACACATATAATTTTTCGATGGAGGATATTTAATTGTTCATTATTAGATGTATTATAATGCTATGTTTTTTTTTTTATTCTGTCTATACCTTTTTATTATTGCTTCATTCATAACTAGCCTAGCACTATGGTTGACTGATGTTTAAATATTTTGCTAGTGTTTGATGGGTCATTATCTGAAAATAAATTATAATAAAATCCTTTGATAGGTATGAATTTCAAATAACAGAATGTGACAGTCATAGATAAAATATGATGCATCTAAAATACAAATGTTGCTGTTGAAAAATGAAAAACATTTTCATTTCTTAGTTAAGAAACATATACAACAGACTGATAAAATGCTACGAAATATCTATGAGTAAATTAACTATTTGAAATATTTCTTTAAAGTAAAACATCCAGCCCCCCTAGACAACATGTCATTTAGCTCAAGAAAAGATAACTCAATGTATGGAAGTGACAGTTGCCAGTCACGTGACAACTGTCACTTCCATACATTGAGTTATCTTTTCTTGTTTCTTTTCTTGAGCTAAATGACACGTTGTCTAGGGGGGCTGATATGTATATGTTTTAAAATAAACAAGTGAAATATTTTGTCTATTTTTGAAAATATATGTTATTAAATAATTGAAAAACAATGGTAGTTTAGTAATTCTACCAAATAATTGCTTGTTACCACTAAATGTTACCATGTGTATTATTTTTATGTAGGTTCATGGTTTTATTTTGTATCAATCAATTTTTAATGATGTGTGCGTTTTTGTACGAACATAGAATGTAATGGTAGGTATATAATCGGTTCGGAAATTCATTTAGTTTTTTTCTCAACAGAGGACTTAACTGTACTTTTTCACAGATAACTTCACACTTTAGTCGAATTGTCATTATATAGTTTGATGACGGCTGATATAGCGAGGCTCGTTTTTCAAAATTTTCTTGATTCTCTGCAATGTTTGGTTTCCTCTCAAGTTGGTATGGAAGCAGCATTTTCGGCATATTTTACTTTTTTACTATCGAAAAGGTAAGCAGAAAATAGTAACTTAAGTATTGAGATGATGTATTGAAAAATGCCAGTTAAAAAACAAAACTGGTTCCTGCAATTTTGATGTTTAAGATACACCACGATCTGGAAGGCCAGTTGAAGCCAATGAAGACAAAAAAGGCATTAATTGATATGTACATACATACATACATACCATCACGCCATGTCCCTCACGGGGTAGGCAGAGAGAACCGAACGCCACTTATTTCTATCTTGACATACATTCATCACCTCGTCAACATTCATACATCGTCTTATACATCTTCGTCTGTTGTTCACTCTTCTAACATTGCCGTCTTTCAAAATACTGTTCACATGGACGTGCCGTGCCATCTCTTCCTTGGGCGGCCCCGACTTCTCATTCCATTCATTCTCCTCATGTGGCCAAATCATCTCAATATGTTCACTTTCATTCTATTTATAACATCTTTCTTTATCCTACATATTTTCCTTATGTCCTCATTTCTGACCCTGTCATACATTGATATGTAAACCATTGAACATCTCATAATATCGTTAAGAAATTGAATTAATCAGTCGACAGTTCATGATTACTTGAAATGCCTTGGTTTAGTTTTCATAAAAAAAAAAACAAAATGATTTTCCAAAGAACCCAACCCAATTTTGTTTTCCTAGCTAAGCTGAGATCCTCAGTAGTGATAGTTTGTTTATAGTTTATTTCTATAGAAGCATGTGTGGACAATGAAATGGCTCATGCTCTGTAATCTTTTGGAAACAATCTTATACAGTATTCTTCTTTCTTTAGTGACATGCACCCCACATTTTTCTGTATGGTAAAACTTTGCACAAATCTACAATTCGACATGACATATATATTGATGCGGTTCAATAATAATAATGTGTCATTTAATGACATTTTGTTTTTTTTTCTTTTTTTTTTTGTATGTGTATATATAGATGGTTCAGTAGCAGAGCAGATAGTGACTTGACACCATTTCTTATACAAACGTGCCGACCGCCGTGGCACAGTTGGTGAGCCGTTAGGTTTCTGTGCAGGCACTCTGGGTTCGATCCCCAGCAGAGGAGAAATTTATTTAAATTAATTTCTCATGCTAATAATATTGCTTCTCTGGGTTGGAAACACTGGTCAGTTGGAAAAAATTGCCATATGGCAATAAACTCGTCACTTACGCAGGGTGCTAGGAAGGGTTTATTATGATTATTATGTATTCATACTTTTTTGTCATGAAGATATTGACTCTTTTTTTTTTAATAGTGAACGGAATTGTCAATTATGAAAATCCTTACACAACCATATAAAGAAAATTATGAAAGATGAATAAATACAAAGTTGAAATTTCAAGATAAATGTGGTATGAGATGAAGTATGGACGTAAATGGTACGAATACTATAAATCAAGTTTGTTTATATAGAATTGTGGCTAAGTCAGCAATGTTTAAATAAAAATACAGGTTCTATACACGGTGAACAAAAATGATTTTAAAAATATATTCAAAATCCAAGAACAAAACAAAGGGAGAAAAAATAATGATCAGTTTTGCTTTTATCTTTTTATTGTTTTATAAGAATAACGGAACAATTGTACATTAACTCATTCAGACTCGTATAATATTTATTCTATATTTTGTCGAATTTGATGTGAGCAAAGTTTTACTGTATTTGTACAATAAAGCAGTAGTTGCTTATGCTATAGTAAACTCTCCTACAGAGATAATTAGTGTGTAGCATCAAAATCATCTTAAAAATCAAAAAAATATAGATTGAATTGTGTATTACTGATGAAATATAATTGTAGTTTTGTTATTGATTTATTTATCTTTACTATCAGAGACGATTTACACTCATTAAACTTTATTTATAATAAATGTTTCATTGGAAACTACATTTTTATTTCCATAATATCAACACCTGAGAATGAGAAGGTTCCATATGTTAAGACCAAAAAGCTGAGAAAAATTGGGTCTATGTTTCAAAGACTCTTATTGAACATATTACAGCTGGAACCTTATTATTTTGATAAAATAAAAACTATGTCACTTTACAGTATTTTTGTTGTTTGGTGTCATAGGCCCGGTATTACAGTCAGCTCTCAACTCATTGAGTTTGTTAAACTCAAGATTAATGTTAAGGGGAGATTGAATCCATTTCCGTATTACAGTGCAATATGACATGTCAGTTACTAAATCTTCATTATAGACATATTTTACTTTTTCTGTGGTTATTATCTGTCAAATTTTAAATAACCTCAAATAATACAAACTACAAAATGACATGTCAGTTACTAAATCTTCAATTATAGACATATTTTACTTTTTCTGTGGTTATTATCTGTCAAATTTTAATAACCTCAAATAAAACGAACTACAAAACGGGACGCTACGACTTGAAATACTATTGTTTTATTATCCAACATGGTAAATTTAATTTTACTCACCAAAATAATGCTTTTAAATGCCCATGTTCTTTTCAATATGGCTGTCAGTTTGTTTTGTTGTGTGGCGCCACCGTCGATACAACTAACGCCTCTAGTGATAGAACACTGAAACTACACTCATTGCCTAATGCCTTTGGTGATAGAAACTGAAACTACATGCGTTGCCTAGCAAATGACAGTTAACTCACCGTTAAGTACTTAATCCGCCAGAAACGTTGAGTTAAATATTTGTCATTTGAGTGATGTATTTGAGGGAAGATTAGGCCTAAACGGACACTGTAATACGCTATATTTTTGTAAAACTTGAGTTTAGCTCTTAAACTGAGACTGTAATACCGGAACCCTCAGAGTTGGAACCCTCTTATTCTTAGGTGTCACTTCTCTTTAAATAAGAAGTGTTTTTTTTTTTTTACATATAATTGCTAACCAATTCTTTGAAAAATATTCAATCAAACTTTACGAGCTTACCACTGCAACTGTGCGGTTACAGATTACCTGGTTAAAATGATTATGGCCGCACTGTTGCAGCTTATAATATAATATGTGTCTTACAGTGTAAATTATATTTGTTAAATATGTTAAGATGCTAGTTTTAATGGTTGTTTACATCTGGGAAGAGGTCATTTTTAATTCAGTGTCATTTGTTTATGACAATTGCTTAAAATATTCCTCTCTAGAGCATTAAAGTTTTAGCTACCATTAAAACTAGTATATAATGTTTTCTGGTTTATCCAGATTATAAAGATGAATGAAAGTATCCATGTTTTAGTTGGTCTTGTCCGTTTTGCTATTGAATTTTGAATTCCCCCCCAGCATAAGTCTTCCTCTTGTCATTGGAACCAACTATTTTAATATGTAACTCACTCTACATAGCACAACTTTCTTAGATTAGAACTTCTAGCATAATTCTTTTAGTGTTTCTTTGTCTTCTTAAAAATGGTGTAAATAGAAATGAAAAAGTAATATATAGTAACATAGTGTTTTTTTAGAGAAAATCTTTGCAATGCCAGGATTTATTTTTCAAGAATAATACAGGTGGATTTATTTCAGATATGAAAACAGTCATGATTGTTAATTCTATAAGTGCAGTACAATCACACTTACCTTCAATCTACCACTTCAGATTTATTTCAGATATGAAAACAGTCATGATTGTTAATTCTATAAGTGCAGTACAATCACACTTACCGTCAATCTACCACTTCAGATTTATTTCAGATATGAAAACAGTCATGATTGTTAATTCTATAAGTGCAGTACAATCACACTTACCGTCAATCTACCACTTCAGATTTCATCAATAAACATTGATTTAATTTATATTTTGATAATAAACAATTATCTGCTAGTACAAACAATTACAAATTTTTACTCATTTGACCTTTTTTTTCCAGTAATCCGGCACTCATTTGCTTAGATTAGTGGGGTTGTGCTGTATTTAAGTTTTAACTTTTGATCAATGATATATTTGTATTTATCGATGATTCAAATTTGAAAATCAAATCCACTTTAAAATTTAGTATTGTTGATTTATTTGTATAGGTACCACTGAAGGTAGTGATATTTATTTGTTGTTGCGATGAGGTTGGCACAGTATTTTATGACATACGCTTTTGTGATTAGGTGGCGACACGCGTTATGCGGCAGCTGATCGAGCGCTTCGCTCGCGGTGACGTGTTTGGACGTGACAACTACGAGTACTACGCCAGAGTGACTGGTCGCGTTCTTAGGGTGGCTGATGAGTGGATATGTTCATTTAGATATCCCCCACCTCCCAGGCATCCCAACGACCAACAGCAATATGCAAGTAAGTATTAACAATTAGATCCACATAATGTGGAACATTTTTAAGTATGTATTATTCGTTGACTATTGTAGCAAGGTAAAGTAAGTCATTATTTGTGTTCAATTCCCAATAGAGATTAAATTTATATTTATTTTTAACTTCTTGTACACAATATTTTGTACACTAACTTATAATTTTTTTTTTATTAAAAACAACTAAAAACATTACAATCTTAGTAAGTTTGTTGTTGGTTAGTTGGAAAAAATAGCAATCCAATGGACACAGCCTCAAGAAACACTTCAACTGATTTCTTTCATCTGTAGCACAATCATTTGCCTAGTTTCGGTTATAATAATAATAATAATTAACACCTCCTTGCACCCTGCACAAGTGGCAAATTTATTGCCATATATGGTTATTTCTTTTAACTAATCAGTGGAGCAAGAATTGTATGAGAAATGAATTTAAATAAATTTCTCCTCTGCTGGAGATGGAACCCAGGACACCAGCACAGAAGCCTATCGGCTTACCACGGTTATATATTTGGATGTAAATGTAATTATTTTAAAGAAATTTGTTTCAAATTGTATTATGTTTATGTAATTGACAAATATATATTTTTTTTTTGACACATTTTCCACATCTCAACAGAGACGAAGTTGGAAAATTATAGGTGGACCAAGAACTCGAGGCACCTACAGGGCTTACGACCTGGTTCTCCTATAATTTTCCTACTTCGTCTCTGTTGAGATGTTGGAAATTTCTCACAAAATATCATTGACTCCCAATAGGGAAAAAAAATCCAATGTTTGTTTATACGCAACTATAAAAATATTCAATGTTTGTTTATACGCAACTATAAAAATATTCAATGTTTGTTTATACGCAACTATAAAAATATTCAATGTTTGTTTATACGCAACTATAAAAATATTCAATAATTAAATTAGTCTTTCCTTAGATATATGTAGGTATGTACAGATTGAGAATTTTACATCAGGTATTTCATAGACTAATTGTACTTCAAAAGAAGAGCTGAGAAAAAGCTATCGACCTTTGTGGCTCAGTTGGTTAGTTATCTGACTGCTGATCCAAGGGTCCTGGGTTCGATTCCCGGTGGAGACACAGTTTTTAATTGTGTTTTCAGCCTGGATCTGTGTGATGATTAATATTGCAAATCTCCAGAATGTGGCAAATTGTTAATGGGTGCGTGTTTATTTTATTTTATGTAGCTTCTCGGGCAACTAAAAGGTGCTATGTCAAATAATTATTTAGCACGTACCAAATAACATTCTGGAGACGTAGGATATTTATCGTCTCACAGATCCAGACAGAAAACACAATTTTTAAAACTGTCTCCACCGGGAATCGAACCCGGGACCCTTGGAACAGCAGTCAGATACCTAACCAACTGAGCCACGAAGGCTGACAAAATTATATTTTATCATGAAGGCCGTGTTAAATTTATATTTGACATAGTACCTGTTAGTTGCATGTGAAGTTACATAAAATAAAATTATAAATTATGCTATGGATTAGTGAATGTTTCAAAATTGTCAAATCATTATTACTTGACAATTTCCCTCCGAATATAAAAGGTAAATTATGTCTCTAGTGTGAACAACAGATGTCCTGTATATTAATACAATAATGGCTTATTAAAGCAATTATTATGTAATTGTATTATTCACCCACTTGTGCACTGAGTGACTGACCATTATTATGGGTCACTGCCTTGTTAATAGCATTTGATAACTGTTTGTATATTAACATGCAATGAAGTGGCGTTTATCATCTTATTTTATTTTTTCAGTCTCCATATAATCACAATCCATGATACTTTTTTTTTGCTAAGCACTAACCGCAACAAATCGGTTTTTGTCAAATATACTTACTAAATATAAAATAAATTGGCTTAACTCAGCTACGGCTTATTAAAATTTACAATTGACAATATCGAATTTAAGCAATACTATATTGTTTCTACTGTACAAACACATGTTTCATTAATGCACTTATTTAATTTATTTTATCACAATCGCAATTACTAATTGCGTTGTACAAAATTAGCTTTCAAATAAGTTAAGCTAATGATATTCTAGGGGTCTAAGTCGCTTAAAAGTGACCGCTGAAATTTTCGTGATGGGAGTCGATGAAATTTTTTTACAAATTTTTAACATCTCAATAGAGACGAAGTTGAAATATTATAGAAGAACTCAAACACCTACAGGGCTTACGACCTGTCCTGACCTGGTTAACGTGATGACAATGCGCTTGCGCAGCGTTTACCAATTATGCCTTCTTATTGAGTTCCCTTAACAGTGCAAAACAAACCAAAAATGAAATCATATTTCTGGCACCGTTGCTTTCATTGTTTACAAAAAAAACAATTTCTCAATAGATTACGTTACAAAGAGGTTTCTTCGTTACTTCATAGATGGCGACGGTGTTTTTCAGCTTATTTCAAATGATCAGTTTCTCATTACTAAAATATATAGAACATTCAAAAATTACATTGATAAGGGAACTCAGGCATAATTGGTGAACGTTGCGCAAGTGCATAAAGTGATCACGTAAACCAGCCGATGACGGGTCGTAAGCCCTGTAGGTATCTTGAGTTCCTGGTTCTCCTATAATATTGCAACTTCGTCTCTATTGAAATGTTAAAAAATTGTCAATGTTATAGTTTACTAAAATCCCAATGTAGTCTGTAGAACATTATAGTAGTTAATGTTTTGTTGGATCTCCTAACCGACCAACTGATTATGGAAGAGTGAACGAATAATCTGTGCAACGCTTTTGATCATCAGCATTATACCCTAAATCATTTAACAGTTCTCACAACCATACATAAACCATTTGATACCCCATTGCAGCCATATTAACTTTACTAACACACTGCCCCCAATGTGTCTGTTTAGGGCAACTCTCCCTGGAGGCTGAGAAGACTTGGTTGCAGTGCGAGTGCAATCGTTGGGGGAATAAATATAAACTGGAAGGTAAATTGACAACACGTCTTTCTCTTTTCTGAATGAAGAAGTACCTACAATTATACCAATTTCATTTATTTATAAAAATTATTAAAACAGTTTGATTCCACGAGTATAAAATTTTTATCAATCTTAGCGCTAGCTACAGTACCATCATTACCCCCTATTCACTAACTATTGTAACTAAATTAGGAACGTTCTAAAATTGTATATTTTAGATTTACGGTCTTATTTCAGCATTATAAAATATCAACTTTGACTTAATGGAATAGGAACGTACCTATTTTGACGGGAATGTTCTTAAAAAGTTACCGATTCAGGCGTATTATGAATAATTATGAAAAATATGAAATTTTCATCATTTTCATAATTATTCAAAATACGTCTAATACAGTGACTTTTTAAGAACGTTTCGGCCAAAATAAGTACGTTCCTATTCCATTTAGTCCAAGTTGATATTTTATAACGCTGAAATAAGACCGTAAATCTAAAATTCTCAATTATAGAACGTTCCTGATTTAGTTCCAATAGTTACTGAATAGGGGGTAGTATATTGAAAAGATTGAAAGGTCCGATGAGCAATGCAGTAAAGATAGATGCATTCTTTCTTTTGTTGCGAAATGTTAGTTTTATATAAAGGAAAATATAATAAACAAATATACTAAAATCATATAAATAAAACACTTATAGCAGCTTACTATTGAATTGTACTGAATATATTTTATTAATAATAACTCCAAATCTCGTTTTGTTTTGTTTGTACATATATATTATTATATGCGAGTGCTTTTAATGAATTGACCTATCCCAGTGCGAACTGATGGGTCCATTGATATGGGGATCAGTTAAGTGATTGCAATCATTACAGTCATACAACTTTAGTCACTCAATGGGTCACTCAATCATATTATGATTTAAAATATTCAAAACCAAAAGAAAAGTGAATGTGTTTTATTATTTATGTATTTATTTTAAAAATATATCACAAAATCCAGTCTTGATAGTGTTTTGATCCAGATATTCATAGTAAGTACAATTACTAATTTAAATCCTTAAATCATATCATCTTTTTAACCCAACTTATTCTTGCAGTGATTATTTATCAAACTTTTCATCTTTATTGTCACTAATAGATTTAATCAAATTGATTTGTCTGTAATTAAGTGCTTACTATATGAAAACATTGAATTAGTAAAAAATCTAATATTTTATATGTTATAACAATGATTAGAAATGATAAATATTGGGGTCTAATCTGTTTTTTTTCCTCAGCATCATGTCAATTACCTGTTATTAATTGGAATAGGTATATATATTTGAATGCTATATTGTTCTCTTTTGGTATAAATATTATTTTAGTAAGATGCCTCGAGGTGGTTTGATACTGCATATAAAGAACGAATGATGACGGAGATTTTGGCACAATCATATAAATGGGATCTTAAAGGATGGGAAAGTAAGAATAATAGAACAGTGCATGTGACAATGCATGAATGTTAACGAATTGAGAAAAGTATATTGAGAGAGTTCTGTTCTCTATGCCTACCCCAAATAGGGAAACTGTATGATGGTATTTTAACTGATAATTAACAGAAATATTTTCTATGAATTTACATGCAAATTCAACAACATTGTATCATGTAGGTACCAAGTATTTTTTTCAGTTCATCTTGTTATTGGTTTAGAAAATTCGGGGATTAAGAATGTGTCGCTGCTTGTTTCAGTGTTGGGAGAGGAGTGTCAGTCGATGCCAGCTCTAGTTGAAGGATCAGCACTGGATCAACCCTTGGGAGCTCACGCCCTCGGCTGTATACCTGAACACACATTACTGGATTCGTGTACGCGCCTCTCCGTTTCCCTCGAAGAGAGTGTCTTTAAGGTTAGAGATAGTTTTCTTCACTTATAATTTCCTTCCTTTCAACAAAATTTTTACAAAGTTTATACAATGTTTCTTCTGAGAAGTTCTTTTCACAGAACATACAATTATAAATAATAGCATTAGTATCCACATATTTATTGTTTTGACTTTGTAGATAATATGTGTGTGCTTAAAATGAGATAAAAACATTGACTCAATATGTAACCGAAATGTATGTAAAATCTATTTAAACCTTATTTCAAGCAACCACGTTCAAAATAAGATAACTATGGGCCGGTATTAGTCTCAGTTTAAGAGCTGAACTCAAGTTTTACAAGATATAGCGTATTAGTGTCCGTTTAGGCCTAATCTTCCCTCAAATACGTCACTAAAACGACAAATATTTAACTCAACATTTCTGGCATATTAAGTACTTAACGGTGGGTCAACTGTCATTTGCTAGGCAACGCGCATAGTTTCAGTGTTCTATCACTAGAGGCGTTAGGCAACGAGTGTAGTTTCAGTGTTCTATCACTAGAGGCGTTAGTTGTATCGACAGTGACGCCACACAACAAAACAAACTGACAGCCATATTGAAAAGAACATGGGCATTTAAAAGCATTATTTTGGTGAGTAAAATTAAATTTACCATGTTGGATAATAAAACAATAGTATTTCAAGTCGTAGCGTCCCGTTTTGTAGTTCGTTTTATTTGAGGTTATTAAAATTTGACAGATAATAACCACAGAAAAAGATTTGACAGATAATATATTGCACTGTAATACGGAAATGGATTCAATCTCCCCTTAACATTAATCTTGAGTTCAACAAACTCAATGAGTTGAGGGCCGACTGTAATACCGGGCCTATGTGTGTGTTTAAAGAAAACAGTTTAGAAAAATACAAATGTGCATAATACTGATTATGAAAATCATAATAAAATTTTAAAAAAATGCCAAGTAAATAAATGAGGTAAATAAAAACAACATTGGTCATTAAAATATTATAGTACAAATAATAATAATAAACACTTCCTTTCACCCACCCTGCGCAAGTGCCAAGTTTATTGCCATATGGCAATTTATTCCAACTAAATAATTTGTTGTGAGAAATTAATAAAAAAAAAACACTTATTTAATTATTCCTAGAAATAGTGGAATAAATAAGTTTTTTTTTGTTGAAATGGAATTCCATCAAGAACTATTGGTCAAGAAATTAAATTTATAAAATATGTGGTTTCAATAAATTCTGTTAAAAATGTTATTTAGATTTGGCTAAAATCTGCATATAAATAAAGTAAATCTCACAGTTGCATTGTGGACGAAATAATTTTAAAATGATGACATTAAAAGCATTGACTGACATTGAATTAAAATGTCTAGTTTGCAGCAATCACAATCGTAGTATATTGAACAGTATTTAATTTGCTTGTTTTAATCTATCCAGGTGTCTGTTAGTTCTTCGAGTCAGTCGTCTCGCGCGGGTTCCAGCCCTCACATGACTCTGGAGGAGTTGAAGGCGGTGAATCGTTATGCCGAGAGCACGAGAAGCCTTTCTTATCTTCCCCAGGTGAGTCTATCTATCTCTCTCTTTCTCCCTCCCGCCCGCCCGCCAGCCACTATGTTCTAACAGAGTGAAGTAGAAAGTAAATAATACTATATAGTCCATTGCACCAACTAATGTTTATTTTAGATAAATCGGCTATGGGTAGCCCATTATTAGCTGAATGTTTTTACATAATATTGATACCTAACTATGACGAGTTTCAAAATAATACTTAAGTCTAAGCTTTAGAGGAATCTATCAGGAATTATTTTATGAACACAGCAACCTGACTGTGGAACAATCTTCATAATTTAGCGTTTCCACCTTCTTACAACCCGGGTCATTTTAATATGTTCTTGGGCAGATTGCTAACCATTCCCAACGCTACGTGGTGGGCTTTCTCGGAAGAGTATTATGAACCCAAATCCTAATAGCTAGTGTCCCTTAAGTAGTCATGTTGAAAAATAAAGTGGGACATTTTAGTGATATCTATCTATGTTTTTACCTCTCTCACATCGTCAGGCTTATATGTCAGTAAACATTAACAATAAAAGTATATGTTTTTTGTGTTATGTCATTTACATCTGAAAATCAAATAACACTTTTTCTTGTTTTTGTAGTGACTTTAGTGTCCATTTTTAGTTTCGAGTGACTTTTAGTGTCAACTTGTAAATCTCTTATTGTCTTATGTTAAAATACCTAAACACCTCAGCAGTAAATCTTATATTACGGGCATTTCCATTCCAATCATTCCCGTAAGTTTGAGTCATACATTTCGTAGGATCCATAATTGGTTGTTTATTCGAACATGAAATCATTTTATGCTCATTCACATGTAGTTGGATCAAAATATGGCAATGATCAAGTAGGATTTTTATGTCTTTTGAATGACATCAAGCTGGGTGCATCTAATTTTATGATCTTTTACAATACATTTTACACTATTTTCTTTGACTTTGCTTGTCTGTCTGTACTGGAATTTTATAATCGATTCTAAACCAACTTCCCGACCAGTTAGATTTCTGAAACTTTCATAATTTGTGTTTTCCTGATTTCCATTTCTAGCTTAATTCATTTGATATTTTGATAAAATTGAACATGTATTTCATTCAAAGCTATGTGGTTTCGGGCTGAGCGTTAATAAAATTTGAATTTTATTCGGCTAGAAACAACAATTATTATATTTTACTGTTTGTTTCAATGTGAAAACAGTTAAAATTATAATAATATACCTACATTTCTAAACATGATTTAACTGTGAACTAAATTGAAAGAAAGAAATAATATTAATTGAATAATTTAATGTACGCTAGTGAAAAATTGAATACAAATTTAATATGTTTAATATGAAAACTTTGAAAAGGTTGTCCTCAATTGTTTTATTATTTACTTTTCTATTATACCATGAGGTCCCTATATTATACCATGCGACAATTATACCATGAAATGAGGTCCCTATATTATACCATGCGACAATTATACCATGAAATGAGGTCCCTAAGACGAATGTGTGCTAAAACAATTTATGATAGGATAAGGAATCAAGATATCATAAGAGAATGTAAGATTGAAAGGGATATTTTGAGTAGAATGAAGATAAATGCTTTGCGATGGTTCGGACATGTAGAGAGAATGAACGATGAACGACTGACAAAGAAAGTATACAAGGCTGAAAAGAATGGAATGTGATGTAAGGATCGACCGAGAAAGAGCTGACATGATCATATAAATGAGATTTTGAAAGAGGGGAACATACGAAGTCAGAACAATAGGAGAGCATGTATGACGCGATGTATGAATGTAAATAAGGCAAAACAGGTATGTCAAGATAGAAGAGTCTGGCGTTCGGTTCTCTCTGCCTACCCCAAATAGGGAAACGGTGTGATGGTATGTATGTGTGTATGTATGTATTATACCATGTTTAGTCAAAATATTTTTTTTTGTAAACATTTGCTTATAGAGAATGCATGAATGAGGTATTCAACAGCAGACAACAAATGGGGCTTTAAAATATGGTGAATTAATATCATAAAAAGCATGTTGCATGGGATTACTCATACAAGTCACTGTTGGAATGAATGACATCTTTCATTTTAAGATGGTTCGCTTTTAAAGGGAACTGATCATTGGGGTCTGGTATTAGCCTAGTGAAAAATTTCTGAATTGTGATTCTATATCTTGTCACAAATAACAAGTTATGTATATGATATCACATTTTTTTTGTGATGAGTCATAGAATATCACAATTTTGAATATTTCACATTGCTTATATAAGACCCCCTTGTGTGATGTATCTTGGAAATTATTCATCATTCATTGGATAGTCCATTTAAGTATTGTAATAAACTCCTTTTGAAGAAAGATTTAGAGTCAATGCTTGTTGTGGCAAATTTGCTTTGATGTAAAATCGGACATACATAGACATTTAGTTGGTGCAATCGGCGTTGAAATTTGATTAAAAAAGTATTAATTTTGAATAGAATTAGATGCGTGTGTCTCCAACATATTTGTATTGTATCGCACTCAATGTATTTAACATACGCACCCTGTGTCTAACATTTGATGTAATTATTTGTTCAATGTTTATTGTTCAGACGATAAAAGTTCTGTTCTTTCTCCTGACAGGAAGGATTTAAGATAGTGCAGACGTCTATCATGGAGTGATTTGATCGGTAGCTACTCTATTTTATTACAATATATTATATACATATGTCTGTGTCTACATATTATTATATTCCCGTGTCTGAAACCGCAAATCCCAAGTCATTGCAAAGTGTTGTTTGTGTCTATCACAATTATATTATCATTGTGTTAGTATATTGTAACCATTTTTATGTGTGTGTGTGTGTGTGTAGGTTTAGGTATTATTTTTATTATAAAAAAGTTTTACACAAAACGGATAATCTCTTTCTTGTACAAAATTCAATGAAAACAATCAATTACCTCGTCAAATCAAAATATATTTCCCTTGTATCCAAAAGAACACATCAGAAATTAATTGAATTAGTTAAGGTTAACTGGTTTGTTAGAGTACGGTACTTATATTGTAGAACTCTCTCTTGGGGTTGAATTGATTAGGTAGCTTTACAATTGAAACTTTCATGAATCCAGAGAAATCTTTGTGTAACCTAAATTGGATTTAATAGCCACGTTTTAATGATTTCATTTGATTAAACAATTTATTTAAATTTGAATGTGTAATATTTTTTTTCACGAGTATTTTGTACACTTGAGAGATTGTTTTTTATTTTCACGCAAAAGTTTATAGAATTTTTATTTTGGGACTTTAAATAACATTTGTTTTCATTATTTTGTGTTCACTAACACCCGTGGCTATGTTCAGAGTGCAATTTTTTTTGTCACAATCTTAATTATCTTGAAACAATTAATCATTCTGAGATATGCATTATTAAAATAAAATGGTAATAACAATGTGAGGTTAGTTAGAAGGAAGTGTAATTCTAACATTTTATGAAAAAAATCTACAAGGGAGGCAGCGATCGGACACGTTAAATCCATATGGATTAGATTTCGTCTTGTTTATAAATTCAAATACAGTAATTATGTAATCAACTTTGAGAATTATATTATTTAAAAGTAAATACATTAAATTATTTAATTCAAAAACCTTGATGGAAAAAATGTCTTTTATATCTATTGATTTTAATTTGTTACCAAGTCTATTGTGTATGTTGAAAACCAAATATCCCTAATAATACGTTAAAAGTTCTATAAACTTGGATTTATTCATTTATGGGCTCACTAACCAGGAAGAGGAACATTTTACATTTCAGATATTTTTTTGGTAGTGTTGTCCAGACATATTTTAGTGGATAAGTTTTATTTTTTTTATAATTAACAGAATGCATATTTTCGTCTATGGATAACAGATTGCAACGATGGTAACAATCGTAAGATATGAAGTTCGTAAATAAGTCTCACAGACAGCACCAACTGGGTTTATATAACTCTACTTGTTAGCTCCGTACGAGCATGTTGCTTGCCATTTAGTTGCTAAAATAGTCTGACAATAAACATATAAATGTCGCATTTCGGCAACCAATTGGCATAATTATTCCAATTTGATACAATGCTCGAGTATAAACTACAAAATACTTGTGTGTTCAAAAGACTATTTTTTTTTCATTATTTTTAATATCTTTAAATAGTTAATTCAAATAAAATAATTGGTTTCTTTTTTTTTGTATTTTATGCTCGAGATGTTGTCTCCTCTATTGTATTTGGTTTATAATTGAAATAACTATAATATATTTCAGATTGTTAAGTGAAGTTTATTGTCCGGTTATACATTTTCATATAATATGCAATGCCAATGCCTTCATATTTTGTGAACCCCGTGATTAGATATTTTGTTTTTATTCAATAGTTGTGTAACCCCTTTACTTGGTCCATTCCTAGTGTCGTCTAAACCTTACCTACACCTTAGCACTAATACAAGCTATACTATAATAAAATATTTTATGTCATTTAATACAAATAAAAAAGGATTTATTATGGAATGGTTTGATTTTTGTTCGGGGTCACACGATGTGTCAATCTATTTAAAAAAATATTACGAGTAATTTATTTCTAATTCCAAAGCGAGTTGAATCAATTAGGGGCGTGTGTGTGATATGTTTGGTGGCTTGTTATCGGCAGGTGCACGAAAGGCAGCGGGCTCGCATGAGGACGAGATCCGAGTGGTTTCTGCAGCCCGCCACATCGCTAGAGCTACGCCCCGTCACCGGTACGCAAGCCCGGACACCTCCCTCCTTTCATCCCCCCATATCCGAGTCCCCCGAGATACAGACCTGGGCCGAGGTCCAGTCCTGGCTGGACTCCTCTCCCCTGCCGCACAACGGGAGGCCGGCCACAGTCAACTGGCCCGACACCACCGACGGTCGCCGCCGCCCCAATCCCAAGTTTGACACGCAGAGCTGGACGGGGGCCTCCAGTTGGTCCCTCGTACAGGGCTGTTCCTCCCCCCTTACCATTGCTCCCTCCGTTCCACCCCTACCCAACACGGAGAGCAAACCCCTCATGCTGCTTGTGGCCTGCCTGGAATTTCTGTTTTAGCGGAGCACGTAGCCTGTGTCGTTGCGTGCGGTATTGTTTTATTTTTTCCGTTATTAGTTGGAGAATGCCATTGAGTTTTTTTGTTTTTTGCCAATTGTTGTCTCCTTGTCTTCCCTCCCTCCCCCACACCTTCCTCCCGAGGATCTGGCACGCTTGGTAGGGCACTAGGACTGTGCCACACTTTTTTTTTATTCTTGACACAATACGCAAGAGCAAAGCACGTTGCTGGCATATATATATTTTTTATTGTTTATTAATACACTCATTCCTGGTTGAGGGATATCTAATGATGGTTTATAGGTTGTACGGGACGTATTATACACTAGAATTTTTGTCATAAAGATATCTTAGGTTATAATTTTGTTAGAGTGAAAATTCTAAATATTTTGTGTTATTAAAGTACCTATCTACTTAATATTTTTATCTATTATTGTGATCAAAATAATTTATGGCTATTAACAAAGTAAAAAAACCACAGATAAAATTTCTATGGTGTTTTAAGTTTGGTTCTATATTCAAATAATGCACTATTTTTTGAAACTTTAATTTATTTTGTATTTTTAGAGACATTATACCTATTTATTATTTTAATTATTTTATTATGATTATTTAACTTAATCTTAATGTTTCGTCCCTCTAAAGGATTATTGGACATCCTGGAATGAAGGCTCTCATTGTCGCTTTGTGTTTTATGAACAGCTTTTGATGTCATTATTTATTTCATTTTCTTTCAGCAAGATTGGCAGCTTTTTTAATTTTTAAAACATTTTTAACCATCATTTTAACAAAGTTATGTATGTAAATATTGTTGCATTATGATCATTCATTATTTATTCATACCATTTATTAATTTGTTGGATAATGTTTTGATTCTACAATTTCTCTAATCTATTTTTATATAAATAGTCTATTAATTATTTTACTGATTACAAATAACACTTTAGAAGGAATATATGTTTACAAATTTAATTTGTATTTTATCAAATTTAGGTATTAGTTTAAGGTTTTTGACAAATTATATATTTTAAGTATATTACACTCTTTAAGAAATTAGGAGTATTTAAGAGTTTATAAAAACACTTTTTGAGTGCAAAGTGCTATCCAACTATTCTATCAATAGAATTTTAGCTTTGCTAAGATGTTTTTTTACTTCTTAGACATTTATATTATTTTTGTCTTTTTAACTTAATTCAAATTGACAGAGAAAAACATTAATTTTTGATATTGAAGTTTATAGAAAATAGATGACGCGACGCACTGTATTATCAATTAGTAAAAAAATATATTATAAAATTACAAGCTTTAATTTAACTTTAAGTTAGACTTAATATTCTTTCATAAAAATTGTTTACGTATTAACTTGACATGCATTATTTGTACTAACTTTGTAGTTATTAATTTTTTTTGATACACAGCTGTATTAATAGAATAACATTATAATGTACTTTTTCTATGCATTTTTAAAATGATTTATTGTTTATGGTATGTGAAGTAATAATTAATAAACAAATTCACCCATTTGACATTACTAAAACACATTAAATACCCAAAATCATCTTAACATGGTAGTTTATTGCATGGTATAGTAAACATAAATAATATATATTTTTGTTGATGTAATTAAAAACATTCATGATATCTTTTAAAAAATTTAAATTTGAATTTTTATTCTTTGTGCATCTTGGTTTTTTCGTTGGATATAACTCCAATGAAAAATCTTCAATTTGATTTAAGTTCTTTAGTTCAATTTTGTTTTATATTTCAAAGTTAAATTTTGTTTTATGTTCTATAGTGAAATTTATTTTACTCAAACTTTATTTGTTTTTTATTGTCAAATCGTCGTAGTCCATCGTATTGCTGAATATTTACTAGGTATGTTGTGTACATTTTTTGAAGAAATAATTATAAATTAAAAAAAAACGAGTTTTATTCCATACGGCAATTTCTTTCAACTAACCAGTGTTTCCAGCCCAGAGTAGCAATACTTGCGTGAGAAATGAGTTTAAATAATATACTTTACAATTCAAACTTTTTTATTTTATTCAATAATAACCCAATATTCTTTATGCATTATTTTCAGAAATTTCAATCGTTTGATGAAAATTAGCTCATTCAAGGTTAGTTCCAAATGTTGCATTTGTGCTAGACACATGTACATCATAGACTCAAAAATACTCGGAGCAATTCATCCTGGGTTTGATTCCCAACAAGCTTCTTTGGACTGGAATCATTGGATAGTTGGAAGAAAATGCCATAAGGCAAAAAATTCGCCACTTGCACCAGTATGTAAGGAGTCGAAGGGAAGAAATACTATTATCAGAAGAAAAAAAACAAATTTTAGCCCTGAGCTCATTAATACTTCAAAAGCCAGTACATAATTTATTTTCAAATATATTATTTATTTAAAAAAAAACAAATTTATACAATCAATTAAAAAAAGAAAAATAATAATTTTATATTTTATGATAACTATAATATGACATATAGGTACCCAATTGTTTGTGGCCATACTTTTGTGACGTCTTAACTGTCTCACGTAATATATTTTGACCAAGAGAAGCAAAAAACTACTTAAATAAACAAATGCACCCCGTTAACACATACAAGTTTTGCCCAACACTGCTACACATGCAATGGGGTGGTGTGGTCCAATCAACTCTAAACAAATTTGGGACTGGCGACTGACTTAATAAAATAGACATTAAATTAATATTGATTGATTTGTTATAAATATTCACTTCATTTTGTAAAGCAATAATACTCTAGTTTTGTTTTTAAATGTCCCTTAGCAATATGTTATTTTTCTATTGTGTAACTTTTTTGTATTGATTTTATTTTATATATGTATAATGTATGTAGTTACATATAAAAAAAAATTACTATGACGTTTTGACAATATTTCTTATCAGTATAATATTTTATTGTTATTTTTTATTCAGTATTTTATTGTTATATTTTGATACATTTGTATTGTGTGTGCTCGTTAGGTGGCGACCGTCGAAGTTCGCGGCGAAGATCTCGTCGAACAGGCCGCGGCGACTCCTGCCTCAGGAGGCCCGGTGGTCGCAATGGTCCCCCAGCAGTTCCCGCCTCCCCATCAGAGGTCTCGCTCCCTCTGCAGTCTGGCTGCTCTGCGCAACACCATTGACTGCTCTCTACCCATCTCCCTCTCATCGGCGCCGTGCCGGGACTAAAATAACAAATTGCCACTTCGTGTTCCAGAATGACCGACGTTTGAATCGTAAAAGGTTATCATCGATGTGCTGATGACAGAATCGACGTCTTATGAAGACATTTTCATGTAGCATTTTTGTTGTTACTGTACGATCAAAGTTCTCGTAACTTAAACAAATGCCAGAATCAACATAACAAACTGCTTCATCGTATTCCAAATCGACTGATGCAAACAGCGTAAAGCGTTATTGCTGTTTTGATGACAGAATTAACATTTTAAGAAGACATATTCACATTTCTGTAGTTTCTGTACGATTGAATTTCTCTGTAAGTTTGCAAATGTGTTGCGTATTTATGGATGGTTTTGTATGCTATGAGATGGTTTTTGGTTTGTCTAACACCAAAATGGGGGCAACTGTCGCAGTTAATAATGAGCCAATAAACCAGTGAATATGATTTGTCCAGATATTATAATTCTCATTGTACAGTTATTTTAATATGGCGGCTGTTTAACAGAACAACTAAATAATTTTCAGTAATATTGTCTTTTTGTATCTTAAAAAGTATATAGTGGACATTGCGTTTGTTTATTTATTTTATTTAGTGAGCTGTCATTGTTTGAAATGGACCGCTTAAGTCGCATCATCTCAGAATATCATTTAATTTCATTTTTTTGAGAATAATTGTAATTTAATATAAAATTTGATTATTCTTTGAACGTTTGTATTTCATTCTTTTGAATGCAACAAATTTCTAGATTTATATCGGTAAATTATCTTTTGATTTCATATTATATTTTTGTTCGTTTATTGCTTTCGTTTTTTTTTTGGTTCTTTTCATTTACGAGTCAGATTTTATTTTATGGGTAGAGAAAACAATGTTTCGTTTTCAGATTTCAACTGTATGAAGTATTGGAAATATCCTGTCCTATTTGTTTTTTACTAATGAGTTACGTGTGTGTACTTTCTTTTTAATTTAAAACTGTCAGATTTAATATATACATAATTTAATTTTTCTTTTGTAGATACATCTTTTTCCCGATTGAAACTATATTTTATATTATAAATTTATTTAATACACGGTAATCCCTTGTCCAATGCTGCTAGAAATATGTATACATTATATTACTTTTCTTAGTTTTTTCTATTTATTTATTTTGATTATTGACACGTCTTGCGCTAGACACATTGTCATCGTCAGCTTACAACGTTGACACTAGAGGTTATATACAAATTTCACATGTCAGATATACGAAACAGTTGTTTTGAGAGTTTGTAAAATTTATTATATAATGCTCGTGGAGACATGAAACGCATCAATAATACATGTAAATCACAACCAAGAATTGATTGATTTAATTAAGTAATAATATGAAGTTCTATCAAGAATTATCGGTGGATAAAATATGTTTAGTAAACATTGTACAGTTTGCAAGACCAAATCAAATGTATGAAGTTTGGAAGCTGCACAGCACAGTCTTTTATGTAATCTGTGTTGTATATGTATCAAAAAGTAAAAATGTTACTTTTATCTGTGAAATTGTTCCCTACACTGTTTGTGAACAGATAACTTTAAATTTTCACATTTGCTATCTTAACTTTCTTTCCCTGAATCAGATATGAAATGCGATTGAAAAGGAAGTACTGTAATTGATTACGACAGCTAAATGAGTAGGTATTTTATGTTGTTGAGGCCAAGAGCCAATTGAATCATTTTGAACAAACCCACCAATATGTGTTTTATTTTTCAATGTTGTATGTAAATGTTGTCTTTTTATTCGTATATATCATAATATAGAATATAATATTTAGAATATACAAAGAAAAGATAAAAAAATAATATCTAAGCTAACTCTTATTATTCATCAATACATGTGTAATATTATTAGATGTAAATAGTTAATTAATATATATATATATATATATATATATATATATATATATATATATATATATATATATATATATATATATATATATATATATATATATATATATATATATATATATATATATATATATATATATATATATATATATATATATATATATATATATATATATATATATATATATATATATATATATATATATATATATATATATATATATATATATATATATATATATATATATATATATATATATATATATATATATATATATATATATATATATATATATATATATATATATATATATATATATATATATATATATATATATATATATATATAATATATATATATATATATATATTTATTATTGATGACTATATTTGTGCTCTTATGTAATGTTTCAAATATGATTCCATTATTTTTTATTAACGTGATGAAATATAAAATTATATGTATGTATGTAACTATTTGTAATGTTTTTAGGATTAATATATGTATATACCTACATATCAAAATGTGTAGGTATGTCAAAAATATTGTTCTTGAAGCTATTTTCAAATGAAAATCAGAATTCTTGAATATAATAAATTATATAACAATCCTGTGTCATTATTATTAATGCGTAAGAATCAAACTTTTTTTTCTGTATTCATATTCGTTCTGAAGATTATTTGCAAAGAAATTAGTTCTGTTGAATTATTACATAGTTTCACTAATATATATTATTTTCTAGATATGCATCGATTCAAAAATTTATCCCCATCAAACCATGGTTTTCCAAATTTCATTGTAGCAGACATGAATCTTCCGTCATATGCCGATTGAGATTCGGACACTGCTGTTCCCCTTCTCACGTAGCAAGGTTGGGTATTAAGAACTCATCTCTTTGTCAATGTGGCCAAGAAGAAGGCAGCTTGGATCACATATTTTTCAATTGCCCTACATCTAAGTTCCCAATATCTTTAACACATCTGATTAAATTTAAAATATTTCCTCCTCATAATATCACCTCCTTACTCAGCCTTAATAAATTTCAAGTACTTAATGTTCTTACAAAATTTATCAGACAGAATAACGTCAAATTGTGATTTCATTTTCTACTTCCCATTTAAAAACAAAACTTTTTTCACAACTTTTTAAATTTTTAATTTCAGTATTAATTATTAATATTTTTTTTTTGGTTTCCCACATATTTTATAATTTGTTGTTTATTTTATTGTAATTAACAAATGCACGATTTTGTAACAAACTTGACTCTGGCCAATGTTCCTTAATTTGAGGTTACAAGTGCCATTTAAATAAATAATAATAATGTACCCAAAAATATTATCTATACATTCGTTTTTTTTTTCATATGGCATCACTAAAACATTGAGTATCGTTATGAATTAAGGTTCATGGCTAGTGTTTTATGGAGGCTAAAATATTGCACAAAAAAAACTTATGTTTAGCCCTCTTTTGGTACTAGACATGAAGCTGTTTGATTGATGTTATATGACACATCAAATACAGAGCAATATAACCACATTTTCCTGGCGATGTTGAATCCAGTCAAATTAGGTAATGTATTAAACATTCGTCAAAAATGTATTCTTTTATTTCAATTAAAACCTTGCTGCATGCTTGAAACTTGAATGAAGTATACACCATACATATTTGACTGTCAAGATGCAACATTATAGGAATATAATTTACAGTTGCTTCTTCTTGTATTGTGTCGGCAGCATCCTAAACTACCTTCCCAGACCAGTAAGTCAGGATTGAGATGATCCTCCTTGTTGGTTCCCCCTCCACAACTCCCCTTTGGTGCACTTCATTTAATTAGATATTTGACTTCTGCACTAAAGGTCATTGTATCAATTCTTGATGTAGACACATTTACTCGCTGTGAGAGACTCCAGAATATTTGATGTAGTACATACCTACCTGTTAGTTGCCCGAGAATAGGGTTTAGGGATACCGGGACTCGGGAATAAAAACAAAATATTCCCAGGGATCTATGTAAAATACATTACCTATAAAAGAGGTGCCGCAGAAGTCTAAAGGACAAAATAAAAAAACAATACATACCATCACGCCATGTCCCTCGCAGGGTAGGCAGAGAGAACCCAATGTCATCTTGGCACACATTCATCGCCTCGCCAATAATCGTGTATCGTCTCATACAGATATGGAAGCATTATTCATTTTATTTGACTGAATGACAGTGTTACCAACATTACCATGAAGTTCACTTTAAAATGAAACGCAGAATAGCCACAATTACAATATTTTTGCATAAAAATATATCATCTAATTATTGTCTGAATTAAATCTAATATTATTAGGTTGGACAATTTTGTTTCTATTTTTTTAAACTGATTGAATGAATACCTAAGTATTTATTATGATGCGGATTTTGAATTATATATATATTTATTTATAACTAAAATTAATCAGTACGAACAAAATAATACATTGTATTGTGTAACATAATCAGTTTGAATGTAAGTTTAAATAAAGTAACGTGTTTATATTTCTAATATAATCTACATAGTTTAATGTTGCCTCGTCGTGATTTTTAATGTTTAGATAGCAAATAAGCAAAGAAAACACCAGTTAATATCTTCTAATACATACAAATATATTATATATATATGTATATATATTAATATCTAATAAATGTATCTTTACTTGATTATTATACGTTATAACAATATTACAAATTTAATCATATAAGAGTTTCATATCTACGTTATATATTGTATTATTTGAACTTTTACACTAAATTAATGGTGACAGGAAAATTATTCGAAAAAC